>QANW01006939.1:537069-598651 GCA_003254865.1 Dryas drummondii
ATGCGTGTCGTGAAGGAAGAACTAGAAAAAAAACAGGGTGCACGGTGGGTAATAAAAATCATCAATGATCGATGGTTTAAAACGTTACAACACGATTTGCACGCAGCAGGTAACCCAATAATTTATTTGTTATTTTGGTTCCGCATTTTTTTTAATTGATTTAGCTTTCAATTAATGAACTAAATTACTAATTATATATTTCTATATTTACTTGATGCATGATTGCAGCCTATTATTTAAATCCTCGCTATCAATATAGACCTGACGTTGGAGATGATGGTGAACTTATTCGGACTGTGCACAATGTATTCTCCAAATTGTATCCCTATTCACCAGAAGTTGGCCAATTTGGAAATGAGGTAAAAATAATTTGCCATAAGACCCATAAGAATCCTTACGAAAAATATTAATATTTTATAGAATTTGATTGTCTTAAATTATATATTTGATTGATATTGTATAATTTGTATTGTATTTGTATCTAGTTAACTTATTTTAAAGATGCCCGAAAAATGTTCGGAGAGCGAGCTGCAAAGGCCGCTAGATCACGAATGTCTCCTAGTGAGTATACATCTTACTTGTATTAGTTAGATTAACTTAATTATTTATATTTATAGTTACACTTACACAAACAAATTTTTCATTTCAGGTGAATGGTAGATCATGTATGGGAGTGATGCGCCTACTGTGAGGAAGTTAGCCATCAAAGTTTTATCACAAACGGCGTCATCATCAGCTTGTGAAAGAAACTGGAGCACTTTCGCACTCATACACACCAAACAACGAAACAGGCTCTCATATAGTAGGTTAGAAAAAATGGTATATTGCTACTATAATATGAGGCTTGCACTTCGAGATAAGAAAGCAGAGGAGGATCGCGTTGATGAATATGATCCGCTGGATATATATGATGCTGCTATAGGGGATGATGATGTGGAGGAAAACCAGCTTTATCAGTGGATTAGGCCCCTCCATTTAGATGATGATGCAGGCAATCCAGACCCTGATATTGCAGCTCAAGCACGTCAGGAAGGTATCAATGTGGACAGAGTTCTAAATGAGGAGGTGAGCCCTACTACAAGTTTGAATCAACTTATGCAACCAAGGTCGACACATCATACTGCGCCAGTTCCCACTAATCCTTCTCGATCAGGCAACTCTAGCACAAGATCGGGCACTCCTACCAACAGTGGAGGTAGAGGTAGTGGTGGTGGTAGAGGTAGTGGTGGTGGTCGAGGTAGTGGTGGTGGTGGTGGTGGAAATGAAGATGTCACTGGACATTCTCAAGAGTATATGAGTCCATTTTCTTCAAAATGCAAAATTATGCTGGAGAAATATCTTGGGATGATTATTCTTCACATTACACCTACTCTGGACATGATGATACTGAAGACAGCGGAAATTTTGAACCTCCTAGAAACTCTATGTGGTATTGATTACTTTTGTAATTCATGTGGCAATATTATAGTAAAAATAAAATTGAGGTGTTATTGAAGTAATTATTAATTAGTGAAGCATTTTTTTAACAGTATTTGCCTCCAGCGCGCATTATATTCATCACATATCACATGAAACCTACTATATAATTTGGTTTTTTTCAATGTTTTTTATCAATGTAGTAGATAATATGTTAAATAAACATATTGTGAAGTTTCATTCAAAATTTCCGTATTTTGATAATAATTTCCATCGTTTCCGTCGAATTTTTGTCGAAATTTAAAAATCTTCGAAATTTCCGTCGAAATTTCCATCGAAATTTCCATCGAAATTTCCTCGAAACCCGAAATTTTATTCCTTGGTCCCACCAAGATCTACATTATATGAATGAAAGAAACTTCTCTGTAACAAATATATAGTTGATTTTGTATCTCAATCCAATAACATGATGACACATATGCTTTTATACTTCATCACATAAAACTTTCTCCAATTTTAAGATAAAACCTATCTCATGAGATACTAAGTCACCTTCTATCCCTGTTATAGGTAAGTTTTTTTTTATATGAATTACAGAATTAATAGAGAATCCAAAATATACTAGAAAAATAGTACACAAGCTGGTGCGCAGTTGAGCTAGTACAAATAGCTATTCTTGCACATGTGTTTCTTCAAAGTTATTTTCATATATAAAGTTATAAGAGAAGAACTTATTTATTCTTCTATGTGATACCACATGATATCTCCACCCTCTCTTATTGGCTCTCTCTCTTTTCTCACTCTTTTTCTCTCATCTCTTGTCTCTATCTCATTCTTCAAGTGATGCCACATCACTACAACATGATAATAGATAAGTTTTTTTCAAGTTATAAATCTACAAGTCTGCAACCCTGTTCTTGTATAAAATGCCTTTAATTAATACGTAATCTGTATAGCATGAAAGCAGATTTGAGTATTAATTTCCACATAATCTATCTCCTTTAAGCAAGTAATCTAGCTAGCTTACTGCAGTTTATGCGTATAATATTTGACCAACACTAATGAGCCAATTCCCTTTGACTCAAAAAATGTCAGGCCCTTTAGAGCATATATCTGAAAGCCTCAAGATACATTTCAAGTTTTCACACCCTCTTCATTGCAAGTCCGTATCCACTAGCCACATTAACTCTTCTATTTTCCTTTCCAACTAGATCGTAATCTTCTGCCATTACTATACCCAGATTGGTTATCAATTAATTTTTATGCCTTGAAAACAATTAACAAGTCATTCTTCCTCCATAAATTTCATTTATATTTTCTCACGTTTTCTATCATTGAGTAATTTTAAGAGTACTTCCCCGTTAACTTCCCTGCCATCAGTGAAGGTGCTCTCTCTCTCTCTCTCTCTCATTTTGTACGGAAGAAATAAATTTTTTTCCCCATTATTTCTAGATTTGTAATCTAATCATTATAAAATATATGAAACATTTTTATCTTTCTGTTTGATTTTAATTATTCACTATAAAAAGAATAAATTGCGCGTGATATATATAATCTATTTGAAATAAATAGTAACACTACCGTTAAAACAGTTAGGTCGGCCCATAGATTTTCTGTGTGTACACACATGTACGTGTCACTAGTCGTTATGTTGTTATGTACGTGATAATTAACTAACATTTGATTTTGACCGTTAAAATCGTTAAGGCCGTTATTAGTTAAGAACATTTTAATAATTTTTTTATTTATCAAAATTTAATTGATAAGAGTTTTTCGATTTTAATAAAAAAGGACTAGTATGATATATTGTTTAGAGAATCCAAATACCTTCTCTTAATATTGTGTGTGTATATACATTGTGCAAAATGGCAGTTGATAGATTTTGTTTTGAAGACTTGGTTTGCAATTAACAACAGATAAATTTGACGAATTTGTATTTTAAAGTTCAATTTAGTTTATATATATTTTGAAAACGTATGAGATGGATCATTTTGGTTCTGACATGCAACATCCGGCCAGCAGCTTCAAATTCTAGTGATATATCTCGCTCATGTTGGAATGGACTTTCTGTTAATTAGTTCATTAGAGGAAATCGAACGCTTAATATATTCTAATCTCTGGCTAATTCCTCGCTCCTCTTCATCGCTTACTCATTGTAGCTCATCTTTAACAAGTATATATATCAAGTATAACCTCAAAAGGAAAAACTAATTCCTAAAATATCATTATTTGTGCTAGAAAATTTAATTTGGATTAACCAATTATATTAGTATGCATTATTTGCTTTGTTTGAAAATTTGGATTAGCCTCTCAGACAGAGAAAAAGCGTGGCCAACAGATCCATGGAGAGAAAGGTAGGACGTACATATCTTATTTTCCACTTTAATATTGGTCTACTTTTCATATATATATATATATATATATATATCGTTTTTAGCACATCATCAACATAATTTCATAAAAAATCGAAATGAAAATTTTGTTACTAAGGTGAATCAGATGATGAGAGTGGTTTTGGTCTTTTCACATATATAGGAGAAGGCAGTTAGGGACCCTCATGTTGCTGCACAGTTTCCTACAAAAGAAAGCAACTGGAATGGGACAACTTCACAGCCCCTTCTAGTCAAGTTAATTAGTGCTCTCTCTGTCTCTCAAATTTTGTTTTTGTTTTTGTTTTGTTTTGTTTTGTTTTTTTTTTTTTGTGGTAAAAGTATTTAATTGGTGAGAATATTCCACGTCGGAATAAAGCCTTACCTGTGGCCGGCCTTTACTTTGCCTCTCATGCAGGAAGAGGTTTCCAGATGAAATATCATACAAAGTCCAGACCTCATCACCCTCTAACAATATTAATCCAATGCAGGTAATTCATTACAAATTGCACAAATAAAGGATAATTAATTATAAATCTCAGATGATGAACAAATTAAGCTGTTTATATAATTAATTAATTGGTGTAATATGCATGTGTTTGTTCAAATAATTAGGATATTGGCAAGGGTGGCAACATTAAGGAATCACTCATACAAAACCAGCGGCTCATGGTTGGCACATGCAGTGCCGGCTGCTCAGTACGGCCACATCCGGGACCTGGAATCTTGGGCAGCAGGCCAGCAGTATGCATATATGCTACATTAATTAATTTTCAATTATAGACCTTTATTTACTTTGTTTTGTAGCTAAATAATTGATAATTCAAATTGGATATTCCACTAAAGAATCTGCAGTTTCAATTGTGTTAGTTTTACCCATAAAAGTGTCTAACAATTGTAACTCGATGACAATGCCTTAATTTCGTTAATTTAGTCGACCAACGGAAAGAGCACGTGTGTGGCTATTTTAGACATTTTGGGTACGTGATCTCACTTCATTTAGTTAACATCTTGTGATTTTACTCCACAATTTGTGATATGGGGTTGCAAATCAGATTTTTTGGGTTAGGTTGATTTGCGATCCTAAATCTTAATTAAATTGTTGAGTAATAAAATGGTGGGGTGTTAAATAAAATGAAGTGGTCTCATTTAAAAAGTCTAAAATACCTTTATTTTGTGCAATGTGTCCTTTGTTAACGTGGCCAATTAACGAAATTAAGGAATACCTGGCCTCAAATGAAAATCGTTAGAAAACTATATGAACTAAATTGACATCATTAATACTATACGGACCTTAGTGAAATCTGACATAAACAACAAACTATAGGCACCAAAATCAATATAATACATAACTGTAGTGGTTTAGAGCCGGACAAAGTTAATTAACTCACCAGTAATTATAAGTAATGTTCGAGTGAAGTGGATTCTCTTGCTATTTGACATATTATGTTGTTGTGAATTTAGAGATTGATTTAGTAAGAGTCAATATGATTAATGGTTGATACTGATAATTAGATTGTTCGACAAGAAAAACTTATCAACAATGTTTAATTAATTACTAAAGCATATATATGCTGTCTTAAATTTTGTGGCTAATACAGGGTTACCAGGCGCCCCTTGGAGCAGGCAAGATGCGATCGCATCATAAGAATAATGTCGCACATTCTCACAACTCGGTGCAGGTAATTATATCACCCTAAGAGCTTCGATCTTAATTAGTATTTTTCTTTTTGTGGTTACTATGCGCGCGCATGTCATGATTTTTCATGCATATCCTTATGTTCATATAATAAGCAAAACAGGTGTATAAACTAAAAAAAAAAAAAAAAATTCTGTTTAAAGCATGATCACTATGTTCAATAGTTATGAACAACTAAGTAACTAAGGCCAAAACTATGTCCTCAGGGCCCTTAGCTAGGGTGATATTACCCTGATTAGCTTAAATGAAAAAAAAAAAAAAGAGAGAATATATAATAAATAAAAATAAAAATAGGCTAAGAGTGCGATTCTCTTTAACGTAACAGAAAAACAAAAGAAGCCAAATCTGTCGCCAAATGCAAATATAGGATTTGGAGAAAGGTTTCCAAGAGTATGTAGCTAGTATTGCCAGTATTAAATATAAATTAATTAATGTATGCGTTGTTGAAGATTTTCCATTAACCAGTACGTGTCACTCTTTCATTTCTTAATCATATCTTTTAATTGATCTGTTCTGTTTGTAAATTACTTGCTATTAATTAAACTGTTGATTAATTAAGCACTGAGAATTAAACATGTTAATAATAGGCACAGGGATTAAGATCAAGCCATCATGAGCAGCTGGCACGGGCAGCCCAAGAAGCCCGAGGGTGGTCTACAGTATATAGCTATCATCCTGAGGTACCAATTACGTTGTAATAGGGAACCATTTCTACTCCACATATATGCTTCATTTTTAGGATCTGGATCCTCTTTGCTTATTTTTTAGTGTCTACAATTATTTAGGGTTTTTCATTTCGTTCTTTTATTGGTCCAAAAGAATAAATGCATTAAAAACCCAAAAGGCAAGCCCACATTACATAAGCCCAAACCTGGGCAGAAACCAAAACAAGGGCACAGCCCAACAAACAAACAAAACACAGTAAACTACAAACAAGAAAGTGAAGAACGACATCAACAGACCAAAAACGACAACAAAATCTCCCAAAGCTAGCCCTAACCAAAATCCAAAGCCAGCCCTCCAACCACCACAGCCTCATCACCACCACACCAGAATCACACCAAGAACACCAAGGGAGCCAACCACAAACCAGGACAACAACCACCAGCAGAGCTCCAGATGGAGCCAGAGAAGTCACTACACTACATAAGTCACCAAAATATCAACTAAATTCTCAACAAAAGCAAGCAAATTCTATGAGGTAATTCTCTCCTCTAAGCCACATTTAACTAACCAAAAAGAAAATCATATAATAGCTAAGGTAATAGCTAATCTGTTGGAGAAAGATTTTAAAACAAAATGGGCTAAAATAGCTAAGTATAATGGTTTAGGTAATCAATTTCTTGAAGATACTCTAAGATAAGTACCAAAATATTAGGGGACGATCTTATTCATGAGTTTTAGCGAATAATAATTTATATATATATATAAGGTTAGTACCTAATTAACTTTTTCATTGTAGTTGTTGGGTAGCCTAATTGGAAGAGTTGTGAAATTCCCACTCTACACTTAATTAAGTTTGATCTCCCCTAAAAAAAAAAAAAAATAACTAACTTTTCCATTATAATGACAAAATATTTGAGGCTTAAATCTTGTGCCTTAATCAGATGTGATAAAATTAAATGATACACATCACTCTTTAATATTTTGGTGATTATATACATCATTATATCAAATTAAACTTTTTTATTAAAAGACCATCTTATCCCTCCAAAATCCATATCCTAATTCATCCAAGGGTTCTTAAAAAAGGTCAAGTTCATAAATAAGGTTGATAACCCAGCCTACTTGCTACATTAAATCTCATCCCGGTCCACTTTAATGAAATGCACGCGACACGGAACCCACTGACCGCTCGGTAGTGTTTACCGAGCTCTTGAAAATTGCCATTGTCTGTCAGTGGCAGTTATTGCCACTGTGCAATAGTAATTATTTGAAGCTGCATAAAAATGGTACTTATTGATATTCCTTATGTCTTTTCTTACATAAACATATCAAAAACTAATAAAACCAACATAAAACACACAATTCAAGCTTATGAAGTTACATTCACTCGTGTTATAACATAAAAATGACTATTACTAATTGCCACATTGTAACCTTTTAGGCGAGTTTATTTATCATTAAGGGCTGTGAAATATATGGACTTTAGAGTAATGAGGAAATTACCAATTTGGTCCACTTATTGTTCATTTTTTCTTAATTTGGTCCACAAACTTTTTTTTTTCACCATTCTGATTCACAAAAACTTTCTAACGTTTGCTATTTTTGTCCATTTCGTCAAAATTTCATAAAAAAACGTTAAATGGAGGGGGCAAAATGGTCCAGTTCGTCCACTGTTTTCCAGTTTTTCTTTTCAATTTTGTCCCAACTTTTAACCTATCAAATATCCACCAAATTCATCAATCTTATACTAGTTTTGAAGCTATGAATCTGCTCTTTACAACCATATAAAAAACATTCAAAATGAAGTTATAAAACTTGAGATAAATGATCACAAAGTAGGCTACCCCGAAACTTGATTTCTAGGTCAGTTTGAGGTTGCATGTGTGATAGATTGAGAGACTTTAAACATGCTTTTAGTAGCCTAGAAAATTGATTTGAGGTGTTGAATTTGAAGAAAATTGAAGTTGGAAGAAATTTCAAAAATCTGAAAATTTTCTTAAAAAATGGGACAGTTTCAGGTAGCCTACTTTGTGATCATTTATCTCAAGTTTTATAGCTCCGTTTGAATACTTTTTATATTGTTTTAAATATGAGATTCATAGCTTCAAAACTAGTATAAGAATGCTGAATTCGGTGAAGATTTGATAAGTTAAAAGTTGGGTCAAAATTGAGAAGAACAACTAGAAAATAGGAGACATAATGGATCATATTACCCCCTCCATTTAACTTATGTTTCTGAAATTTTGATGGAATGGACCAAAATGGAAAACGTCAAAAAATTCGTGGATCAGAATGGTGAAAAAAAGTTCGTGTACCAAACCAAGACAAAGTGAACAATAAGTTAACCAAATTGGTAACTTCCTAGTAATTTTATTGTTCATGTTACCCATTTTTCTCATTCAATATCTTCTCCTCTACCCTTCCAATTCCATATTCCTATATTCCTATATTCATCTTTCATCTCCTCTTTCATTTGCTTAGGTTTTTAACTTTTCATTGTTTATTTAATCAATAATGCTAGTTGTCTCACATTTTTTCTCCCACATTTGTATCCCACATGATGTGTCATTACTTTACTGGAAGAGTATTTCCTTTTTCTTTTTTAGGTTTTATTTTTTAATTTTTAGTGTCCAATGTATGAATGCCATGTAAGATGGTATGAAATTGTGGTATAAAAATGTGGTAAGTGTAGCATTACTGTTATTTAATTAATCTTTTCATATCATCTCTTATTTACTTAATTCATTTGATTTTTCCTTCTCAATTAAATGCAATTGAATTCGCCTTTTGTTTTTATGATCTACTTCCTTATATTCTACTTAAGTTGCTGACCTTGGCTTGTATAGCTATGGTCTTTAGTTTGTATTTGTTCTTTGGTTGTCATTGTTGGGGCGTTTGCCTTTAGGCTTTATGAATGGTGGATAGTGGTTATGGGGAAATGATGGACGGTTGTTATGGTGAAATGGTGGACAATTGACGGTGGCTATGGTGATATGAAAGGGAATACAAGATATATTTTATTTATTTAATTTTTTTGGTATTTTCATTTATAATTTAAAGTTTTCTAAGATCTATAAAAGAGGTTAAAAATGATTTTTATGAAAAATAATGTAGTAAATGAATAATGACATGAAATTTCATGTCATTGAGACACTATTTATATATTGAGACATACTTTAATTATTTCCTTTGACCTGCTGACCATGCGCCAATGTTTTGTGGCAGAATTTTGTTGGCAAGGGAAAGTATGAAGATGGGGATGATGACTCCAACAATCCTTACTACCCCTTCCCTACACATCTTATTGACATGGAAGACTTCAGCTGATTAATTAGTCCAAAAATGGGACATTAATTTGCATTCTCTAATGCATTTTACTTTGACAACAGTTGTAGTTGGAGGGACCGTACGTACTAGTTGCTTAGAGGTTTAATATTAATGTTCTCTATGAAAGTTGAATATATATATATATATAAGAATGCTCTAAAACTAATTGGTTAGTAAGTTAATACAAAACTAACCACCATATTAGGCCCACTGCACAATGTAATCTCAAAATCCGAACCGTCCATTTTTTAGACCCTACTTTAAAGATCATCCTTGTAAAAAATCTCTAAAATCGGAAGTCATTTAGTCATTTGATTATAACAACAACTATTTATATGCTTTTATCGAAAACAATGATCGTATATTTATTTGATCTCAATTAGATAACCAAATGATTTCTGATTTAGTTAATTTTTTGCAATGATGATCTTTGAAGTATGGCCTAAATAATTGACGGTTCAGATTATGAGATTAGTTATGTGATGATCCAAAAAGCATGGTTAGTTTCGTATTAACTTGCTAACCAGTTAGTTTTAGGGCACTCCTCCATATATTTAGGCCATGTTTTTTGGACCACCACATAACTAATCTCATAATCCAAACCGTCAATTATTTAGACCATACTTCAAAGATCATCATTGCAAAAAATCAACTAAATCAGAAATCATTTGGTGCGAGTAACCAGATTGCAATGGCTAGTAACCAGCTTGCAGGGGGTCGAGAATATGGCGGAGGGGCAGGGCGTGACGGTGGGATTGTGGCAAGGGGAGATGGTGCGATAAGGGGTGGGTGAGGGGGAGGAGAGGGGGGGTGTGGCAGAGGGGAGGTGGTGCAGTGAGGGGTGACTGGAGGAGGAGGGGAAGGGGAATGGGAGGGGATGGGGACAATAGAAGGGGGAGGAGAAAAAACATTTGGACTTGGCCGGTAATGAAGGATGGTTGCAATTTTTTAATGTGATTCTGGAATTTAATGAAGAACATCAATAATAGATTGAACCGAAAACCATGGAATCTGGCTTGTAGTGTACGTGTTTGTGTTTCTGTATATTATGTGGTTTCTAAGTAAGATTCAAATTTGGCTCAACAAACTAAAATTAAACCGTAAGCAAATCAAACATCAAACCAAGCTAGCTATGGATGAAATGGAGAAAAAAAAGGTAAATGCAGTAATATATTCAAGTGAAATAAAACAGCCTAATGCATAACCTAAAAACCCAAGGAAGCTAAATTAACTCTGGAAAATCAATAATTGAAAATTGAGATGAATGGTATCTGTAATTTAGAATCAAATTAGGAAGTGAAAACACCAAAAATAAAGTTCATATTTATTTGTTTAACATCATAATTCTTGCTTTGGAGAAATGGCGTTTGTCATTGTGAGTGGAATTAGTGACTGTTTGGGGGTGTCAATGGTGATCGATTATTGGTAGTTAAGGGAGGTTATTCGAAGTAGTACTGGAGGTAGTGGAATATGGTAGGTTTAAATTTGTTAGTATTGTATTTAATATATTTTGGCATTTTTCTATATAGTGTGTATAGTTGTGTTTGTTATGTATCATCACTTGTGACTCAGGCAAAAAAAGATGGAACAAGAAGAAGAAATCTCTAGATCGATCAGGTCGGAAATTTTTTTTTTCTCAAGTAAAAAAGGGGATGGAAAAAGGATATATAAGATACCTATAGTTTAGGTTGAAAAATGAGAAGAACAAGAAGCGGTATAAATAATTAGAAAAAGAATAACCACAATCATGAATGGCCTAGTGTTAAAGAAGAAAAAAATGATCGAAGAAAAAGTTCAAGGAAGTGCTATTTTCCTGTTTCTTATAAAACTTTGCAACTATGACTAACAATAATGTGATACCATATGAATTAAATCATTAAAGGCAAAGATCAAGGAGATAAGTGCTAAATGATTTTTTTATTAATACATTTGTACAGAAGATTTGCATTGTATAATTAGCGTGCAGTTAGCTAGGAATTAGCCTTAGTTTCAGCCTTTCCTCTTTTAGGCTTATGGCTTTCCTAATATTGTTAGGGTTGCTCGTGTATATATACTGTGCAATATGGCACTGCCGAATTATGAAATATAGCAATTTTAAACACAAACTTGTTTATGGTATCAGAGCACAATTCGATCCTAGACCTAAAACCCGAAACCAAAACCCCGAGCAAATCTCATGGCAGGAGGTAGCGATACAGAGGTGAAATCCAAAACTGATTCCTCTTTGAGAGTACACGAACCATGGGAGAACTCCAACCATGCCCTTTACTTACACCATTCAGATCAACCCGGAGCTGTTCTTGTTACACAGCCCTTGATGGAGGATAATTTTTCTGAGTGGACTCAATCAATGAGCATGGCACTCAAAATCAAGAACAAACTTGGTTTTGTTCTTAGAACTCAAACCAAATCCCTTGTTAACCTTGAGGAGCAGCAACAATGGGAGCGGTGTTGCACACTTGTCAAGACATGGCTCATAGCCTCCATGTCAACACCTATTTCTGGTAGTGTCAAAAATTGCAAGACATCTCGTGACGTTTGGACAGATCTTCATGAAAGGTTTGGTCAAACCAATACTGTTCAACTCTTCAATGTGGAGAACAGAATTCATGCTTGCCTACAGGGTTCTGATTCGATCACCACTTACTTCACAAAGCTGAAACGCTTGTGGGATGAAAGAGATGTTCTATGTGAGATGGAGTCTTGCACGTGTGCAGGAGGAATTCAGATGGTGGAGTACATCAAGAATCAAAAGACCATAAAGTTTCTCATGGGACTGAATGAAAGGTACGACACTCTTCGTAGTAACATAGTGGCCATCGATCCCTTACCGGCAGTAAACAAAGCTTATGCCATGGCTTTACGCCATGAGAAGCAGGCGGCAGCTACTCTCGGCAACAAATCTGTAGTGCAGCCAGAAGGGGTTGTGTTTGCCGTGAAAAACAGTGTGGAGGGAAAAACCAGCGCTGAGGATGGAAAAAGGTGCACTAAATGCAATAAGAAGTATCACACAGCTCAAAATTGTCGAGCACATCTCAAATGTTCTTATTGCAATTGGAAAGGGCACGACTACGAATATTGCTGCAAGTGCAAGGCTGCTGATGTGTCTCGAAGCAATAATGTGATCTCGGGGCTTGAAGGAAAAACCGGGGCTCCCAGCTTCCCTTTTTCAAAAGAAGTCTGCCATCAACTAATTGAGATGTTGAGTTAGAATGCCGCTGCCTCCACCAACCACATTGGTAACACCTCTTCCCATCAGGATCTCTCAAGTAAAGCCATGCATTTTAATTCACACAATGCGACTAATACCTGGATATTCGATAGTGGAGCAAGTAATCATATTGCTTGTAACCCACAACTCCTTACTGCCATGAAACCTGTCTCAAATCTGTATGTTAAACTACCAGATGGAACCACGGCAAAAGTAACTCATGTTGGACAGATGATTTTTAACCCTCAGCTTATCCTTCACAATGTGTTATGTGTTCCCATGTTCTACTTGAACCTCATAGACATTAGCAAATTAACACATGACTCCCTTTGTATATCCATCTTTCTCAAGAATGCTTGTTTCATACAGGACCTACGATCGGGGAAGATGATTGGGATGGGCCTTGAGAGGGAAGGATTATACTGACTTGACCAAGCAAAGCAAGTGACATGTAATTCGGTGATCAGTACGTCTAGCAGTCTCTGGCATCAGAGGCTGGGCCATCTGTCCAGGAGGGTATCACAATTGTTTCCCTTTGTTTCTAATAAGTCTTGCGATACAGACACATGTTTCATTTTTCCTCTGGCCAAACATACCAGAACTCCTTTTCCTTTAAGCTCTATTTCAAGTAAATTTCCTTTTGAATTAATTCATATAGACATATGGGGTGGTTATCATGAACCATCACTTTCTGGGGCACAATATTTCCTTACTATAGTTGATGATTTTACTTATAGTACTTGGGTTTATTTAATGATTCACAAATCTGAAGCTAGACAATTACTTACTGATTTCATTAAGCTCATCGAGACCCAGTATGACACACATGTCAAAATAGTTCGGAGTGATAACGGTCCTGAGTTCAAAATTCCTAGTTTTTATTCTTCAAAGGGAATCATTCATCAAACGAGTTGCGTCAACACACCCCAACAAAATGGTGTTGTTGAACGTAAACATCGTCATTTGCTTAATGTAGCTAGAGCACTCTTATTCCAGGCACATCTGCCGAAGCCCTTCTGGGGAGATGCCATTCTTACAGCTGCATATCTCATCAATCGCACCCCAACGCCTCTCTTGAACGGAAAGAGTCCTTTTGAATGACTATTCAACAGGGTACCTGCATATACACACCTCAAAATTTTTGGATGTTTATGTTTTGCTTCCACTCATCCTCTCAAACCCACCAAATTTGATCCTAGAGCAAAACAATGTGTCTTTGTTGAGTATCCACACAGTCAAAAAGGTTATCGGGTATATGACATAGAGAAAGAGGAAATCTTTATGTCTCGGGATGTATTATTTCATGAAGAGTCTTTTCCTTTTCGGGATAAAAATTCAACGTTACCTACTTTACATGGGAGTCTAGCTTCTAGGGTTTCTGAGCCAACACCACCCTTTCCGCTTACTTCTCGTTCACGTCTTGATCTCTATGAAGACTCCTCTCCACCTGTTATTCCTATCGACACAACTGCCCAGCTTCCTGACTCTCCTCAAACTCAAACTCAAATTCTTCCACCACCAGATGGTCATACTACACCACAACATCTTCTATTCTCATCCTCATCAATTCTACCTGATCCTCCAGCACCTGACATCACGCCTTCTGAGCAGCCAAGACGTTCAACACGACCCACAAAAACTCCAACATTCTTGCAAGACTTTCAAGTGGAGGTAGCTCTTCCCTCTCGGTCTACCTTGTCATCTTCACTGGACACAGGTACCTCCTATTCCTTAGCCAATGTTTTGTGTTATGATCGTTTATCACCTACTCATCGAGCCTTTATTGCTCAACTTACCATCCACAAAGAACCGAGTTCCTTTGCGCAGGCAGCTCAAATCCCTGAATGGCGCATTGCCATGCACCAAGAAATCAAAGCTCTCCAAAGCAATCACACATGGAGCTTAGTTCCTTTGCCTGCACACAAACGTCCTATAGGCTGCAAATGGGTGTACAAGATTAAACTTAATCCACATGGGACGGTTGAGCGTTACAAGGCACGACTTGTCGCGAAGGGGTATAATCAAGTTGAAGGGATATATTACAATGAGACTTTTGCACCCGTTGCAAAACTAACCACCATCTGCGTCCTCTTAAGTCTTGCTGCCATACGAGGTTGGCATTTACATCAACTGGATGTCAATAACGCGTTCTTGCATGGTGATCTTTCCGAGGAAGTCTACATGAAACTTCCACCTGACTTCGGACGATAAGGGGAGAGTAGAGTTTGTAAATTACATAAAAGTCTCTATGGTCTAAAGCAAGCAAGCAGACAATGGTTCATCAAGCTTTCCACAGCGTTGAAAGCGACAGGTTTTAGACAATCATGGGCAGACTACTCGTTATTCGTCCGAGCACAATCTGGCAAATTTATGGTGCTACTTGTATATGTTGATGACGTAATTCTAGCCGAGAATGAGTTGGAGGATATAAATGCTACCAAAGTTTTTCTATCCAACAGATTCAAACTCAAAGACTTGGGGCAGCTCAAGTACTTTCTCGGAATTGAAGTTGCACGTTCAAAACACGGCATAGCACTCTGCCAACGCAAATACGCACTGGAAGTACTCGAAGACAGTGGCTTTCTTGCAGCCAAACCATCCTCTTACCCAGTTGATCAGAATTTGTCCTTGACTAGAGCTGATGGAGAGTTGTTGCCTGAGCCTTCGCAGTATCGAAGGTTAGTAGGTCGTTTAATATACTTGACTATTACAAGACCAGACTTGGTATATGCAGTTCATATCCTCAGTCAATTCATGGACAAGCCACGACGACCACACCTTGATGCAGTACACCAAGTGCTTCGGTACATAAAGCAGACTCCAGGCCAAGGGATATTCCTACCAGCAACAGGAAAGGCAGAACTCACAGCCTATTGTGATGCAGATTAGGCGAGATGTAAGGATACACGCAGATCACTCACAGGATACTGTGTTATGTTTGGTAATGCACCTATTTCCTGGAGGACGAAGAAACAAAGCACTGTTTCACGAAGCAGTGCTGAAGCCGAGTACCGCTCTATGGCAGTAGTATGCTACGAGGTGACGTGGTTACGCAGCCTACTCAATGACTTGGGAGCAAATCAGAAGAGTCCAGCAAGATTGTTTTGTGATAACCAAGCAACAATATACATTGCTACAAATCCAGTGTTTCACGAAAGAACGAAGCATATTGAGATTGATTGCCATGTGGTTAGAGAAAACTTACAAAGAGGTGCATGTAATCAAAACATTTCATATCGGCACCAAACAGCAGGTAGCAGATCTCTTCACGAAGCCTTTGAGCATAGCACAGTTTGGAACTTTGCTTAGCAAGTTGAGTGTGATTAATATCCACTCCAACTTGAAAGGGAGTATTAAAGGCAAAGATCAAGGAGATAAGTGCTAAATGATTTTGTTATTAATACATTTGTACAGAAGATTTGCATTGTATAATTAGCGTGCAGTTAGCTAGGAATTAGCCTTAGTTTCAACCTTTCCTCTTTTAGGCTTATGGCTTTCCTAATATTGTTAGGGTTGCTCGTGTATATATACTGTGCAATATGGAATTGCCGAATTATGAAATACAGCAAGTTTAAACACAAACTTGTTTACACAAACAAAAGTGATCGACAATCAATTTGAAATTTAAAATAAAAACCAAATTGGAAGGTGCAAATTAAAAGTTCACACTTAATTACCAAAATTATAAATGCTAATTGCTTAATATTTGACATTAATTTACTCAAATCAAAACTTGCCTTTAGTCAACACGGGGCAATATTTTTTTGCTAACAAAAGAAAATACTACAAAGAAGATCCGTGAGGACAACCCAAGCCCTGTGCATCTCCAAGGCAAAGCAACATCAAATCAACAGGAAAGTCGTGAGTCCAAAACTGGTAGTGAGCCAAAGAATGCCCCTAGCTTCTTAGCCAACAAATCCGCGGCAAAATTTTCTTTAAGAAAACCAATTAGTTTTGGAAATTAAATCTCTCTTGAATGTTTATGATCGAGGAGGTTGACGTTCGTCATATTTTTCTTAAGAGCAGTGTTAGGGATCCCACTCAATAATTAACTGTTGAAACCCCGGAGCTTTAAGCATTCTGCAACCAGAGCCAATGTGTTACCAATATTTATTAGAGGACCCAGCTCCAAGGGGTTGCCCCACTCATTTTTGATGAGAATACCAAATGCCTCATTGTTGTTAATAAGAGATACATCAAAGTTCAGTTTGACATTCGGTGGAAAATTAGACATCCCAAAAAACAAACATTATGCGGATGGTAATGAATCTTACGTGGCAATTTTGTAAATGGGTGTAAATCTAAGAAAACAAAAAGAAATTGGTTAAATCCAAGATGCAGTTTACAAAATGGACTTTTATATCTAAAAAAGTGTAACCTTTTTAACTAATTCAAAATAACTCCATTTCAACTCGTTCAACAACATGGTTTAGAGTTTGATTAATTACGCGGACAGAAAAACAAAGAAATATAATTATCACTCTGGTAATAAATCATGGAAAACTGACACTACTACAAGCAATTGAGTCAGAATAACATGTCAAGGTCGTCTACTGAGTTCAAATTCTCTGCCAAAGCAAAGCCATCCCAGTACTCCCATGAGTTAGTCTCCTTCTTCTCTTTGGCACTGCTTGTGGCATTTACCATCTCAGCCTGTACAGTAGGCGACATGAGGTTCACTGAACAGTCCCGTTTTGGATTCATTTTTGTAGGACCTACTAGGCGTTTCCCTTTTCTTTCACGATCTCCATTGTTCTTGTGACTGGAGGCAGTGATGTTGGTGAAGATAGGCTCACATTCTTTCTGTAATATAGCTCTGATGTATGGTTGCAGAGGATAGAGGAATAAAGTCAAGACTAATTAACTATAGAAGATAATGTGAGCAAGCTAGGTACTAAGATTAATTTGATGATGAGGATAACATTGGATTAAAAGATGACATACCTCTCAGAGTTCAAAGGTGTCTGACTCACATTCAAATTCTGACTGGTATTGTAGTTACCAATGTTAAACCAATTCACCCCGTTAGGGTTTGTATTCATGTGAGACTTTGGTAGAATTCCACTTTTTCTATTCTGAATATTAATACTGCTCTGTTTTTTGGACAGAAAAGTTTAATCAGATAAGTAGAAGTGAAGTTAATATAATTTCAAGTTTAATTTCCTTTCAAGAAAATTGAGGTAACATATAGAATTTGCGTAACCCCATCAGGAGAAATTCTTCCTACAACCGGTTTTATACATAAGTGGTCATGTGCATAGTAGGTAAGCTATAAATGTGAGAGACTGGTTGTATACAACAGTACGTTGTAAGGAGAACTTTTCCCTCACGATCGAAACTGTCAAAATTTTCACTTCTTGATATGAACTGCATATTAGAAATGTATGCAAATTGAGAGTGGAAATATCATATACCAATGATGAATTGTCCAAAACTCCCATTGGCTGATATGGGTGACTAGTACGCTCTCCTAACATGCTTTGACCCAACATATGGTTTTCCCAAAATTTGAATATATTAATGAAAATTAGCAATTAGAAGTTCCAAGGGATCAAGTTCACTATAAATTAGAAGATGAATTATAAGGAATAAGTACCTGCATAGGGGCATAATTAGGTGAACTTTGGGCTTGTGGTGTTGTCAATGACATTCTAGACTGGTGAATGGGTTGAAAGCCTGAAGTTGTTATGGGGAATTTGCCTATACAATTGTTGGAACCCCGTCCAAGTACTCCTCCACTACCAGTATGACCACATAGGCCTTGAACCATGCTCTCTTCAAATACTCCATTACTTCACAGAAACAATGGCAATGGTCACATGCATATAATTGACTAAGTTGATCCTTTTAATAAAAGACATGACTTAATTGCTAACCAGTAACCGCTTTGGAATTTGCATGACAATAAGACTAAACTCAGAAATTTATTAACCAAATTAATGATGTGTTCTATATATCTTATTCATTAGAAATAAATTAATTAAGTTTTCACTTCTCAGTGACTTAAATTTCGAAAAATAAAATACTGTCACAACATTTAGTGAACAAATTTTGTGAGTGTAGGAGTGCTCAATTTGATGAAGATGATTACAAACCTGTAAGGTCTAACATTTCGAGGATGATCAAATGGCATTGGAAGCTGGCTAGAACTAGAGCTTTGAGCAGCCCAGTTCCATTCATTTCCTACAGAATTCAGTGTTGCAGAAGCTTGTCTGTTGATCTTCATCTGTTCGTTCTGATGATGTATCTGTTCCCTCTAATGATATGTATATGATGTTATGTAATTTCAAGGGATGAGAACAAATTTACTGAAGGGTCATTTTTGCCGAAGATAACAAAAAACAAGGTAAATTTTTTTATAAAATACCTGGAATACCATTTGCCCGCTGGAAGATGATGAATTAACAAGCAACGTTTTCTGGTTAAGTAAATATATGTTAAAAAGTTTAAGAAGACACAAATAACAAAAAAGGCAATGAAATTAAAACTAGTTGTACAAGTAGTATTTTTGCAGAAGAGAACTTACTTTCAAATTTGTGACTCGTTGTAAAGAGGCTTTCAAGTTTTTCTCACACAACAAGAGTTCAGATAGTGAAAGATCATGGTCTAGTTTTGGCTCATAACCCCTTTATGTAATGTATTTAAAAATGTTAGGAAAATTGCAAGTCAAAGAAAGCTAGTACATATATGCATGTTAGAAGTTAGTGCATTTAACCCAAAACTAATTAATTGGTAATATAATGGACGGAAACGTTAATGATGTATATTTAAAAAATATATATGTTAAGACATTGTATTCAACATGTACCTCAGCTTAGCCTCTACCAGCTTTAACTCAATTGTAGCTCTTTTTACTTCTATCTCGAGAACCTAGAGAATTGCAATTGATCAACAAAAAGAAAAAGGAAACAAAAAGGAGTTAGTGAAACTATAATCGATCACAAAACAATTCTTCATGGTTGAACAAGTAAATTAAAAGGAATAAAATTCAGTCCAAAAGGAAATTAACTTAAGAACAAAAGAACTTTATTACATTTATAAAGGAGCCAAATTATGATTTGGTACTTGTAATTTGGGCCAAATTCCACTTTGGTACTTGTACTGTAGTTTACTCATTTCTAATCAATTAATATCAATTTTAATTTGGTACTGTAGTTTACTAGCTAATTGTTTTAATTGTAATCTAATTGCTTATATAATTTCGTCAATTTTTTGATCTAAAAAGTCTAATTTACTCCCTCACGTGCCTCTCGTCTACCCCTCAAGTGTTCGTTTTTTTTTTTTTTAAATTACACTTGTGAAGATAAATTGGACTTTTGAGGTTGAAAAAATTGATGAAATTAAGCAATTAAAACAATTAGTAAATTAACTACATTACTAAAATTGAGACAATTGAACTACAAGTATCATAGTGGAACTTGACCCAAACTATAAATATCAAAATCATAATTTAGCTTTTATAAAAAGAAAGATGTACTTACTTTAATACTGCGAGTATGAGATCCATGCACGATACAGATCAAAATGAGAAAGGGGCATCACACGAGGCACCATGAGCAAGGAAAATTATGTTAAAAGTAGTTCATGGACTGGATTTTTCATAAAAATAAATAATAGAATGCATGTATGATTTTGTCTGTACGTAACTTGGAAAAAGAAAACAGTTAGTTATCATAAGCGTGATAATGTTATCTATTTTAGGTTAAAAGTACAACAACATATTCTCACTATATTGTGTGAAAAAGGGGTATTATCAGAATAAAAAAATATGGTAATGTTGACACAAAAAACGTGCTGATGTGGAATGCACTGGAACAAAGTCAAAGAATCTTATTCAAAAATCAATCTTGTTACATTACGGTTTAATGTAAATTCAATCTTAATTAATAAAGGATAAAAATCTTAAAACCGTTTCTTTATTTCTATTGGTCACTACTTTGATCTTATTAACGGTGTTTCTCTGTTAACTTAAGACCTTTTTTTCTGTTTTTTTTTTTTTTTTTTTTTTAGAATCTGTTAATTTAATACTTTGTGTGTTTAAATTTAGTACTCTTTTTTTATGTACCTCAGTTTGAATTATTATTTTCCTTACTTCAAACATATTATTTTCAATATGCTTTGTTAACTCGATCAAGGCCGGCTCTTATGTTTTTCAAAACTATTTTTTTCTGGTGACAATGTTTTTCAAGACTATTATTAATGTTGCGTTTCTTTATTTCAATTGGTCACTACTCTGACCTTATTAGGAATATTACTCTATTAATTTAAGACTCTACTCAATTTTTCTCTGTTTGCATTTAGTACTATATACGTGTTTATTCACTTAACTTCGAACATATTATTTTCAATATGCCATGTTAATTCAAGGCTCCTTGAAAAACATGAGAGCCTTGAATTTTTTTTGCGCAGACAAAAATAAAATAAAATTCAAGGTTGTCGTGTTATTCAAGACTACTTTGACCTTATTTGGGTGATTACTCTGTTAATTCAAAAAGAACAAAAAAACACTGTTTTTCCTCTGTTTGGAATTAATATTATGCTTTTATTTTTACTTAACTTTTAACATATTATTTTCCTAAATCGCATATTGTCATGCTTTAAAGAAGTGCATAAAGAATATTAATCCTCGTTAATTAATTAAGTTGCATTTGATTTAAAGTATTTGGTAAGCATAATTTGTTTGTCTTCTTTTTGAAGTTTGAATATATAATTCCATATTATACATTTTTTTTTAAATCTAAAATCCAAAATCCTAGCTAACCTCCCTCACAATGCACACACTTTTGTAGGTGCCCGTACAAAAATTAGGGCAAATCATTAAGACTTTTGAAACTATATCTAATAGCCACCCTAACACTCCTGCATGAAAGTGTGTGTGTGTGTGTGAGAGAGAGAGAGAGAGAGAGAGAGAGAGAGAGAGAGAGAGAGAAGGACTAACTGGTTTTTTAGGAACATAATTAACTTGTTCTCGTCAGTACAGTTAATGCCCCTAAGCTTGGCCAGCATCTGCTGATGCACAATATATGAATTCATATATTTTCCAATTAATAAGAAGAAAAACAAAATCAATGTGTCAGGAAAATGAAGAATATTATATGACTATATAATGTAATATATCTTGGAGCAAGAAAAATACCTCAGCGTTGCTTGTGGGACTGTTTTCACCAATAGCAATTGATCAATCCCCATTCCCCACCAACCCAATACAAATGGAACTCATTAATTGTCAAGATACGTAAAAAATTTGAAAATTAATAAGCAAAATATAACAGAGCAAAAATAAATAAAGGCAAAGAAAAATCAACTGCGCGCGGGTGGTAATTAAATTCATACTGATGTCTTTCTTCTGCGGGCAGATTGATATAGCGCTTCGGTAAATCTTCCGCTCTGTTAAATAATATTTAATTAATTTCAGAAAATTTTAAGGTAATAATAACAAGAAGAACACACACAAACACACACGCACACACTCTAGTGTGTATATATATATATATAAACATAAACAGAAAACTTCAAGTGCATATGTCCTTGCTTACAGACATCAGCGAGCGTAGCTCGAACGCTGACTAATGTCCTCAAGTGCAATACGTAGGCACTTGAAGTCATATGTATACATATAAGTCAATTCTTACAAGAGATGAGCCATGTCGTTAACACTATTTGACCCACAAAAATAAAATAAAATTCATTGTATGTTTGCGTTCACACCTATGTTTTAGGGTAACAGTTTGTAAGCGAAAATAAAAATGTGAAAAAGAGAAAATAAGAGCTATGGTTCTAACAACGACAGATCTGTCTAAAAAGTTCATTACGTACATATATATAACAACATTTGGACAACGTAAAATCGGTCTAAGAAATTATTATACATATAACAACATTGGATCCTAAAATGGTCTCGTCTAAGAAGCTTGTTACATAGATGTATATATGAATATCAATCAACATATAGAAAAGATGACCTGTTTGAGTTGGACAACTTGGTAGGATGACCAGTCTGTGTCAAGGTAATACGTGTGTCGCAGTTGTCTGGTATCTCATGGGCCTTTCTCTTTCCCTTAGAGGACGTTCCAATCTCTAACTTGCTTCGATCCATCTTACTCAGATCTGATCAGAAAAGTAGTGAGTATAGCAAACAAAGGAGTAGAGTATCAAGTTCAGTGAGAAGTTGATGAAAAAGGCTCTTTTGGCTTTTTGTTCTAGTGGAGTTTGGGAATCGGGAGACTCTATCTAGCAGAGGCCAAACAGTAAGCCCTTACTGCGTTTCTCGCATGTGTTGGGCATGACCCATTTATTTATAATCCAACAAAAATGTTTTTTCTTTTATTTTTGTGGTAAATAAATGATACATGCATGGCCACAATAGATAACACTTTGGCCAATGGGTGCTCCTATGCTATTGACCTTGGCTACAATTGTTACAATTGCCACGGTACCACCAACCAAAACGAGACACATCAGCTTATTCTAGATTTTTCCACTAGGGTAATTTTGAAATAAACCAATATGTAAGGGGTATTTTTGAATTTGTGACTATTCCCTATCTTGGCAAGATACGTGTTCTCAACTGACACAAAAAAATATGTAATCCTTGCTCACATACCAAATCTAGAGAAAATGTTTGAACCTACATTAAATGCTTGAGTCAATTATGGCATATTTAATTATCTGGTCATGTTGAGAAACAATTAGAACCATTTGCATATAAACTCAAGGTTTTTTATTTGAATACTAGACAGCAAATGTCCATGGTACTAGAAGCCTTGCAAAGTAGAAACTTAAATTTTTAAAAATTAAATAAAAGAAAACATGGCAAAAAATATACATTATTATAATTGAAGAAATTAGAGTAACTAATCTAAAATCAATTGGTAATGACTTGATGTGGGACGCTCTAAACACGCGCTCTTACATGTAGTGTAAATTGAGCAAGACACGTGTACAACTTATATTGGCTAATGTGAGAGGACGTGTGGCCTTTTGACCTGGCTAATAGGTGGATTTCATGTTTTGATACATTGAATTTAGAGCAACCAACCAAAGAACAACTCAAACAAACTGGCAATTTGTGGATAAGCCTAAGAGATTACATATTGTACGAAAAGATTTCAGATTGTCTCAATGTGAGATGCTCTCAAACATGCCCCTTCATGGGTTGTGTAACTTAAGCCAAATACGTAGACAACTTATATTGGGTGACATACGAGCATGTCTAAGCGTTTGGCCTAACACGTGGATTACCCACTATGATACCATGAAAACATTATAACATCCAAGTCAAAAGCAATATATAGAAAAGAGGTGGAGATCGAGGCTCACAACATAATATAACTTCACAATATAAACAGGTCCTCGCTGAGCATGTCTGTACTTCAAGAAAGGTGCAGATGTACTCCCTTGTCTTGTGGTTCTATAATCAAAACCATTCATTTCCAAGATGCACTATTAAGGCCCAAGAAAATAACGATTTCGATTATTCAACTTCCTTGTAAGATGATCAAGGGAACTAGGGAAGAAAGTCTACACTTTTCACTATTTGTGGATGTCCACAATAATCGTGTGTGTGTGTATACCTTAATTACGTACCTTGGATTCACTAGCTTAAAGTTTCCCTCGAACCAATCTTACAAAAATCAAACTGAGCGAGGATAGAGGTAGATGACCAAGGAATCGTCCCTTAGCGATATATTTGTGATTAAATTTAGAATCCTTCATAAATATTTTGGGTAGAAGCTAAAGTTGTGGTATTGTAGTGTGTAATTTATGAAGAAAGGCCTTTACTTTTGTGACACCATCAAATACAACAAAATATCAACAATTTTGGTAAGACCATTTTGTAAATTTAGTATTACTAATTCTATATTATTTAAAATATTCAATGAATATCATTTCATTAAACCAAAATGACAACAGTATGTTTATGTAAGACCTTTTTACCCTTTAGTATTACTCTTCTTATTTTTTTGTTTATTGAAAACTAGAAAACGTATTACTCTTTTATTTGCAAATATTTAATGAAAATAAGATCTAGAGGTGTAAAATACAAATCAATTAAGTTTTACCCATTTGTGCTTCATGTCGTGTTCGTGCACATATCTAAGACCTAGACTTAGCCTGGCCCACGGTATGCCCCTCATTCGTGCTTGTGTCGTCTTCGTGTCATGCCTTAAATAGGTTGAGATCATTTTTTCCTTTTGTTTTTTAAGGATTAAAAACTATATTATATTATATTATATTTTTTATAATTAATTTTTATATTTTTTTCTTGAAAATTGAATTGTATTGTTTAAAGTTTAAACGAGTCATGTCTTATTCATACCCATTTCATGTTCTTGTTTGTGCTTATCTCGTATCGTGCTCTTTTGTTGATGGGTTGAAATCCTTGCCCGGCTTAGCCCATTTATCTGTGTAAGGGTATTATTGGGTTTCTGACTATGCCATATCTTGGCAAGTTATATACTCATCAATTGGAAGATAGCAAATATGTAGGTCTAGCTAGAATTAAATAGACGTATTTACTAAATGATGTGTTATGTTAAAGATATATATTAGTTTCAGAGTTAGACTAGCTAGATTTGAATAATTAAAGGAAATACTACTATATCATTTGGTGAATAAATAGCATGATTTATCAATCCCCACCAACCCAATATCAAATGATTTCGATGATGAAAACAGTCAAAACAGTCACACAAGCAATGCTGAGGTATTTTTCTTGCTGCATGGGTAAATTACATTATATACCCAAATATTATTCATCATTTTCCTTATATTGATTTCAATTTTTCTTCTTATTAATTAGACCAACCCAATATTAAATTAGATCAATCCCCAACATTGCTGCGTGGTTCTCCTGAACCACATCTTTTGCCTAGGGTTAGGACTTTTGCTTGGATGGGCCTATTTGTTTGGGTTTTTTGTTAGTTATTTATCTTGTTTGAACCTTTGGGCTTTAGCTTTGTATTTTCTGTGTCTTTTGGGCTCTTTTAATGCATTTCTTGTCTCGACAAAAAAAAAAAAAAAACCCAATATCCAATGGAAAGTAATCACAAATAAAAAAATTAATATATAACCAAAAATAACGTATAAATTAAACACAAATAAAGGCCAAGAAAAATCAAGTGGGGGTAGTAATTCATAACTAGTGATGTCTTTTCTCTTTGGGTAGATTGATATAAGGCTCCAAAGTCCAGTAAATGTTTGACCATGCATGATAATTGTTTAATATAAAAAAAGTTTAAGGTAATAAGAACAAAAAAAAAAGCACGAACACGTGCACGCCTCTCGAACATGAACATGAACACGCACACGAACACGAACACACACATACAGATACACACATCTGTGTATATATATAGAAAACTTTTAGTGTGCAAATTCACACTTACAGACATCAGAGAGCATTAATTTGAACGCTAACTAAAAACGACAAGTGCGGTATGTAGGAACTTGAAGCTGACTTTATATAACGACAATAAAAATGTGAAATAGATAAAACAAGAATTGTGGTTCTAACAATGATGAATCTGTCTAACATGTACATTACATATATATATATAATGACATTTAAACCACATAAAATTCGTCTAAGAAATTATTATACATATAACAACGTACGATCCAAAAGAAGGTTACATCTAAGAAGCTCGTTATATAGCTATATTTATGTACATATATCAATCAACATATATAATAGATTACTTGTTTGGGCTGGATAATTTGGTAGGACAACTAGTTGTTGTCACGGTGACACGTGTGTCGCAGTTGGCTAGGATCCCATGTTCCTTTCTCTTACGCTTAGAGAACGTTCCAATCTCTAACTTGTTTTGATCCATCTTACTCATATCTGGTAAGAAAATGAGTGAGTACTATAGCAAAAAGAAGCTAGCTTGATAGCAAACAAAGGAGCAGAGTATCAAATTCAGTGAGGAGTTGATGAAGAAGGCTTTTTTGGATTTTTGTCCTAGCCTTTGAGAATTGTGATCTAGCAAAGGCCAAACAAATTTTTTATTTTTTTTTTGGTGGTAAATTAATGAGTACATGCATGACCACGTTAGCTAATCCTTTGGCCAATAGCTGCTCCTATGTTGTTGACCTTGGCTGCAATTGTTACATTGTCATGGTACCACCAACCAAAACAAGACACATCATCCTATTTTAGATTTTTCTACTAGGGTAATTAATTCGAAATAAACCAATATGTAAGGGGTATTTTTGGTTTTGTGATTATTCCCTATCTTGGCAAGTTTTGTTATTCTCAAATGACACATAAAAAGTATGTAATCCTTGCTGACATACCAAATAGAGAGGAAATGTTTCAACCTACATTAAAAGCTTGAGTCAGTTATGGCATATTTACCTAGTCATATTGAGAAGGATTAGAAATAATTAGAACCATTTGTAGATAAACTCAAGGTTTTTTTCTTTGTTACATTGGAGGGAATCAAACTCTGGATCTAGTCTAATCCTAATCTTTACCACACCCACTCTCACCACTTGGGCTAACCCCAAGGGCTTAAACTCAAGGTTTTTTTATTTTTATGCTAGATTGATAATGTACATGGTCCTAGAAGCCCTTCAAGTAGAAACTTAAATTTTTAAAAATTAAATAAAACAAAACATGGTAGAAAATATACATATTATAAATGAAGAAAGTAGAGTATCTAATCTAAAATCAATTAGTTATGGCTTGATGTGGAATGCGTTATTCATTTTTGTAGGGCCTACTTGGTGTTTCGTTTTCTTTTACATCTTTCATTGTTGTTGTTACTGGAGGCAGTGATATTGGTAAAGTTCACATTTTGTAGTAATATAACTCCTATGGGATTGTAGGAGATAGAGAAATAAAGTCATAACTAAACCATACATTTTATGTAATTTCAGGGTATAACAAAT
Organism: Dryas drummondii; assembly: GCA_003254865.1. NCBI lineage: Eukaryota > Viridiplantae > Streptophyta > Magnoliopsida > Rosales > Rosaceae > Dryas > Dryas drummondii. The sequence continues at coordinate 564,653 of QANW01006939.1, forward strand.
ACAAACATCAAAGGTTTTATTTAATTCTTGAAATATCATTTGCCCGGTGGAAGATCATAGATTAGCTAAGCAACATTATCTGGTTAAGTAAATGTAGAAAAGTGTAAGAAGATGAAAACAAAAAACTAGACAATGAAATTAAAACCAATAGTACAAGTAGTGTTTTTGCTATCTTATGTTAATTTTTCATTCTTAAAATCAATCATTAACATTTAGTTGAAAAATTGCATTTTCTTGTTTGGAAGTTTTTTAAAATGATAAAAAAAAAACAATGTTTAACAAGTTATGCCTAATTCAGACTAATTTCATGTTCGTGTTCGTGTTGTACTTAGCCCATGCCGTGCTCTTTTTGATGGGCTACAATCTTAGGCCCAACCCAATCCATTTACTTTTGTAAGGCTATTGTTGGATTTGTCACTATGATATATCCTGATATAATGATAGGTTATATTGACATCAACTATCATAAATATGTAATCCTTGCCAACAATAACAAATATAGAGAAAATAAAATGAACCTACATTAAAGCTTGCATCAGTTATAGCAAATTTGGCTGCTCTGGCTCACAATTAAATAGAAGGCTAATTATCAATTTTGCCCCCTGAACTATGATTCCATTCCTAATGTGCCCCCTTACTTTTTAATTTTATCAATTTACCACCTAACAGTTACAACGTTATTCTAATGTACCCCTTCCGTCATAATTTCCGTTAATTTTGTTGACGTGGCGCCTACTTGGCTACATAAACATAAAAAGTGGGACCCACCCCTTTAATTTAATTCAAAACTTAAAATTAAAAAAAAAATTTTAATTCTAATATTTAGAAAGAAAAAAAAAAAAAAACCAAACCCACCATCCCCTCCCCTCCCCAACCCGTGCCCAGGTCACCCTCACCTCCCTAAACCCTCCCGATCAGAAACTCACCCCACCACCCTCTCCTCCCGATCACCCACCTGCACCGGCCCCACCACCATTCCTGGCCAATGACCCCCCTCCCCTCTCTCTCTCTCTATTTTCCCCTCTCTCTAGATCTGCAAATTGGTGGGTGGCCGTCGGAGGGGATGATGAAGGTGACGGTGAAGTTGTGGTGGTGGACGAGNGGGTACATTAGAATAACATTGTAACTGTTAGGTGGTAAATTGATAGAATTAAAAAGTAAAGGGGCACATTATGAATGGAATCATACTTTAGGGGGCAAAATTGATAATAAGCCTAAATAGAATGATTTGTAGATAAACTCAAGGCTTTTTTATTTTTATGCCAGGCAATAAATGTCCATGCAAAGTAGAAAAGTTATATTGTTAAAAATTAATTCAAAGAAATATTGGGAAGAAATATACTTATTAAATTAAGTATTTAACCCAAAATCAAGTAAAAAATTGTGGTGAGGCCTAAGACATCATGTATTGTAAGGCAAACCTTCATATTCTGAATGTGGGACACTCTAAACAGACTCCTCATGTGTAGCGTGACTTGATCCAAACACGTGTAGAAGTTATATTAGGTAACGTGGCTAGAAGCACGTCCGTTCTTCACACATAGATTTGATGCTCTCATACGTCGAATGTACAAATTAGATCACCCAATCAAAAACAACTCAAAACCAATTGAAAATGCATTGAGAGGCCCAAAACAATATATTTATTTTGTATGTCAAGGCTTCACATTGTCCATTTTAGTTTTCTCAACGAGCTCCCTCACGTGCATGTAGTAACATAACCAACGGAAAAACACGTTTGACATGGGTGGAAGGCATATGATGGATATACAAAATTCTAATTTTAAAAAATTGCTAACTTGGAAATGTAGGAAAGTGAGTGAACCGGCAAGTAGTCAAATGAATGAACATATGGAAAAACATAATAATAATAACATGGATTTTCATATAGAAGAAATATGAATTTGAAGGAGATTTCCTTAACTATTTAACTAGATCAAAATAACATAATTTCAACTTCTTAAACAACATGGCTTAGAGTTTTGTTAATTATGCCGACGTGAAAAAAAAAAAAAATATCACTCTCAAAATAAATCATGGCAAACTGTCAGTGCTACAAGCAATTGAGTCAGAATACATGTTAAGATATTCTATTGAGTTCAAATTCTCTACAAAAGCAAAGCCATCACAATAGTCCCATGAGTTAGTCTAGCTCTTTCTTCTCTTCAGCGCTACTTGTGGCATTTTACATCTCAGCTTGTACAGTAGGCGACATGAGTTCCGTTGAACGCTCCTATATACTTTGATTCATGTCTGTAGGACCTACTCGAGGTTTCCTTTTTCTTTCAAAGCCTCCATTGTTGTTGCCACTAAAGACAGTGATGTCTGTGAAGATAGGTTCACATTCTTGTGCAACTATTGGAACCCCCTCCAAGAACTCGTCCATTACTTCCAATAATACTAACTTCAAAAAATTTATTAATCAAGTTTGTCTACTGAATGATGTGTTGTTAGATTCAAAGTGATACTTGATTTGAATAAATGAAATAATGCTACATTATTTGGTGAATAAATTTTGTGAGTGCTTGAGTGCTCCATATATTGATGAAGATGATTACAAACATGTAAGATCTAATGTTCCGATAATCGAATTGCATTGGAAGATAACTAGAAGTAGAGCTTTGATTTGGGCTCATAATGATCAGTTCATTCTTCGTATATATATTAGGTCTACAATGCAGATCAGATAAGAGCTAGAATGAGACATCACACAGAACACCATGAGCAAGTGAAGCTATGTTAAAAGTAGTTTATGGACTGAATTTTCAACTAAAAAAAAATGACATTGGTTATCTATGTTTGGAGCCCCACTCTACCCATGGTCATCCACACTGGTGACGGTCCAATATCGACGACGCCCACTACCAGCACCAGCAAGTCTAACCGCTTGAAACCTTCCCTCGACAGAATGCCCCTTTTTTTTTCTTTTTTTTTTCTTCTGCCAACAAAACCCACTTTTGCACTTTCTAATTCTTTTAGATCAAATAATTCCTCTTGAATTGAATAAATGCAATTTCAACATTAAGAATCGAAGGAGTCTGGGTCTGTGTTGTAAATTTTGGGCAGCACAAAAAACTAAAAGGTCTCTATTAGGAATTGAAGCTTGCATGGAAACATCAAGTGAAAGGGAAAAATAAATCGGCAATCTGTTGAGAGATCTAAAATATTATATATTGTTTCATAAGGCTTCAAATTCTCAGTCTAAGATACTCAATACACCCTTCCATCTGTAACTTGAGCCAAACAATTTTTAAACTTTTGTTGGTTGGCATTCGAGCACGTGTTTCTTTTTGGCCTATCACTTAAAATGTCTTCTTTGATAAGAGATATTGCATTTGTCTATGTATCGTAGTTAGATGACCAATGTTCAATTTGACTGGTTTATTTACAAATATGATCTTTGATGGAAGCACTAAGAAATAAATGGCATGTTTTTATTATTTTACTTCATTATGAGATTATCGAGGAAATAGGGTATGTGCTAAATTAGCAATCAACATTATTTGATTTAGTGAATGTAGGAAAGTATAAGAAGATGAAAATGGAAAACTAGGCAATGAAATTAAAACCAATAGTACAAGTAGTGTTTTTGCTATCTTATGTTAATTTTTAATTCTTATAATTAATTATTAACATTTAGTTGAAAAATTGCATTTTCTTGTTTGGAAGTTTTTTAAAAATGATTAAAAAAAAATAATGTTTAACAAGTTATGCCTAATTCAGACTCATTTCATGTTTGTATTATACTTAGCCCAGGTCGTGCTCTTTGCTGATGGGGTACAATCTTAGGCCCAACCTAATCCATTTACTTGTGTAAGGATATTGTTGGATTTGTCACTATGATATATCTTGACAGAATGATAGATTATATTTACATCAACTGGCAGAAATACAATCTTTGCCAACAATACCAAATACAAAGAAAATAAAATGAACCTACATTAAAAGCTTGAATCAGTTATAGTAAATTTTGATGCTTTGGCTCACAATATATTAAATAGAATGATTTGTAGATCGATAAACTCAAGGCTTTTTTATTTTTATGCCAGGCAATAAAAACATAACCAATGGAAAAACACGTTTGACATGGGTGGAAGGCATATGACGGATATACAAAATTCTAATTTAAAAAATTGCTAACTTGGAAATGTAGGAAAGTAAGTGAACCGGCAAGTAGTCAAATGAATGAACATATGGAAAAAAATAATAATAAGAGAAAAATGCATCATTGGTCCACAAACTATATCATTTTTCCCAAATTGGTGCACTAATTAATTTTTCATATCACATTGGTCCATTAATTCAATTTGACAGCCCAACTTGGTCCATTTCGTCTATTTTGTGCCAACTTCCATTAATTCTGGCCATGTGACTCACACGTTGGATTTTTGTGAGGACAAATCAATCTTTTAATATATTGGTATTTCAAAAATTAAATAAAATAAAACTGAAAAAAAAAAAATTGGGATTTTTGTGAGGACAAATGCAACACCCCACCCCCTTGACCTTGCCCTACCCCTCCTTCCATCTTCAACACGTCGGCAGCCCTTCTCATCGTCGTCGACCCTTCTCCCTCTCTTTCTTTCAGTTCCTATCTCCTTTCTCTTTGCCTCTTTTTCCCTCTCTTTCTCATTGCCTCTTCTCCTTCCCTCTTTCTTTCTCTGGTTCTTCACAATCAAACCCATTAACCCATTTGAATTTGCAGGTGGGGAAGTTGGTGGCGATTGGAGTGGGCGAAGTCGGCGGCAACTAGGGTAGGCGAAATCAGCAGCGACTGGGGTAGGCAAAGTTAGTGGCTGGGGGTGGGGGGAAAGGAGGAAATAAATGGTGGCGATTGAGGTGGGCAAAGTCAGCGTCGACTGGAGTGGACGAAGTTGATGGCTACTGGGGTGGGTGAAGTCGGCGGCTGGGGGTGGTGGAAAAAGAGCGAGGAAAGAGATGGTTTTTTTATTTTTTATTTTTTATTTTTAATTGATTTAAAGATCAATATAAATTTTAAAAAATTTTATAATATTTTTTTATTTTTTGGGCAAAGTTTAATTTGATATTAATATATATATTAATATTAATTTATTTGATGTGGTAATTTTTTTTTCAAGATTTTCATTTAGGACAAGGAAGGCTTGCCTTGGGGAACAAAAAGACTAATTTGCCCTCGCATAAGCGCACATGGAGTGCACATGATGGACTTTAACGGCCAAATAGGCCAAACATAATGGAAATGACCAAGTTGGGCCGTAAAATTGAATTAATGAACCAATGTGATACAAAAATTAATTACTGGACTAATTTGAAAAATGATATAGTTAGTGGACCAATGGTGCATTGTTCTTAAATAATTATAATAACATGGGTTTTAATATAGAAGAACATAAATTTGAAAGAGAATTCTTTAACGATTTAGCTAATTCAAAATAACATAATTTCAACTCCTTAAACAACATGGCTTAGAGTTTTATTAATTATACCGATGTAAAAAAAAAAAAAAAATATATATATATATTACTCTCGTGATAAATCATGGTAAACTGCCAGTACTACAAGCAATTGAGTCAGAATACATGTTAAGATATTCTATTGAGTTCAAATTCTCTACAAAAGCAAAGCCATCACAATAGGCGACATGAGGTCCGCTAAACAGTACTCCTATATAGTTTGATTCATGTATGTAGGACCTACTCGGGGTTTCCTTTTTCTTTAAAAGCCTACATCGTTGTTGTCACTAGAGACAGTGATGTCTGTGAAGATATAGGTTCACATTCTTGTGCAACTATTGGAACCCCCTCCAAGAACTCGTCCATTACTTCAAATAATACTAAACTCAAAATATTTATTTATCAAGTTTGTTTACCAAATGATGTGTTGTTAGGTTCAAAATGATACTTGATTTGAATAAATGAAATAATGATACTTGATTTGAATAAATGAAATAATGCCACATCATTTGGTGAATAAATTTAGTGAGTGCTTGAGTGCTCTATTGATGAAGATGATCAAAAACATATAAGATCCAATATTTCGATAATCGAACCGCATTGCACATGAATTTAAGCACGAATCTCGTGCCTATTATAAAAAGGCACAAATGGAAGGCACAATTCTTATATGTCCAAAAATTATGGAGCACATTTCTACTTATATTTGTGCTCAATGTTAAAAAAAGTGTCATGAAACTATATTTGTGCCTTTTTATTCGTTCCTAATAGGCATTTTTCTTGTAGTGAGCTTTGATTTGCGCGCCCAATTCAATTCATTCCTCATATATGTATTAGGTACCTACAATGCAGATCAGATAAGAGCTAGAATGAGGCATCACACAGAGCACCATGAGCAAGTGAAACTATGTTAAAAGTAGTTTATGGACTGAATTTTCAATTAAAAAAAGACGACATTGGTTATCTATGTTTGGAGCCCTACCCTACCCATGTCTATCCACACTAGCGGTCCAATACCGGCGACGCCCACTGCCAGCATCAGCAAGCCTAACCGCTTGAAACCCCTCCCTCCCTCGACAGAATGCCCCTTTTTTCTTCTGCTAACAAAACCCACTTTTGCGCTTTCTAATTCTTTTAGATCAAATTATTCTTCTTAAATTGAATAAATGTAATTTCAACATTAAGAATTGAAGGAGTGTGGGTTTGTGTTGTAAATTTTGGGCAGCAAAAAAAAAAAACAAAGGGTCCTTATTAGGAATTAAAGCTTGCAGGGAAACATCAAGTGAAAGGGAAAAATAAAAATTAAGATGATGGGCCTAACACGTGGATTGCATGGTGTCATACAATGAACAAATTTGAGTATCTTAACCAAAAAACAACTGAAACTAATCGGCAATCCGTTAAGAGACCTAAAATATTATATATTGTTTCACAAGTTAGGCTTCAAATTCTTAGTCTAAGATACTCTCAACACACCCTTCCATGTGTAACTTGAGCTAAACAATTTGTAAACTTTTGTTGGTTGGCGTGCGAGCATGTGTTTCTTTTTTGCCTAACACTTAAAATGTCTTCTTCGATTAGAGATTTTGCATTTGTCCATGTATCGTAGTTAGATGACCAATGTTCAATTTGATTGATTTATTTACTGACATGATCTTTGATGGAAGCGCTATGAAAAAATGGCATGTTCTTATTAACTTACTTCATTATGAGATTATTTAGGAAAAGGGATCTGTGCTTTGCACTATTGTTGTGCGTGTTAGATAGTGTTTATATTTGGGCTTAATCCTATTGTAAATAGGTTTAGTTGAGCTGGCCTTAAGCCATTGGGCTCTTTTTGTAATTGTATAAATACTTTGTTAGTACTTGTATGCATACCTTAATCATGTACCTTGGGTTGGCTCGCTTAAAACTTTTCTACAACCAATCTTAAACGAATGACAAAATGAATTAGGATTAAGGTGAATGGACAAGGAATTGTACCCTAGTAATATCTTTGTATTTAAATTTAGGAGTTGTTAGAAATATTTAGGATACATCACAGAGTACGTTGTGGTATTGTAATGTGTAACTTATGAAGAAAGAGCTTTTGTTTTTGTTTGCTAACGTGGTGTTGATGCAAAAAATTCGTAAGAGAGATGCAACAACTTAGGATGGATGATCTAGGATAATCAAGATTTGTTGGATATATTGTTGGTTAAGGCTGATGAGATCTTTCTACATAAACACAAGATCAAAGGAGATGGACCGGTGTGGCACTAGCCAAATACGCTCTAATGATGAAGTCAGTGATATGTATTCAATGGTGTTTGAGGAATAACAAGCAAAAACAAAGCATGAACAAGGTATGAACTTGGGAGAATATGAAGAACAATACAAGATCTCTTGGGTTATTCTCAGCTGATTATAGGTGTATTTGTGTGGATTTTATGAGCAAATTCTGAATGCCCTCCTTTGTGCACATAAGTGAGTTTATATAGGAAAAAGAAGTTGTGAGGCTTAAGTTACCTACATGAAGATGAATGACAAAGAAGAGACCACGCATTCAGTCAGGAACAGTAGCATGCACAGCTACTCACCACCTTTGCATTCAATGCTGCATTGAATGCAAGTATGGAAGATCAAGTGGAATGCCCTAAGGGCATGTTTGGTACATCGTATTAGACTCTGGATAGGAGTAAATAGTCTATGTCAGTTGTTTGGTGTCAATTTGTATTATTTAATTACCTGACTATGTAAACCAAATTGGGCTTTTAATACTCTCCTTACCTGACTAACTAATACAACTCACACACCTAGGATTAGATAATACACGCTTAATTATAAAAAATTGGGAAAACAAAAACACGCGGAAAATCAACATACGCTATTTTCATCTTCTTCTCCCTAGGGTTCTTCTCTGCTATCTTCTCCACAGGTTATTCTCTTCACTCATCTCCAGATATCCATCTCTCTCTCTCTCTCTCTCTCTATCATACTCTCTCCAATATGCTTCTTCTTACTTCTTCTCTATTAATCTTCGCTTTCTTTATGTATTTCCTATTTTATACATGGTGTATGATTATTTATTTTTATCCTTTATTTTAGATTTATTCAATAGATCTTTTTATTACATTTTTTTGGGAATTAGGTTATGATTTTTTCTTCAAAGTTTTGCTTGGGCAGTGTTTTTCTTCAATTTCCACTAAGTTATTAAAAAATAAAAATAAAAAAATAGTCTGATCTGCTATCCGACGAAGCACCAAGCACAGTATAACTTAGTCAGACGATTTATCTAGAATAGTACCAAACGCCTGATAATATTCTGAATAAACAGTCAGTACTCTCCGGAACAAATTAATACTATCCGATAGAAATTAGTCAGTACAGTCTGACGTACCAAACGAGCCCTAATAGTCATGATTGTGAGCTGGAATGTTCCATCTGTCAAAAAATCATGTCAAGTGCACTTAAGTATGGTGGTTCGTCTCAACTTGATCTTCTAGAATGGCGGTGGAATCCAAGCTGATCTGAACACATACGCCTCACCATGTTTAGATATGAAACCCATGTGTGATCGGATCAAACATGGACGAGTCAGGTGAACCAATCAGATAGATGGTGTAAGGATTGCTTCAAGTGTAAACCAGCAGTGACTGGAATTAGGGTGAGATGCATATGCTGAGCCGAACTGAGATGTTTAAGAAAAGATGAACACTCAAGTTCTTAGAAAATCCCAATATCGGATCGGATCGAGTCAAACACCTAGTAAAAGCCAATCTGTGCGATATAATGTTTGTGCTGCTGAATTGGCATGATGATGTGGAAGGTTGAGTTTGACCAAGTTGACCATTGAAAATTCAGAGCTGAAACGATACCTAACTTGTCACGTGTCAGTCTCTAATTGGCCGTTGAATCCATGTGGATTTATCCAAAAACACGTGGCAATTGAGATGATATACGAGATTGTAGTAATTAATGTGACACAGTCAAGTAAACCAAAACGTTAACTGTTTTGTTAAGACATTTTTCTTACTTTGAGTCTTACTGCAAATATTTAATGGATATCCGAAAAAAAAAAAATTGAATAATATTTTGGGTATAAATATATAAGTTTTTTTTTTATTTTTTTCATAGTCCTATGAATTACTACTACTATATATAAGCTCAATAAAACTAAGTTTGTATTTGTTTAGCTCGTATTAATCAAAATCAAACAAAGTAAGAAGCTTGTTAAAATACATGCCAAACTTGAACTTTCACTATAGCATGCAATGCACATCTTTCCAAGACGTACAAATGCATGCCGTGGAAGCCAATGGTATTGTTTAGCTTGTTGGATTATGAACAAGAAGATTGATCGAGAAGAGTCTTAAATTTAAAAAATAAAAAAAATCGTGCACTGGTAAGAGAAGAATTGAGATATGTGACCATTGAATTGGGTCGAACTCACATGTTGGATGTGAAACCAAAACATGCAAAAGTTTGGGCTATGACCCAAACAGTTAAAGGCAATGATGAAGGGGCCGACCCATGGGAAGGCATGGTGAGGACGTCGGGGGCAAAGAGGGTGCAACCCTTACTCAATCTAAATGGAAGTAAAGCACATCTTAGAGAATGAAGAGGCAAACCAACAAGACTCTGCCTTAACGCATTCAACATACATATAGCTTGATCATTACGGCATATCAAATCATGGAATATGGCCCCATAAGAAAAGAATATATTCCTACCAACATCAAGATCCTAAAAGGGTCAAAACTGTAACAAAATCGATCTGGAGAGTTCTTGAGCCCCGAGATATGGACTAGCTGAAGATATTTCAAACGCCTATAAATATGAGAAGAGAAGATCAAGTAGGGTCCATGAGCAGGCAATCAATTAACACACACGTACACACAACGCTTCTCAGCTAAAGTGTTTTCAACTATTTTTCATCAACTTTCAAGCTTTCTTCATTGTCTCCTTAGTTCTTAATTAATGATGGAGCTTCAAATAAGAATGTCATTGCTTAATAGTTTGTACCTATTTGTTTGTCGTCACATCTCAAGACCATCTGCATAAGTGGAAGCTGTTAATTATTTCTTAAAGAATGGTAAAGTTTTTGATAAGATGACTATTTCTGCTTCGAGGGATGCATCTCTTTATTATAAAAGATAAATAAAATAAAATAAAAAAAGGGAGAATTTTACAAGGAATTTTTAATTTTTCAAAGGGGTTCAAAGACTTGTCAAGTTGAACTTTTTGGAGATGCATAGAGGATTTTATCTTTGAGGTCCAATTCTAGGTTAGTAAGACTCTGTTATCAAAGTTGTAAAAGCATCATCTTCATTGATCTTAAGGTGAATGTATTTGAAGTTATTTGCTTTCCATTATATAAGTCTCTTAGGGAATTCAATTATATATGGTTGCATGCATGTAGAAAATATGGACATTTTCCCTCGTGCAATGTCAATCCATTTGAGACCTATTAACTTACAATTGAAAATCCCGTGGTTAATTCAATTTAGACTTTGAACTTTCCATATTTTAGGTTAATCCAAAATTCCTTAACATTAGCCCAAACTGGTTTCTTTAGGATATGTCCATATATTCCTTATGAATAGCCCAACTTTCACTTGCTTAAGATTATCAATCTTATAAGAAATTCTCAGGGTTTCGCCCACATCAATTGGTTTCATGTGATAAGGTGCAATGGCCTGCTCGTCGAAGAATAGCAATTTAGACTTTGAAATTTCCATATTTTAGGCTGAAAAAATTAGGACATCCTATTCAAAATTAACCTACAACAAGTGAAGAGGCCAAAGCTTCATAAATTCTAAGACAAGGGTTGACTTTCCAAAGTGAGATTTTACTCCCCTTCATATGTGGTGTCACTTTAGCCAACTATGTATATAATTTTTTTGTGTGACGTGAGACCTTTGCGATTAATATGTGAATTATCTATTGTAATATTCTAATCCAAAAACTAATTGGTGAAAAAGCCCAATACCTTGTAAATTGAAAAGCAAAACTTTACTGCCTCGAAATGAGATATTACTCTCACCAAATGGTTGATTTGAAATTTAAGTTTAAACACTTCGAAGGCAAGCTATAGCTAACAGGTTACAGGGTTGCCAGGTTACAGGGTTGCGTAGTCACATCCTTAGGGATTGTTCTCATCAATTGGTCATGAGACTACCCCGAAATGGAAAAATTAGATTACTCTGATCAAATGGTTGATTTGGTCATAGCCTTGTGTTTTCTATCTTCCTCTCTCTTCGATCGTTATGACCAATAACCAAGGATCTCACAAAGTCATGGGATTTAATGAAAGAAGTCGAAGAACAATGTGACACAATATCAAATATTTTTACAATATCCAACTATTAATGTTTAAAATTTAATTTTGAAAAGCAAGCATTTGATCTTTGTGAAACTCATAAACCAATTGTGCTTTCAAGCTGGTTCAGTTGTTTTGGACTACTTGTTTTTTATTCTTAAAAAAAAAAAAAACAATAATGCTAGTTGTCTTATATTTTTTTTCCCACATTTGTATCCCACATGATGTGTCATTATTTTATCGGAAGGGTATTTCCTTTTTCTTTTTTAGGTTTTATTTTTTAATTTTTAGTGTCTAATGTATGAATGTCATGTAAGATGGTATGAAATTGCGATATAAAAATGTGGTAAGTGTAGCATTACTGCAAAAAAAAAATAGAGAGATACATGTTGAGAGAAAAATTTCACATCGAAAATGTAAAGTATTAAATAGTAGTTTATAAGGTATTGGGTCTCTCTAGATCAATTGATTTTGGGTTCAATATCTAAATTTCTTTATGGTATTAGATCATATAAGAGGAGAAAAGTATAGTGCCAAAATCACTTTCCAAAATTAAAAGAGAATTCAAACCTATATTGAATAAATAAAATAGTTGTTATTGTGCTACCTAGATTTTTACAGCAAAGAATATTTGTGTAATCGTTGTCCAACTTCTATTTTCTTCTTTTTAACCTTGTTGCTTGGGGAATTTACTTCAGCACCCAAAAGAGCACCATATATGACTATGGCCTGTGGACTCCTTTGGTTTCACCACACCCCATTATAGAGGAAGGCAAGTCTCCCACCATGTCTATTCCTTCTGCAAACACCACACCCATTCCCATGTAGAAATGTGACTCTATGTGGCAATGAAACGCCCACACCCCTGGGTTATCTGCCCTGAACCTCAAAGCTGTCCACCCATATCGATGAACAGGCACAGTGTTCTTCATAATTGGGTTCACCAAATTGTAATTCTTTGGGTCATTGAAAATGTCAAACTTCCCCTCCCCATATCCGAGCACCCAAAAATCGTGCCCGTGCAGATGCCATGGATGTGTTTCACTGTTATCTGGGTTCATGGTGTTTGCATTTTGCAGCACTATGTCCACTGTTGTGTTGAACTGGAGCCTGTAAATCCCATTGCTTGTAGTGGCATTTGGGTTACTGGCATTGTGGTAGATGTCATAATTGGCGAAGTCATATCCATCAGGCGGAGGTCTTTGATCAAATGCCTCAGTCAAATTTTGCTTGAGTGCAATGAGATAAGGTGTATGGGGAAGACTGAATGAGACATTATTCACTGACCACCGGACAAAACCATCTATCTTGTTTTGGGTGTTGAGGAACACAATCACTCTGTCTGAGGTTGGTGGAGGGGTGTGGATGAAGCCTTGGCGTGCCTTAATGGCACGACTTTGATTCAATCGGATCCGAACGTCGTCCCAGGCTGGGCCGGCTGGTGGTGCTGTTGGAGGAGATCTCTTGGGATGGTTTGGATAGTAATTGAAAATGGCTAAACCAGGTGGGGTTGTGGCATTCCGGCTAACAACATTTGTTGTGATCCAATAGTTTCTTGAAGGGTCTTGGTCTGCTTTTATTAGCACAGAATATGTCTCACCAGAATATATGAAGAGGTTTTTCACAACAAATGGCTCAACATAATGCCCATCTGCTTCCACCACTGTCATATTATGACCCTGCATTACAGAGAATTGAATTAGATCCTGGTGAGGTCACAATTCACAAAACTTATATGCACAGAGATTGGCTAATTATACTAATTCTTCGAAGTATAGTATAGAATGTCTTATTGTCTTGCATAATGTGGTTGGAAATACATGAATATATGTTACCTCTATTTGGAAACTGAGGGCTGACAGAGCAGTCAAGCTAGCAACCCTTAGTCTGTATGTTTTGCCAGGGACTATAGTCATTACATAAGGAGAGCATTCAGGGTTTGTTGTGTTACAAACACCAGGTTCTAAGCTTGGAGTGGCCAGACTAGAGCAGTCGAATCTACCTTTTCCATGTATCAAAAGTGACTGAAATTTTACAGAAAAAGAAAACGTATTAGCAAGTGCATTGAGCAGAACCAAATAGTTATGCAATTTGTTAGCAAAAGTGATTAATAGAGTTGTATACCACCCCTCTCTCACATTCAACTTCTCAGTTTTGTGAGATTGAGGCTGTATACAACAGTTGTACACAAGAATTTCTCGTAGTGGTAATTACCTGAGGTTCTCCAACCCAGCCAAAATTAATGGAGGACAACCCAACTGCATGTTCGTAGGTGCTCTTGTGGTACCAATCATTAAGTATGATGCTTCGATCATAATCATAGGCAAAGGGCTCGGATTGTCCATCACGAAGTGCTACACGGATTGAGCCATATAGACCTGCTTCTCTTTGCATCCCATAATGAGCATGGTACAGATATGTCCCAGGCTACAAAAAGAAATTTATGTATGGATCAGTATACTTTCATTGATGAAGAACAATCTGTCTACCATGACAATGAGTTATTAATACCCTTTAAGTCGGAATTAAGAATCCTTTGGATAATTCCAAAAGGACTTTGCTTCAAGCACTTTGCTTTATGAAGCCGTTCCAGCACTAAGGTTTTTGATGAAATTTTTATGTGTTTCTGACAGAAGCGCTTCGTACAGAAACACTCTAGACATGACTAAAGTTCATTGCAGAGAGGAGTAATAATCTTACCCTATCAACAACAAACTCATATTTGAAGGTGTCTCCAGGCAATATTGGGCATTGAGTCACCCCTTCAGTTCCATCACTCCATGGTGTTCCAATCTGCAACAAGTAGCAGAAACAAATATGCACAAGTCAATCATAGATTCATATCCTAATGTTATATATGATGCTATAAAATATGTATACTACTGCTGGCTGATCAAATATTGGCAAATAGGAATAAGGAGATTAATTATATATGATCGTACCTGTCGGATTCCGTGCCAATGAATGGCTACATTCTCTGTCAACAAGCTATTCTTGAGCTCAACTATGACTGTGTCTCCCTGCTGAGCAAGAATGGTGGGTCCTGGAGTTCTGCCATTAATGGTTATAACCAGTTTCTTGAAACAGTCAGGAGACTTGTATTCATACTTCACCTCCCATTTGTAATGCCTAATTCTACCCTCCACTGTTGGAACCTTAAAAACCAAACACATGAACAAACAGAAAGCCAGCAACTTAAAAACAGAACCATTGCTCTGCAAAAGCTTAACCATGTCTTGCCGTCTTGGAATGTAGGAGGAGCTCACTAGCAAATGCTACAGAGTACTCTATATTAACCAATGGGCTTTGTAACTTTGTTTCTTCCTCCAATATTTGGCGCTTTCTTTAAAACTTGCTGGTTGGTTGATTGCTAGCTTTCCTCTCCATCAAGCTTTATATACATAGGGGTCTAAGGTCTTAGTCTTGGTCAATGCTGGGGGCTAATACAAGAATTGTCAAACTTCGTGAAACCATGAAATTACTGGGTCTATTCGTCTATTCGTCTATTCCTATGAGCATGTGCCTAAAAATGAAGTTGACTTTGATATTATATATTGCGCGTAACAATCTTGCAACTTCAGGAACGATATTTTGGAATTTGTGCAATCTTTGATTCTTATTATTATCCAGCATTATTTCATTTTTGGGTGTCAAACAAGAAATATTATTGTTTTCGGTTCATAGTCACCAAGAACTTTCACAAATTTTATCTCCCAAACTGAGATGGTAATTTCCTGGTCTTATATTTTTATCAGAATATTCAGTCATACTTTAAACCTCATTTATTTCGAACAATAATACAACGTCATATAATGGGTTATATAAGTTTACATAAAGGGTATTGAATGTCACATACTAATTTAATACAATTGATTTTTTCTTCTTATTTGTATGCTTCGATAATTGAATAAATAAAGCAAAATAAAAGAACAAAAATAAGGGGAGGAGTGCACATGTACAAAATAGGAATGTGAAAATTATATATCTTGAACATTTATAAAGATGGGAAAGAACAAATTTGGTCTCTGCAATTTGGTTCATTTTTTATTTGAGTACTTATAATTTTAATTTTGGCATTCATGTCCTTCTAAAATTAATAATTGTTGCATTCAATCATCGTGTGTCCTTTTAATTTAATGAGTTGGTCGTTTTTGATATGTTAAACCAAAAATATTATCATATTAATTGCCTTTATTATTTATTATTTATTCTGATTCATTCTTTTTTAATGGATCATTTTATTTTTTTTTGGTAGAATGGGTCATTTTTCTTTTGGTGTTTTTTATAAAGTGTTGTAATCCCACAAAGATAATTTCCATGTTGGCGTTTTGTTTTGTTTTGGCCGAAATGTTGTATTAATGTCTCAACTCTCAACAAACAAAAGTGATACAATAGGATGACAATTACTTCGGAAACGCATGGTTACAACTTTTTCCCAAAGAAATATCAAATAGGAAAGATCTTATGTCAATAAGGAAAGATTGCACATACACGTTTATACAATTGTATGGTACGTCCGTGTCAATATGAATAGGGGCTTTCATTGGAATGCTTTAATAACTTTGATTCTTATTTATTGATAAACTTGTTTTGTAATTATCCTCTACGTCTACGTCTAATATAATTGTAATAGTCTTAGGGGTTAAGATTGAAAGATAATTTTTCTTTAATTTTCTTTTTTGCTTTATGTTTTGATGTATTGAACCCAAATCTAAAATTTTAGTACCTACTTGCTTATTAGAGCGTGTACATTGGTTAATGCTATTGCTGCATGGATGATATAGCTATAGCAAAATCACTATGCTATATTAAAACCAAGCTGTTGCAACATTGCAACAATACTATAGCCTATAGTTATAGACAAGGAATAAGATTTCGAGTTTTGAGGAAATTTCGACAGAAATTAGATGGAAATGACGGAAATTGCTATCAAAATACGGAAATTTTGAATGAAACTTTTCCATATATTTATTTAACATATTATCTACTAAATTGATAAAAAACATTGAAGAAATCAAATTATATAATAAGTTTCATGTGATATAAGGTGAATATAATACGCGCTAGTGCAAATACTGTTAAATAAAATTAGTATAATGAATAAACAAAATTAATATATTATTTATACTCTATAATTTAATTATACACTAAAATCTAAACTCTAACACTCTATATATTCTATATTTCTATATACCCTAATACTCTTTATACTCTATAATCTATACATTAAACCCTATATACTCTATATTTTTTAGGATATTAGGTTTTAAGCCCTTTAGGATACTTTTAATTATTTTTTTATATAGAAATGTATTAAAGTTTAAGATTTAAAATAACTAAAAGAAATCTAAATTTTTTTTTCTTCTTTCCAATTGCCCAAAGGCCCCAAACCCTCCCTCATTTTTTTTCTTCTTCCTTTACTTTTTTTCCCCGTGTCTCTCTCTTCAGTCTTATTTTTATTTTTTATCTTTCCTTCCTTTTTTCCCGTGTCTTTTACTTAGCCAAGCTTTGTCTTCACTAAGTGTAACAACCCAAATTTTGGTTTATGATAATTTTGTTACTTAAATTTTTCAAATTTGTTTTAAGGTTTGTTTAAAGGAATTAGAAATTTCTTTAAATTTATTTTAACTAACTTAGATCTTTGGTTGTGATTCTAGAGCTTAGTTGTGTGGAAATGAATTTTAGAAAATGAAAATTCAAGAATTTGACTATTATTATTTTTTTCAGAATTAAATTATAAGAGTAGGATTTTTCATAATTTTTTTGAAAGCAATTTGACTATTTTAAGGTTATAGGAAATTAGTACTCATCAATACGAGTTCGTAGAATTTTTCGGTGAATTATTTGGAGTCTCGATCTATTTTTGGTGAAATTTTGAAGTCGGAGAAAATAGAAAATTTGAAAATTTCGATAAATTTCGATAAATTTCGAAAAATTTCGGTAAATTTCGATAAATTTCAGCGAAATTTTCCCGAAAAATTATTAAATATGTGTTTCGATTTCGACATCCTAAAAAAAAGAAATTTTCGGCGAAATTTTGAAATTTAATTCCTTGGTTATAGATAATATTTTCATTTTAAAATTCTCACCTAAATGCTTTCTCTCTCCATACGGGACCCGCCATTGACACCATCTTCTTTTTTTAGTCATAATTTTGTATTAATTTTTTGTTTTTCAATATTTATAAAGCTTAAACTTTAATGTTTAATCTCTGAGTTATAGGACTTCATCTTCTAAACCTAAATCAAAAGCATTAAATCCTAATAATTTTTAAATTTTTATAAATTTGAAACAGTCAAAGTTATTTGACAGTTACAACTGTATAATAGACTGATTTTTGACTTAATCCAAAATGTCTTACTCTAAGTTAGTTCCTAAACTAAAAAAATTAGTGTATTGCTGATTTGCTAAAAAATTAGTGATATTTGATATTTAATCCTAATTTTCTAATCCCGATTTATAAATTTGTCTTTTTCCACATATTTTGTTTTGTGAATTTAATTTTTATTTTTACAGGTCTTTTCCATTTAGGGATCCCTCAAATAATTTTATTTAAGAGATGCCTCATGGGACCCACTCCATATAGTTTTTCAATGATCTGAATCGTCTAATCTTTAGGTATCTATTTAAAATCATTCTTTCAAAAGATCAATCGGAAACTATTAAGTTGTCTAACTTTGATATAATAAATAGATTAACAAAATATTTTCTATAAACACTTGATTGAAATGATGACTATTTAATCAAACGAGTAAATAATTTTTCAATTTAGCTAAATTTTGCAAGGATGATCCTTTAAGTGAGACCTAAAATGTAGACGTACTGTTCCGATCATCAAAATACAATGTTAAGTGGATCCCACAAGATCCTTTATTTATCTTTAAATAAGGGATCCATCAATGGAAGGAGCCTGTTTATTTTTAAATAAACTTAGTATTATACGTGATAGTTCATATAAGGGACTAATTATGAGGAATTGTGAGAAATTGTTTTATAAGAGCCCTTAAATTAATCCAATGACACATATTTTTAACTTAAAATTTCACCCATACCTTTTTATTCCTCGTCTCATTTTTTACCTCATCTATTGACGAGTTCACCCAATACCCTCCTAGGATGTCAAAATGTGAGTTGTAAAGAATGCACGTTGAGCTAACAATCTCATAATTAAAATCTAACATAATTAGTTGTTATTTGATAGATCTAAGGTTTTTCATAAAACATTCTCTCACAGTCACTTGTAAGAACCGAAATCATATATTATATTCATATTTTTATCATCCTTTGTATTACGGTAATTATGCTGAAAAAATGCATATACATCATTGTAGTTGTTTCTATTTACACAACCGATCTTACGCATGGTGTATTGATTTAGTACAATGCTCTTAGTCTTACGCAACTCAATCTTCGTTAACCATATATTTAACTACCGCACGGTCCACACCCTATATGTATATATAAAATTCAAATTATTGAACATTTCCTCAAGCTTATCTAGATTCAAGGTCGCACTCGATCTGTACCGTTACGTCTACCTATACATATCTAAACTTCAAGACATGCACTGAACATTCCATGAGCTTTCTTCATTAAGTTGCACACTCTACGTACGCATGTATCTAAAATCCAAATCATTGGAACATTACAAAAATTATTAAATTGATATTATATTAAAAATGTCTCCCACATGTAATATAGCATGTACTACAAAGCAACAACAGTCAATAGGGGTGAGCTGGTATACAGCAGCGAAATAGTTCTTATTAACTTGTAATGTATTTCCGGTCAAAAGGAAAACTCTTGCGGAAATGATCAGTTCCTTAGTTTCTAATGTACCTAAACTCGGCATTGATTGGAAATATGTGATTAGAATAAGTCGTAGGCTTGAAATAGAAACAAGAAATTAGTGCCAAAGAATTATTCTGCAGAAACTTCTCTGAAATCTTACCGAATAATGGAGCCACATCCATGCTGTGGTTAAATTTTAGTGGAGGTCTTACAACCTAGCATGGTGAGGTTACAAGCAACTCTTTATATAAATTTTTACCAAATACATGATATATTTGACCAAAGGCTTAATTATCGATTTATCACCCAAAACTGTAACTCATTCTCATTTTACCACCTGAAAGTTTTTTTGTCCCAGATTACCACCTGTAACTTACATCCATGTCCTATTTTACCTTATTCCGTCAACAATTCCGTTAATGCTAACGATCTGGCCGTTAATGCTGACGTGGCGCGCTAGATGTGCGCCACGTGTCACATCTTTTTTTTTTCGTATTTTTTATTTTTATAAACTTTGAAAATTAATTAAAAATAGCTCCGCACTCAGAAAAATACACGAAAAATTCCTACGGACTCCTCTTGACTAGCACTAATTTACTATAAGGTGAAATTACCAATTTGCTCTCTAAAAATTTTCAAAAAAATTAGAAAGTCCAAATTTATTTCTAAAAAATTAAAATAAATTTTCCTCTATTAAAAAAATTCTAGAATTTTCGTAAACTCTTGGAAAAATTCTCAAAAATATTTTGAAAAATTACCAAAAGCTTGTTTTAGAGAATTATTTCGAGACTTTACAGAAATTTTAGAATTTTTCTAGAATTTATTTATAGAGAATTTTATTTTTCTCTAAGACCGAGAGGTCTTTTGGGTAGCAAGTGTTCACGAGAAAGGTATTATTAGTTTTTAGAAGACTAACGGTGCAGACCTCATATTTTTTGGAGTTCGGGAGATTATTCTATGAATTTTTAAATAGTCTAGAGTATTTTAATTTTCTAGAAATAAATTTGGACTTTCCAAATTTTTTGGAAATTTTTAGAGGGAAAATTGGCATTTTGACCCCATAGTAAATTAGTACTAGTTAAGACAAGTCAGTAGGAATTTTCCGTGTATTTTTCTAAGTTCGGAGCTATTTTTAATTAATTTTCAAAGTTTATAAAAATAGAAAAATACAAAAAATATGTGACACGTGGCGCACATCCAGCGCGCCACGTCAGCATTAACGGAATTGTTGACGGAACAAGGTAAAATGGGACACGGATGTAAGTTACAGGTGGTAATCTAGGACAAAAAAACTTTCAGGTGGTAAAGTGTGAATGAGTTACAATTTTGGGTGATAAATCGATAATTAAGCCTATGACCAAAATACTTATGAAGTATTGATAATCAGCCTATTGAAAAATCTAATTTAAATTCAAATTCTATTGTGTTGTCTATAAGTATATGATTGTAAGATGCACTATGCATATTCATCTTCTGGTTAAATTTCCTTGTATTTTGTTCTTGGTCAAAGCAACGATTGGAATGATAATGGAATGTTCATAGGCCAATATCGACAACCCCACCAAGTGAAGTATACCAAACAAAATTCATATTACAAAAAGGACCCAAAAGAAAACAGAGCACAAAGGCCCAAATAACAAAAACTATCCAAAACCCAAAACAAAGGTTATGCTTGTAGTTTGGAAGCATATGTTTGCTCTCCCAAGATAAACGAGGTCATTGGGGTTCGACCCACAGTAATTTTTTTTTTAGCAAATTAAACGTAGGTATTTTAAATTTACATTCTTTTTTAAGTTGGTATCCCTAATTAAAAAAAGTTGCAAATACATGCCTCAACTACCATTTTTTGACACCCACATACTTTCATCAAGTTTTTCATCTGAAAGGCCTTTATGTGTCCATGTGACAAATTGACATGGCTTTAAAAAATAGGCACATAGACAAAAAAAAATATAAAAAACTTGTTATTTGGGCCTTTTTGTCAAAGATCTACAACCATGTTAAACAATGTTGTTTTGGCTAAATTTGGTTGAAAGCTTTTCAATATCACGGATAAGAGATAATTGTCATTTTGCTCTCTCAAATTATTGCACTTATATCAGTTTACTCTCCAAACTTTTAATTTGAAAAATTAAAGTACTAGACTTTTTAATATTGTCAATTGAGGTAATTTCGTAAATTTGCTCGTTTTCCATCCAAAGGTCCATCTGCACAAAATCAAATGCCCATCACGAAAGGTACTCTTGAGGGTAAAATGGTAGTCATGTGCCCATTACTTGTATCAATTTACTGAACAAATTGGCAAAATTACCTTAATTGACGAAAAATCAAGTACCTAATTTTTGTACTGCTTACAAAAGTGTCTCTAAACTCTTAGTTAAGGTGATTCTAAACTCCTCATTGCATGTTGAATGAGTAAATTTACATTTTGGTACTAAAAAGCCCGAACTCGTGAATATTTAAGGTAAAAACGTCCACATGTTATATACGTACTGTAAATTTCCTAATATCTTTCTAATTCCACCAAAGCCTTTGAATTTCACTAATGGTGTGTTTGGATAGAAAAAAAAAAACTTTGAATTTCACTAATGCACATCTTTCCAAGACGTACAAATGCATGCCGCCGTAGAAGCCAATGATATTGTTTAGCTTGTTGGATTAAGAACAAGAAGATTGATCGAGAAGAGTCTTAAATTTAAAAAAAAAAAAAACAAAAAAACAAAAACAAAAAATAAAAAAAATTGTGCACTGGTAAGAGAAGAATTGAGATATGTGACCATTGGGTCGAACTCACATGTTGGATGTGAAACCAAAACATGCAAAAGTTTGGGCTATGACCCAAACAGTTAAAGGCAATGATGAAGGGGCCGACCCATGGGAAGGCATGGTGAGGACGTCGGGGGCAAAGAGGGTGCAACCCTTACTCAATCTAAATGGAAGTAAAGCACATCTTAGAGAATGAAGAGGCAAACCAACAAGACTCTGCCTTAACGCATTCAACATACATATAGCTTGATCATTACGGCATATCAAATCATGGAATATGGCCCCATAAGAAAAGAATATATTCCTACCAACATCAAGATCCTAAAAGGGTCAAAACTGTAACAAAATCGATCTGGAGAGTTCTTGAGCCCCGAGATATGGACTAGCTGAAGATATTTCAAACGCCTATAAATATGAGAAGAGAAGATCAAGTAGGGTCCATGAGCAGGCAATCAATTAACACACACGTACACACAACGCTTCTCAGCTAAAGTGTTTTCAACTATTTTTCATCAACTTTCAAGCTTTCTTCATTGTCTCCTTAGTTCTTAATTAATGATGGAGCTTCAAATAAGAATGTCATTGCTTAATAGTTTGTACCTATTTGTTTGTCGTCACATCTCAAGACCATCTGCATAAGTGGAAGCTGTTAATTATTTCTTAAAGAATGGTAAAGTTTTTGATAAGATGACTATTTCTGCTTCGAGGGATGCATCTCTTTATTATAAAAGATAAATAAAAAAAAAAAAGAGAGAATTTTACAAGGAATTTTTAATTTTTCAAAGGGGTTCAAAGACTTGTCAAGTTGAACTTTTCGGAGATGCATAGAGGATTTTATCTTTGAGGTCCAATTCTAGGTTAGTAAGACTCTGTTATCAAAGTTGTAAAAGCATCATCTTCGTTGATCTTAAGGTGAATGTATTTGAAGTTATTTGTTTCCATTATATAAGTCTCTTAGGGAATTCAATTATATATGGTTGCATGCATGTAGAAAATATGGACATTTTCCCTCGTGCAATGTCAATCCATTTGAGACCTATTAACTTACAATTGAAAATCCCGTGGTTAATTCAATTTAGACTTTGAACTTTCCATATTTTAGGTTAATCCAAAATTCCTTAACATTAGCCCAAACTGGTTTCTTTAGGATATGTCCATATATTCCTTATGAATAGCCCAACTTTCACTTGCTTAAGATTATCAATCTTATAAGAAATTCTCAGGGTTTCGCCCACATCGATCAATTGGTTTCATGTGATAAGGTGCAATGGCCTGCTTGTCGAAAAATAACAATTTAGACTTTGAAATTTCCATATTTTAGGCTGAAAAATTAGGACATCCTATTCAAAATTAACCTAAAACAAGTGAAGAGGCCAAAGCTTCATAAATTCTAAGACAAGGCTTGACTTTCCAAAGTGAGATATTACTCCCCTTCATATGTGGTGTCACTTTAGCCAACTATGTGTATAATTTATAATTTTTTTGTGTGATGTGAGACCTTTGCGATTAATATGTGAATTATCTATAGCAAATTAGGATTAAATACCAAATTCCAATAATCTTTTGGTATAGCATGAAAACCATATAATTTTTAATTTGAACTACTAAATTTAAATGTAATTTTTAGATTAGGTCACAAATATGTTGGCCCTTTTGATTTGAGCCTTTTCCATTTGACATTTTTGTCCTTTGACCCATATATGATGAGTTTTAGTTAAAATTTATAAGATTTTTACAAAATTACCCTTAAGGCTTTTATATTATCTTGAAAATTTACTAATGTAGTCTCAACTTCACATTTTGTTGTTACTGTACGACACTCACAACTTTAAATTTAGTTGTGACTGAACGACAGTCACATTTAAGTTGTTAGACAGTCACAGTTAAGTTGTAACTTAATTGAATTTTTTTAAGAGAAATTATACTACAGTATAGTATAAATAGAGGTCAAAACAATACTTTTACTCAAAATAATACATAGTATAGTTGTGTGAGTTCTCTTTTTCAATTTACCAAGACAGTCACAGTTAAGTTGTAACTGGTTTAATTTTTTTTTTTAATTCAATATAGTATAAATTAATGTAATATTTGTGATGTAATATTATTTTTATTTTTTTACTGTAGTGGCATGTGATGTAATATTTGTAAATTCTAATACCCTTTACTTTATTATTTTATTTGACTTTTCAACTAGTACCTAATCTAAAATGCTATTTAATTTTGGTACTTAAACTAAAAATTTATTGAAATTTAGTAGTTAAAATCAATGTACCTAATTATCTATTGTAATATTCTAATCCAAAAACTAATTGGTGAAAAAGCCCAATACCTTGTAAATTGAAAAGCAAAACTTTACTGCCCCGAAATGAGATATTACTCTCACCAAATGGTTGATTTGAAGTTTAAGTTTAAACACTTCGAAGGCAAGCTATAGCTAACAGGTTACAGGGTTGCCAGGTTACAGGGTTGCGTAGTCACATCCTTAGGGATTGTTCTCATCAATTGGTCATGAGACTACCCCGAAATGGAAAAATTAGATTACTCTGATCAAATGGTTGATTTGGTCATAGCCTTGTGTTTTCTATCTTCCTCTCTCTTCGATCGTTATGACCAATAACCAAGGATCTCACAAAGTCATGGGATTTAATGAAAGAAGTCGAAGAACAATGTGACACAATATCAAATATTTTTACAATATCCAACTATTAATGTTTAAAATTTAATTTTGAAAAGCAAGCATTTGATCTTTGTGAAACTCATAAACCAATTGTGCTTTCAAGCTCGTTCAGTTGTTTTGGACTACTTGTTTTTTATTCTTAAAAAAAAAAAAACAATAATGCTAGTTGTACTATATTTTTTTTCCCACATTTGTATCTCATATGATGTGTTATTATTTTATTAGAAGGGTATTTCCTTTTTCTTTTTTAAGTTTTATTTTTTAATTTTTAGTGTCCAATGTATGAATGCCATGTAAGATGGTATGAAATTGCGATATAAAAATATGGTAAGTGTAGCATTACTGGAAAAAAAAAATAGAGAGAAAAATTTCACATCGAGAATGTAAAGTATTGAATAGTAGTTTATAAGGTCTTTAGTCTCTCTCGATCAATTGATTTTGGGTTCAATATCTAAATTTCTTTACGGTATTAGATCATATAAGAGGAGAAAAGTATAGTGCCAAAATCACATTCCAAAATTAAAAGAGAATTCGAACCTATATTGAATAAATAAAATAGTTGTTATTGTGCTACCTAGATTTTTACAGCAAAGAATATTGTATAATCGTTGTCCAACTTCTATTTTCTTCTTTTTAACCTTGTTGCTTGGGGAATTTACTTCAGCACCCAAAAGAGCACCATATATGACTATGGCCTGTGGACTCCTTTGGTTTCACCACACCCCATTATAGAGGAAGGCAAGTCTCCCACCATGTCTATTCCTTCTGCAAACACCACACCCATTCCCATGTAGAAATGTGACTCTATGTGGCAATGAAACGCCCACACCCCTGGGTTATCTGCCCTGAACCTCAAAGCTGTCCACCCATATCGATGAACAGGCACAGTGTTCTTCATAATTGGGTTCACCAAATTGTAATTCTTTGGGTCATTGAAAATGTCAAACTTCCCCTCCCCATATCCGAGCACCCAAAAATCGTGCCCGTGCAGATGCCATGGATGTGTTTCACTGTTATCTGGGTTCATGGTGTTTGCATTTTGCAGCACTATGTCCACTGTTGTGTTGAACTGGAGCCTGTAAATCCCATTGCTTGTAGTGGCATTTGGGTTACTGGCATTGTGGTAGATGTCATAATTGGCGAAGTCATATCCATCAGGCGGAGGTCTTTGATCAATTGCCTCAGTCAAATTTTGCTTGAGTGCAATGAGATAAGGTGTATGGGGAAGACTGAATGAGACATTATTCACTGACCACCGGACAAAACCATCTATCTTGTTTTGGGTGTTGAGGAACACAATCACTCTGTCTGAGGTTGGTGGAGGGGTGTGGATGAAGCCTTGGCGTGCCTTAATGGCACGACTTTGATTCAATCGGATCCGAACGTCGTCCCAGGCTGGGCCGGCTGGTGGTGCTGTTGGAGGAGATCTCTTGGGATGGTTTGGATAGTAATTGAAAATGGCTAAACCAGGTGGGGTTGTGGCATTCCGGCTAACAACATTTGTTGTGATCCAATAGTTTCTTGAAGGGTCTTGGTCTGCTTTTATTAGCACAGAATATGTCTCACCAGAATATATGAAGAGGTTTTTCACAACAAATGGCTCAACATAATGCCCATCTGCTTCCACCACTGTCATATTATGACCCTGCATTACAGAGAATTGAAAAAGATCCTGGTGAGGTCACAATTCACAAAACTTATATGCACAGAGATTGGCTAATTATACTAATTCTTCGAAGTATAGTATAGAATGTCTTATTGTCTTGCATAATGTGGTTGGAAATACATGAATATATGTTACCTCTATTTGGAAACTGAGGGCTGACAGAGCAGTCAAGCTAGCAACCCTTAGTCTGTATGTTTTGCCAGGGACTATAGTCATTACATAAGGAGAGCATTCAGGGTTTGTTGTGTTACAAACACCAGGTTCTAAGCTTGGAGTGGCCAGACTAGAGCAGTCGAATCTACCTTTTCCATGTATCAAAAGTGACTGAAATTTTACAGAAAAAGAAAACGTATTAGCAAGTGCATTGAGCAGAACCAAATAGTTATGCAATTTGTTAGCAAAAGTGATTAATAGAGTTGTATACCACCCCTCTCTCACATTCAACTTCTCAGTTTTGTGAGATTGAGGCTGTATACAACAGTTGTACACAAGAATTTCTCGTAGTGGTAATTACCTTAGGTTCTCCAACCTAGACAAAATTAATGGAGGACAACCCAACTGCATGTTCGTAGGTGCTCTTGTGGTACCAATCATTAAGTATGATGCTTCGATCATAATCATAGGCAAAGGGCTCGGATTGTCCATCACGAAGTGCTACACGGATTGAGCCATATAGACCTGCTTCTCTTTGCATCCCATAATGAGCATGGTACAGATATGTCCCAGGCTACAAAAAGAAATTTATGTATGGATCAGTATACTTTCATTGATGAAGAACAATCTGTCTACCATGACAATGACTTATTAATACCCTTTAAGTTGGAATTAAGAATCCTTTGGATAATTCCAAAAGGACTTTGCTTCAAGCACTTTGCTTTATGAAGCCATTCCAGCACTACGGTTTTTGATGAAATTTTTATGTGTTTCTGACAAAAGCCCTTCGTACAGAAACATTCTAGACTTGACTAATAAAGTTCATTGCAGAGAGGAGTAATAATCTTACCCTATCAACAACAAACTCATATTTGAAGGTGTCTCCAGGCAATATTGGGCATTGAGTCACCCCTTCAGTTCCATCACTCCATGGTGTTCCAATCTGCAACAAGTAGCAGAAACAAATATGCACAAGTCAATCATAGATTCATATCCTAATGTTATATATGATGCTATAAAATATGTATACTACTGCTGGCTGATCAAATATTGGCAAATAGGAATAAGGAGATTAATTATATATGATCGTACCTGTCGGATTCCGTGCCAATGAATGGCTACATTCTCTGTCAACAAGCTATTCTTGAGCTCAACTATGACTGTGTCTCCCTGCTGAGCAAGAATGGTGGGTCCTGGAGTTCTGCCATTAATGGTTATAACCAGTTTCTTGAAACAGTCAGGAGACTTGTATTCATACTTCACCTCCCATTTGTAATGCCTAATTCTACCCTCCACTGTTGGAACCTTAAAAACCAAACACATGAACAAACAGAAAGCCAGCAACTTAAAAACAGAACCATTGCTCTGCAAAAGCTTAACCATGTCTTGCCGTCTTGGAATGTAGGAGGAGCTCACTAGCAAATGCTACAGAGTACTCTATATTAACCAATGGGCTTTGTAACTTTGTTTCTTCCTCCAATATTTGGCGCTTTCTTTAAAACTTGCTGGTTGGTTGATTGCTAGCTTTCCTCTCCATCCAGCTTTATATGCATAGGAGTCTAAGGTCTTAGTCTTGGTCAATGCTGGGGGCTAATACAAGAATTGTCAAACTTAGTGAAACCATGAAATTTCTGGGTCTATTCGTCTATTCCTATGAGCATATGCCTAAAAATGAAGTTGACTTTGATATTATATATTGCGCGTAACAATCTTGCAACTTCAGGAAGGATATTTTGGAATTTGTGCAATCTTTGATTCTTATTATTATCCAGCATTATTTCATTTTTGGGTGTCAAACAAGAAATATTATTGTTTTCGGTTCATAGTCACCAAGAACTTTCACAAATTTTATCTCCCAAACTGAGATGGTAATTTCCTGGTCTTATATTTTTATCAGAATATTCAGTCATACTTTAAACCTCATTTATTTCGAACAATAATACAACATCATATAATGGGTTATATAAGTTTATATAAAGGGTATTGAATGTCACATACTAATTTAATACAATTGAATTTTTCTTCTTATTTGTATGCTTTGATAATTGAATAAATAAAGCAAAATAAAAGAACAAAAATAAGGGGAGGAGTGCACATGTACAAAATAGGATGTGAAAATTATATATCTTGAACATTTATAAAGATGGGAAAGAACAAATTTGGTCTCTGCAATTTGGTTCATTTTTTATTTGAGTACTTATAATTTTAATTTTGGCATTCATGTCCTTCTAAAATTAATAATTGTTGCATTCAATCATCGTGTGTCCTTTTAATTTAATGAGTTGGTCGTTTTTGATATGTTAAACCAAAAATATTATCATATTATTATTTATTATTTATTCTGATTCATTCTTTTTTAATGGATCATTTTTTTTTTTTTGGGTAGAATGGGTCATTTTTCTTTTGGTGTTTTTTATTAAGTGTTGTAATTGTTAAGGAAAGAAGTAAAGTCAGCTAGCCTTGATTAAGGCAATCCCAAGAATCATGCGTTGATACTTTCCTTATGTATAGAACAGGCAGTAAGCTAGGCATAGTTTTAGGATCTAGATTGCTTCTTCTCTTGTATAAGATACATTGTACACACTGTTATTGTTAATTAAGAAATACAAACCACAATTCCTTATCATGGTATCAGAGCCTTCATGCTCTTGGTAACCAACGGAAGAACAAAAGCTTTTTCCAAACAAAGTCAAAATAGCCACAACTTATCTACCCATCCATGGCCGACAATACAGAAACTTCAAACTCTGGCAACGCCTATAATGATCCCAGTGATCCCTTCTATCTTCATCACTCAGATCAGCCAGGGGCAAATCTTGTCTCTCAACCATTGAATGAAGACAATTACAACACATGGAGCCGTGCTATGACAACGGCTTTGAGTGTCAAAAACAAGCTTGGGTTTGTCAATGGATCCATCAAAAGGCCAACCAAAAAGGGTTCCGAAAGGGAAGCCCAGCAATGGATTAGGTGCAACGATCTGGTAAAGTCTTGGCTTCTCAATTCGATCTCACCAGAAATAAGAGCCAGTGTTATCTATAATGAAGTAGCCTATGAGATATGGGCTGATCTCAAAGAAAGGTTTTCTCGTGTCAATACTATACATCTGTTTCACGTATAAGAAGCCATTCACAATTGTGTGCAAGGGAACCTGACCATAGGCTCTTATTTCACAAAACTCAAAGGTTTATGGGATGAACGCACAGCTCTTTGTGCAATTCCTGATTGTAGTTGTGACACGATCAAAGAAGTGCAACAATATCAAGACAATCAGAAAACCATGAAATTTCTCATGGGCCTGGATGAGTCCTATCTTGCTGTGAGAGGTCAAATCTTGTTGATGGAACCGTTCCCCACCGTCAATCGTGCACATTCACTTATTCTTCAGCATGAACGACAACGTGGTATGACTAGCAGCAAAGAAATCACATCAGAGGCTGCTGCCCTTGCTGTGTGCAACAACTTCCGCAACTCCAAGGACTTTGGGTCTGGTAAGAAGAACTCCAACTTAAAATGTGAAAAATGTGACAAACCTAATCACTCTACAGAAAATTGTCGATCACACCTCAAATGTGATTATTGTGGATGGCGAGGACACACCATTGATACTTGTCGCAAAATGCAAAGGACAGATCAATCCTCAGGTAGACCCGAGCAACGTCATATCTTTTCCAAAGGAAACTTAGCATCTTCCCATCAAGAAAGTCTGAAAGCTGCTTCCTCCAGCAGTGTCTCTCTCACTTCAGATCAATACCAGCAACTTATGACCCTTTTGAGCAGCAGTAAACCACCTGCATTGGCTAATCATGTTAGTAGTGCTTCTGCCGTCAGTGATCTTTCAGGTAAAACGGTTTGCTTTTCTGTTTCTGGCAAAGGCATCTCTTGGATTCTTGATAGCGGAGCAACTGACCATATGGTTTGCTCTCCTCAATTTTTAACCTCTTGTTCACCTGTTACAAACCGTACAGTGCACTTACCAAATGGCACTCATGCCACAGTAACTCATATAGGCACACTTGTTTTCTCCTCTCAATTAATTTTGGCCAATGTTCTTTGTGTTCCCTCCTTTCATTTGAATCTGATTTCCATTAATAAACTTGCTCGCGATTCCCATTGTTCTTCCTTGTTTACTCATTCAACTTGTGTGATTCAAGACCAACGTTCGGGGAAGATGATTGGGACGGGAACTGAGAGAGGAGGCTTATACTACTTGGTTATTCCACATGAGGCATCGTGTCATGCAACTCAAGCCGTGACTCCTTCTTTGTCTCGCCTTTGGCATCAGCGCCTTGGGCACTTATCAAATAAAGCTTTGAGTCTTCTTTCCCATTCTGTCAAAAGTATTGACTCTTGTGATATTGATGATTGTTTGGTTTGCCCCTTAGCTAAACAAACCAGAACTAAATTCACTTCAAGTTCCATTTCTACTACTGCACCTTTTGAATTAATTCATACTGATATTTGGGGTGGTTATCATGTTGCTTCTATTTCCGGTGCTCGTTATTTTTTGACTATAGTTGATGATTACACTAGGTGTACTTGGGTTTATTTGATGAAACATAAGTCTGATACACATGCATATTTGACGTCTTTCATTAATCTTGTTGAGACGCAATTCTCTTCTAAAGTCAAAATTTTGCGCAGTGATAATGGCCCGGAATTCACTCTTGCTCAATTTTATTCTCTTAAGGGTATTGTTCATCAAACAAGCTGTGTCGCCACCCCCCAACAGAATGGTGTAGCGGAGCGCAAGCATCGGCATCTTTTGAATGTTGCTCGTGCCTTGCTCTTCCAAGCCAATCTTCCTAAACGGTTTTGGGGGGAGGCCATTCTTACAGCCACGTACCTCATTAATCGCACTCCGACTCCTCTTTTGCATAACAAGTCACCTTATGAGTCGTTGCTTGACAAACAGCCTACCTACACACATTTGAAAGTTTTTGGTTGTTTATGCTTTGCTTCCACTCATGATCAACGTCCCACCAAATTTGATGCTAGAGCTACGCGTTGCATTTTTCTTGGTTACCCTTATGGTCAAAAGGGATATCATGTTTATGACATATCAAGAGGACGGATTTTTACCTCTCGAGATGTCTTATTTCATGAAACACATTTTCCCTATTCCACTCTTTCCGCTGCAGACAACACACCTGTCATTCCTAATTCCCTTGATGAGGCCGCTATTGATGATGAGATCTCTCCATCTCTCAATCCTATTCCTTCATCTGTTGAGACTCATTTCTCTCCCATAGCAGCGTCTCCATCATCACCACCTATTTTTTCTACCTCGGCACCTTCCTCGTCACGGCTTACACGTGTTACACAACTTCCCAGTCGGCTCCAGNGGACTTCCATTTGATGTCTCTCTTCCCTCACGTGCCCCTCAATCATCAACCTCTGCGTTGGTTGGCTCACCAGGTACTTCTTATCCTTTAAATTCATTTCTTATGATCGGTTATCTTCTTCCCATCATGCTTTTACTACTTCCATCTCTGCTGCCATAGAACCCCAATCTTTTTCCCAGGCCATTCAGGATCCACGATGGTGTACTGCAATGCAAGCCGAGCTGGCTGCCCTCGAAGCTGATCACACGTGGTCTCTTCAGCCTCTTCCCCCAGGCAAGAAGCCCGTGGGTTGTAAATGGGTGTATAAATTAAAATTCAATCCTAATGGGTCAATTGAGCGTTACAAGGCTCGCCTCGTTGCTAAAGGTTACAGCCAAGTGGAAGGTCTTGACTACCGTGAAACATTTGCTCCTGTTGCCAAATTGGTTACGGTTCGTCTTCTTCTTGCCATTGCTTCTACCCAGAATTGGCACCTCCACCAGTTGGATGTCAATAATGCCTTTCTTCACAGTGACCTCGAAGAGGATGTTTATATGTCTCTTCCTCCTGGTTTCGGACGAAAGGAGGAGACACGCGTATGCAAGCTTCATAAATCTCTGTATGGGCTTAAACAAGCCTCTCGACAGTGGTTCCTCAAGCTTTCGTCTGCCCTCAAACAAGCTGGCTATCAACAGTCCAAAGCCGACTACTCATTGTTCGTCTGAAACCGAGATAATTGCTTCACTGCTATTCTTGCCTATGTGGACGATGTGATATTAGCAGGTAACAATTTGCAAGAAATTGAAATTGTCAAAAAATTCCTCAACCAGCGGTTCAAACTAAAGGATCTTGGACAATTGAAATACTTCTTAGGTATAGAAGTTGCACGTTCAAACAAAGGAATAGTCTTGTCCCAAAGAAAATATGCACTTGATGTCCTTGAGGATTCAGGATACTTAGGATCCAAGCCAGTCAATGCCCCTATGGAACAAAATCTGTCTCTTAACCGGACTGAAGGAGAATTCGTTGGTAACCCATCCTCATATCGACGGCTTGTTGGACGTCTAATATACTTGACCATCACACGGCCTGACTTGGTTTATGCTGTGCATATTTTGAGTCAATATATGGACAAACCTCGGGTGCCACACCTGGAAGCAGCACATCGAGTCCTACGGTACATCAAAAATACACCTGGACAAGGTATACTTCTCTCAGCCACAAGTCCTATTCAATTAAGGGCTTTTTTGTGATGCGGATTGGGCTCGTTGTCAAGACACTAGACGGTCTGTCACAGGATATTGTATCATGCTTGGACAGTCACCCGTATCTTGGAAAACCAAGAAGCAAACAACGGTAGCCCGTTCTACTGCTGAAGCAGAATATCGCTCTATGGCAACCACTTGCTGCGAGATTACATGGTTAAAATACATTCTGAATGATTTGCAGGTGAAGCACCCTCATCCAGTCCAACTATATTGTGACAATCAAGCAGCATTACATATTGCTTCCAATCCAGTATTTCATGAACGAACGAAACATATTGAGATTGATTGTCATCTAATTCGAGAAAAGATACAAGAAGGCTTGATTAAAACCGCACACATATCCACTTTGCAACAACCGGCGGATCTCTTCACCAAAGCCTTGAGTTCTTCTCAGTTTGAGACTTTACTTGACAAGTTGGGTATCATTAATATATATTCCAACTTGAGGGGGAGTGTTAAGGAAAGAAGTAAAGTCAGCTAGCCTTGATTAAGGCAATCCCAAGAATCATGCGTTGATACTTTCCTTATGTATAGAGCAGGCAGTAAGCTAGGCATAGTTTTAGGATCTAGATTGCTTCTTCTCTTGTATAAAATACATTGTACACACTGTTATTGTTT
>QANW01006939.1:599302-612834 GCA_003254865.1 Dryas drummondii
TCTTTATTTTTATTTTTTATCTTTCCTTCCTTTTTTCCCGTGTCTTTTACTTAGCCAATCTTTGTCTTCACTAAGTGTAACAACCCAAATTTTGGTTTATGGTAATTTTGTTATTTAAACTTTTCAAATTTGTTTTAAGGTTTGTTTAAAGGAATTAGAAATTTCTTTAAATTTATTTTAACTAACTTAGATCTTTGGTTGTGATTCTAGAGCTTAGTTGTATGGAAATGAATTTTAGAAAATGAAAATTCAAGAATTTGACTATTATTATTTTTTTCAAAATTAAATTATAAGAGTAGGATTTTTCATAATTTTTTTGAAAGCAATTGGACTATTTTAAGGTTATAGGAAATTAGTACTCATCAATACGAGTTCGTAGAATTTTTCGGTGAATTATTTGGAGTCTCGATCTATTTTTGGTGAATCTTTGAAGTTGGAGAAAATTTGAAAATTTCGAAAATTTCGATAAATTTCGCCAAAATTTTCCCGAAAAATTATTAAATATGTGTTTCGATTTCGACATCCTAAAAAAAAGAAATTTTCGGTGAAATTTTGAAATTTAATTCCTTGGTTATAGATAATATTTTCTATGTGCTTGTGGGACCCACATTTTTCTTGGCTTTCTTAATGCTATAGCTAAATTTATCTCTATATTTAGTGAAATTTTTCGCTTTCGCATCACCAATGTAGATGTTATTTTTTGCAAATTTCTCTAACTGTAGCATGTCAATATACATGCTACATTCTATTAAACACAGTATCCCTCTTAACAAAGAAAAAAAAATTTCAATATAAAATTGATCAAGTGTAAGCATTACATAGCCATCCTTTTAACATGAATTTTCATCGCATATTTCATTATACACATAGGTACCCGATTTATAAAAAGTTTGTTAACTTTAAATACCAAATTGTAATGTTTTTTTTATTTTAATTACTAAAATGCTTATGTCATTTCATTTTAGATACTAAATTTCATTTTCGGTACCAATTTTAAAAAGTATGATTATAACGAGCTGTAACTGTCTAATAGTCATAACTTTTTTATTAATTTGTTGTTTTTCAATATTTGTAAGGCTTAAACTTTAATGTTTAATCTCTGAGTTATAGGACTTAATCTCCTAAACCTAAATCAAAAGCATTAAACCCTAATAATTTTTAAATTTTTATAAATTTGAAACAGTCAAAGTTATTTGACAGTTACAATTGTTTAATAAACTGATTTGTGATTTAATCCAAAATGTCTTGCTCTAAGTTAGTTCCTAAACTAAAAAAATTAGTGTATTGCTGATTTGCTAAAAAATTAGTGATATTTGATATTTAATCATAATTTTCTAATCCCGATTTATAAATTTGTCTTTTTCCATATATTTTGTTTTGTGAATTTAATTTTTATTTTTACAGGCTTTTTATATTGAGGGATCCCTCAAATAATTTTATTTAAGGGATGCCTCATGGGACCCACTCCATATAGTTTTTCAATGATCTGAATCGTCTATTATTTAGGTATCTATTCAAAGATTATTCTTTCAAAAGATCAATCGGAAACTATTAAGTTGTCTAACTTTGATCAAATAAATAGATTAACAAAATATTTTCTATAAACACTTGATCGAAATAATGACTATTTAATCAAACGAGTAAATAATTTTTCGATTTAGCTAAATTTTGCAAGGATGATCCTTCAAGTGAGACCTAAAATGTAGACGTATTGTTCCGATCATCAAAATACAATGTTAAGTGGATCCCACAAGATCCTTTATTTACCTTTAAATAAGGGATCCATCAATGGAAGGGGCCTGTTTATTTTTAAATAAACTTAGTATTATACGTGATAGTTCATATAAGGGACTAATTATGAGGAATTGTGAGAAATTGCTTGATAAGAGCCATTAAATTAATCCAATGACACATATTTTTAACTTAAAATTTCACCCATACCTTTTTATTCCTCGTCTCATTTTTTACCTCATCTATTGACGAGTTCACCCAATACCCTCCTAGGATGTCAAAATGTGACTTGTAAAGTGTTCGTATGATTAATCGTATAGGCATAACGACAAGTCACACAAGGCTTAACATCGTGCTTTTTGGGCCTAGGCCCAAAAGACTAAGCCCTTCCTGGGCTCCTAGCCCCCGACCTACTAGGCTCCGGCCTCCTGGGCTCTCCGGCCTCATAGGCTCCGGCCCCCTGGGCCCCCGGGCTCTTAGGCTCCGGCCTCCCAAGCTCAAGCCTTCTGGGCCCCCGACCCATGTCAACTCACTCGGATCCTTGAGACCGGTGATATGTGGCGCTCGCACAGTGCAAGTCACCACAAAGGACACGTGTCGTCACCGGATTGGTCGACACTTTTCCAAAGGTACTATAAAAGAGGTACCTTCTTGTCAAAAAAGGACAACTGAAATCATTATTATACTATTCACTCACTCTGCTCTCAGATCTCTCTGAACACTGACTTGAGCGTCGGAGGAGCTTTGGCCGGCACCACACCGGTGCCCTTCCCGCTCTCTTTTGTGTACTTGCGCAGGGTGCTTTGGATACCATTCTCTCTCATTACTCACCAGTCGGACCCAGCTACCCGTTCCTGCCCCACTTCGACGTGTCATCCACTCAGTGGTGGGTCAACGTGCCTACGTGGTTCGACTCGACGTTGACTGCTCTACCATTTTTGGGCATCAACAGTTTGGCGCCGTCTGTGGGAACGTTAAAACTTTTCCCCATTGAATTCTCTACCCTCAGTTGAGGAGCAAAGACCTTCCGAGCTTCCGAGCTTCCGAGCTCCCAAGCTTCCGAGCTTCCGAGCTTCCTAGCTTCCTAGCTTCCTAGCTTCCTAGCTTCCTAGCTTCCGAGTCCCACAATGTCTGACGGAGGTCCTATTCTCGACCAAGTCGACAACACCCCGCTGGGCGACAAGCGGGGCAAGAAGATTGCCGAATCTGATCAGGAGACATACAACCAAAGATTGGAGGCTCAGCTTCAACGAGCCCAAGAACAGCTTGACGTCCAAAAAGACACAACATAGCTGTATGAGCGACTCCTCTGCGACAGGGAAGAGCATACCACTCCCTGGAGTGGTGAGAGGAGGAACCCCTACGACAGTGACGAGCACACCACTCTCCGGAGTGGTGAGGGGAGGGACCCCCCCCCGAAGGGACCGAAATGTTCCGCGTCAATTGGATGCAGGACAAGGTAGCCATCCACCCCCAAGTTTCCAAAAGAGACTTGTCCACCCGGTCAGCCGGGCTCGATCTGGCGAGCATCCTACCCGCTCTGAAGAGTTCCACATTTTTCGGGACTGTCGTCATCTGCTCGACGACAACCGCTCTCGGCGAGAAGAGCAGCGGACGAACCGGGACGAATCCCACCCGCGTCCCCAAGACTTGGGGGAAGAGCAGGCTCCTCGTCCCAAGCGACGACGGGGAGAAGAGTAGGCCTTCTCGGCTGGGCGCCGCGCAGAAGATGACACTTTCACAAGTGAACAAGTCGCTGACTCCGGTAACAGCGGCTCTCTTCCACCAGACCAGCTCCAACGACTTCTCATGTACATCAGCGAGCGCTTGAGAAGAGTGGAGGGGGGAAGTCGGGGTGGGCACCCATCTTTAGAAACAAGGGAGCTGCCTGGACCTTTCACAGCTCGCATCATATCCACTCCTCCGGTTGGCGACGTCCGACCTCCCAAAATCACTCAATACACAGGAAAGGAAGACCCATATGACCACCTCATGAGTTTCCGATCTGCTCTGGAATCTAAAGGTGCTGATGACATTACGAAGTGTCGAATCTTCCCTTCCACCCTCTCTGGCAGTGCAAGGGACTGGTTCTACCAACTTCCTCCGGGCTCGGTTGATTGTTTCAACGAGCTCCGAGAGCTCTTCCTAGGCCAGTATATCATCCAGACCGATAGAATCTACACCACGGATGACCTGACTCGAGTCCGACAGGGCAGCAGGGAATCCCTCCGGGAATACATTACTCGATTTCAGCTAGAACGATCTCGGTGTCGCGACTGTGATGAGAAGGTAGCCTTCGCCGCTTTCAAGGGTGGTCTCCTAGAGGGGGACTTCTTGTTCGAACTCAACCGCCGCAATCCGCGCACCTACAAAGAACTCATGCAAGAGGCCATTGCCTATGCTACAGCTGAATTCAAAACATATGGAAACAAGCCGTCCACCGTGGATCGCCCAAGTACCGACCAGGCCATCATAGTGTCACCCCAGCCCAAGCCCTACTCGGGTAACCAGTATGGGGGGTCCGGGAAAAAGTTCAATAAGTTCACCAAGAAACAACTTGGTGATGGGAGAGGTGGAGGACAACGAAGGGAAGAAACTTATCAGACATCCTATGCCTCCAGGTTCAAAGTCTATACAATTCTCACTGTTACTTATACAGAATTGTATCCTCAGATCAAGGACATACTTCCCAAGCTCCCACCCCGCCCACCACAAACACGGTACCGGGCCAACAAGAACTTCTTTTGCCTTTATCATAATGACCATGGCCATGACACCGAGGCATGCAGAGCCTTCAAGGAGGCAATAGAAACTTTGGTCCAGGAAGGAAAGTTGGATGGTTTTATAGACAAGGAGGCCACCGAGAAGGCCAAGACCGAAGGACAACGACGGGGGCGGGTCAATATCATCTGTAGGGGCCCGACCCTCGCTGGCAACTCCAACAGGGCCAGGAAGGAATACGCCCGAAGTGCTCAACAATGCTCCGGCGTTATGGCTGTAGCCCTCCACCGTGGCAAAAAGACTCCTAAGCTCGGGTGGTCGCCCATTTCTTTTGCTGAGGAGGAGGAGCGTGATTTGATCTTCCCACACGATGATCCTTTGGTCATTGAGGCCACCATAGCTAATTTTGATGTGGCTCGGATCCTTATCGATTGTGGTAGCTCCGTCAATATCCTCTTCGCCCCAGCTTTCACAGCTCTTGGGATTGACCGGGAGAGTCGCTCCTTTACTTAGTTTTTCGGGCGATATGGTCACCCCTCTTGGTGGGATCTACCTTCCACTCACCCTTGGGAGGTATCCTTCGTCCGCCACCACAACCACTCAGTTTTTGGTGGTCGACTGCCCCATCGCGTACAACGTCATCCTGGGACGACCAGCCCTTAACCAACTGAAGGTTATGATCTCCACTCACTTGCTTTTGATCAAATTCCCGACCCCATGTGGCACGGGGGTAGTCAAAGGCAACCAGGTGTCAGCCAGGTCCTGCTATACGACTTCCGTCAAGAAGAAGAAAGAGGCCATGCCCTCTATGGCTGTTTCTGTCTCCCCCACCTGCCTTACCCCGGATCTTCCCGAAGATTCTCGTGATTCATCTTTCCGAGCTATCGCCCAACCAGATGACAGTCATGTGGAAGAGGTTCTCATCTCACCTGCCTACCCGGACCGCAAGGTACGGGTCGGAACCCAGCTCAGTATTGCTCTCCGAGACGAACTCATCAACTTCCTTCGTGCCAATGCTGAAGTCTTTGCTTGGTCTTATGATGACATGCCTGGGATCTCTCCGGAGGTGATCTCCCATTGCCTAAGTCTTAATCCGCGGCACCGCCCCGTCTGCTAAAAGCGCAGGCAGTACAAGCCCGAAATCTATGCTGCTAAGTTGACAAGTTACAGAAGATTGGTTTCATCCGCGAGGTTTCCTACCCGGATTGGCTGGCCAATGTTGTGATGGTCAAAAAATCAAATGGCAAGTGGCGGATGTGCGTCGACTTCACTGACCTCAACAAGGCCTGCCCCAAAGATAGTTTTCCTCTTCCTCGGATTGACCAACTGGTTGATGCCACAGCAGGCCATGCACTCCTTAGTTTCATGGACGCCTACTCCGGCTATAACCAAATCCTTATACACAGCTCCGACCAGGACAATACGGCCTTCATTACTGACAGGGGCCTATATTGTTACAAAGTCATGCCTTTCGGATCAAAAATGCTAGGGCCACCTACCAGCGTTTGGTCAACTCCATTTTCTCAGAATATATTGGTAAGTCCATGGAGGTCTATGTGGACGACATGCTTGTCAAGAGTGTCCGGGCGGAGGACCACGTTCACAAACTTTCTGAGATGTTTTCCGTGCTCAAGAACTACCAAATGCGCCTGAACCCTGCCAAGTGCACGTTCGGCGTATTTTCGGGAAAATTCTTTGGCTTCATGGTAAGCCAACGGGGGATCGAGGCCAACCCTGAAAAAATCAAAGCCTTGATCGATATGCAATCTCACAGGACTCAGAAGGAAGTGCAGAGCCTAACAGGCAGGGTCGCCGCCTTGACACGATTCATATCCAATGCCACCGACCGTTGTGCCCCATTCTTCAAAACCCTTAAGGCTCGGACAAAATACGTTGACTGGACTCCGGAGTGTAAGCAGGCCTTCCAAGATCTAAAAGAGTACATGGGCAAATCACCTCTACTTTCTAAACCGGAGCCAGGGGAAGAGCTATTCCTTTACTTGTCTGTTTCCCTGACAGCCACCAGTTCAGTCCTAATTCGACTTGAGGACAGGGTTGAGCACCCGGTGTACTATACCAGCAAGGCCTTGCAAGATGCTGAGACCAGGTATCTAGAGATAGAAAAATTAGCCCTTGCCTTGGTCACATCAGCCCGGCGCCTTCGCCCATACTTTCAGGCTCATCCTATCGTGGTTCTCACCAATCAACCACTTAGGCAAGTATTGCAGCGGCCTGAGGTCTCTGGCCGACTTATCAAATGGTCTATTGAGCTGAGCGAATTTGACATTTCCTACCGCCCCCGGCCCGCGATCAAGGGACAAGCCATTGCAGACTTCATTTCAGAATCTACCTTCCTACCCGAGGCTGAGCCATCCTCCGCCATTGTGTCGACCACCGACCCACCAACCTCTTCTACTCCAGCAATCCGGTCGGATCGCCCGATCTGGTCTTTATATGTTGATGGATCTTCTAATCAACAGGGCAGTGGAGCCGGACTTGTTTTGATCGCCCCTGACCAGACAACCATTGAGTATGCTCTTCGATTCGGCTTCCAGGCATCCAACAATGAGGCTGAATATGAGGCCCTCATTGTCGGCTTATCTTTGGCACTACATATGGACGTTGAGCAACTCAAAATCTACAGCGACTCTCAACTTGTGGTGAACCAGGTCACACAGGAATACCAGACCAAGGGTGAGCGCATGACCGCCTACTTTACCAAAGTTCAAAGCCTCCTCAATCAATTCTCAGCATACCAGCTCATACAAATCCCTAGGGCAGACAATGAGAGGGCGGATGCCCTAGCTCGCCTTGCTTCGGCAGTTGACCATAAAGCCGGGAGGTCTGTCCCAGTTGAGTTCTTAACTCAGCGCAGCACTGATGTTATGGAAGTCTGCCAGTCTGCGCAACAAACTAGTTGGATGGACCCTCTCCTTGCATTTCTTAAGCATGGGAACCCACCCGCGGACAAGGCTGAGGCTCGGCGCCTTCGCCATAGAGCTTCCCGGTACACCATTATTAACGACAAGTTATACAAGCGGGGTTTCTCCCTGCCATACTTGCGCGCTTACCCCCGAACAAGGCGACTATATCCTCCGAAAGATCCATGAAGGGGTCTATGGCAATCATGCAGGGGCCCACTCTTTAGCCCACAAGGCCATCCGCCAAGGCTATTATTGGCCGACCCTCCGCGCTGATGCAAGTAAGCTCACCCAGAAATGCATAAAGTGCCAAAAATTTGCCACTTTTCCGCACCAACCACCCGAGCCCCTAACTACCATGGACAGTCCTTGGCCCTTTGCCCAATGGGGCATTGACTTAATCGGACCAATGACCGAGGGAAAGGGCAAGGTCAAAATGGCAGTAGTCGTAGTGGACTTCTTCACTAAGTGGGCAGAGGCCGAGCCCTTGGCCAAGGCAACCACTCAGACCATCAAGAGCTTTGTATGGAAGAACATAATTTGCCGCTTTGGTCTCCCTTACGCCATTATCACTGACAATGGCAAGCAGTTCGACAACAAAGAGTTCAAGTCATTTTGCTCCGCCTTCAACATCAAGGTTTTCTTTGCCTCTCCTGGTCATCCTCAGGCCAACGGGCAGGTCGAGGCAGTCAACAAGACCATTAAGCATACCTTGAAGACCAAGCTTGATGCAAAGAAGGGAAAGTGGCCTGACCTCCTACCCGAAGTCTTATGGTCCTACCGGACGACTTGTCGATCCTCGACCGGGGAAACCCCCTTTTCTTTGGCATTTGCTTCTGAAGCAGTTATCCCAGTTGAGGTCGGGCTTGCCT
This sequence comes from Dryas drummondii, assembly GCA_003254865.1. NCBI lineage: Eukaryota > Viridiplantae > Streptophyta > Magnoliopsida > Rosales > Rosaceae > Dryas > Dryas drummondii. The sequence continues at coordinate 607,548 of QANW01006939.1, forward strand.
CTTACCGCCTCGACACATTTCAGCCCGAGAACAATGCTAACCAGCTAGCCCTCAGTCTCGACTTAGCTGAAAAGCATCGGGCCCAGGCTGAGCTACACAAGTATGCCTACCAGCAACGAGCCACTCGATACTACAATTCTAAAGTTAAGCCTCGCCACTTCCGAGTGGGGGACTGGGTCCTGCGCAGCACTACCTTGGCCAAAACGGGTGCTCTAAAACCTAATTGGGAAGGACCGTATGAAGTCATTGAAGTCATCCGCCCAGGCACATACAGGCTCCGCGCCACAACCGGCAAGGAACTCGGCCACCCTTGGCACGCCGAGCACCTCCGCTACTTTTACAAGTAGACAAATGTTGTACCCCCCGGGGACTTTTTTCAATTTTATCTATGTTATCACTTTCAATAAATACAAGTCCTACCACGGACACGTTTTTCTTCATTTTTATTCAAAGTGTTAATTGGCTGTATGGACCCCCGGGCCATCAGACATCCAACCCTGCCCATATCCGCCCCATGCATTCAAGGGAAGCTAAGTACCATGCATTCAGGGCGCGGCTATGGCAACTGTATTCAAGGGAAACTAAGTACCATGCATTCATGGAAGTCCTACCACGGACAGGTTTTTCTTCATTTTATTCAAAGTGTTAATTGGCTGTATGGACCCCCGGGCCATCAGACATCCGACCCTGCCCATATCCGCCCCATGCATTCAAGGGAAGCTAAGTAGCATGCATTCAGGGCGCGGCTATGGCAACTGCATTCAAGGGAAACTAAGTACCATGCATTCACGGAAGTCCTACCACGGACACATTTTTCTTCATTTTTATTCAAAGTGTTAATTGGCTGTATGGACCCCCGGGCCATCAGACATCCGACCCTGCCCATATCCGCCCCATGCATTCAAGGGAAGCCAAGTACCATGCATTCAGGGCGCGGCTATGGCAAACGCATTCAAGGGAAATTAAGTACCATGCATTCACGGGAGAATCAATTTCATGCATCTAAGGGAAACTAAGTATCATGCATTCGAGAAAAATCTGCAATACCATGTATTCAAAAGAAGGGCATCCTATCCCATAACGGGTCGGACACCCTCCAAATCATCCAAATAACAATCAGTACAAAATTTAATAATCAAAAGAGTTTGCAAGTTGGCACGGGCCACATCCGACCCGACCATACAACTCAAACCAAAATAGGGCAATGGTCCGCACACCCCTGCCCCCGGGCCATAAGTGCAACAAATGCCTATTTGGGATCCTCTCCCATATCACGCTCCCCAACTGAGGATGCTCTGTCCTCATGCTCTATCTCCTGGGCATCTTCCTCCGGGACGTTGCCAGGCACTTCGGTGCCAGCCCCTATCATACCACGCACGCGGTCCCAGTCAAAGTCAGGGCACATCTCCTCGAGCTCCAATTTGCAATCGCCAAAGCCCATGGCATAGCCGCTGTTATACTCATTGTCCAACTCCTGCCTAGCCTGGTCTGCCTCTTGCTTGGCTAGGCTCAGCTCCTGCCCACTCTGCTCCAACTCCTGCCTAGCCTGGTCTGCCTCCTTCCTGGCCTGCAGCAGCTCGGCCTGCAACGCCTGATTCTGGGCAACCAGGGTACCGACCTTCTTCTCGGCTGAGAGCGCTCTGTCCTTCCACACCACGAAGCTCGACATCTCGTCCTTCATCTTCTCCACCATGGCCAGGACACTAACATGTGCCTGATAAGTAAAGAACAGTGCCTGCCAGGACGAGTGCCACGCAAATGTTATCACAAGCTATGAAGTTTAAACTTTGGACATCTCATCATAATATACCACTTTCCCTTACCTGGGACTGGTCAAAAAATGCCCGCTGCAAAACAGATAGCGGCTCAACACCATCGCCAATTACCCGGTCATCCCTTCCTTTCTTCAGGGATCCTCCAAAGTCTGTCACTGCCTGCTGTGCCAGACGATCCTCCTCTGGGACCGGATCAGACGCAGTGCCTGTCCTCTTGCCCTCTCTACCGGGCTCGGCCGCATCTAATCCCGTCTTCCTTTTCCTCCCGGGAGAAGCCGCCTTCAGCACCTGGGTGTTGGTAGACCCACTATGCCTCATACCCCCGGGCACCGTTGCACCTCTACTTGCATTCCCCTAGGACGAGCCACCCCGGCCAACAGCGCCCCCATCATTATCCTCCTCTGAGCGGGCGGGGCATGACCAACCGGTCTACTTGTTTTCTTCGTATTGGCCATTTTCACTGAAAGACAACAAAAAATTCAATGAGCACAAATTATTATCTCATCAACTAATACTCCAAGAGGGGAAGTATAGAAGCTCACCTGGGACTCCGAAGCCGTACTTGGCCAACTTTTCCGGAGACAAGAGGTAGGCAGCACTCAACTTTCGGGCAGGTCGGCTAAGCACCCTTCGCACCTCTTCCGCGCTACCCTCCGACAATGGAAGTCTCTCCCACTCACCCCCTGTAACATCAACCAACAACAGACTACTATTAGTATAAGCATAACCTCAGCTAATAATCCAAGTGTACATAGACCAATGCATCGGCTCAGCCAGGCAACCTATTATGTGGAAATTCGTCGGCACTCTATACGTGGTCATCCTATCACTACGGCCGAATTCCCAGGCTCCGCTCGCGAAAAACCATTTTTTCTTCCATTCCTTATGAGCGTCCGGGTGGCCCACCTGTATTTGGCGAGTCGTACCGTCAGTGAACTGCCCGTTTGCCAACTGCGAGCAGTACATCCACCCTCGCAATTTGGGGCTCGACTTAATCTCAAACAAGTTTGAGAATTGAGCCATATTCGGGGCATCATACCCCTCATCTTGAAACAATACATACAGCCCAATTAATGTTCTCCAACTATTGGGCGTCAGCTGAGCTAGTGTAATCCCTAACTTCCTCAACATATACTGGAAATAGGGGTGGAGAGGAAGCCTAAACCCATGGTGGAAACTCTTGGCAAAACACAAAATATGCCCCTCCGGCGGGTCACTCAAGACATCACCCTCTCCCGGGAGGCTCAGATGGATATAATCGGGAATGTGGAACTCCACCCTCAATTTTTCAAGGTCCTCCTCCATCATCCTGTTCTCACACAACCCATCCACGGACCAGTATGTCTTAAGCACAATGTGCCTACCCACATCACCACAACTGGTGGGCGTCTCTCCATCATCGCTGTCCTCACTACCTTTTTCCCTCACTTCCCATCACCATGGACAAGCTCTCCTGGATGGTCTTGAGCACTTTGCCCACCCCATGTTTCCACACCCCATCCGGGGTCGGGGCATATTGGGCCTCATCGGCGTCCCATCACTTGTGGACGCCTGATCAGACTCCCCCTCATCCATAGAACTGTTCTCATCTGAGGAAGCCATGGAATGTCCGACCTCAGCGCACCTGCCCATCCAAGACAACACCATGGACATATCAGATTAATACCGGTTTCCCACCCCCCGTATATGCTCGGATACCCCAAATTTGACAATATTCACCCTTTTACATGCTCAGCCACCAATCATTTATCAAAGCAAATATTCACAATATCAATTCAAGCAACCAAGCAATACAAACTCAAGCCTTTACCTGTGTTCCGCGGCTCCAACGGCTCAGACGGGTTCCGACCCACTTATCTTGTCTCCTCCGTACCTGGCCAAAAACACCANTCTCCTGCTTTTTCGCCCGCTCGCGCCCACCACAGCTCGGCCCAAGCCACGCACTCCGCTCTCCGCGCCGAGCCAGAGCCTTCTCCTGCTCTACTTCGACCCGCGCACAAGCACTCTGACCCGAGCACCTCTCTCTGACCCAAGCCTCTCTCTCCGACCCGAGCCCGGCGAGCAGACCACCCCGCGCACACCACAGCTCCGACCCGAGCCTTCTCCTGCTCTGCTCCGACCCGCGCACAAGCACTCCGACCCGAGCACCTCAGCCACCTCCGACCCGAGCACTCCCTCGCTCCCCTCAGTCCGATCCGAGCCCTACTCCACCTGACCCGAGCTCGCCCTCTCTCTTTCGGTTGCCTTCCGAGCCGCCGCCAACCTCAGCTACAGTCCGACCCGCCGACCCGAGCTCCTCAGCCCCTCCGACCCGAGCACTCCCTCGCTCCCCTCAGTCCGGCCCGAGCACTCTCCTCTTCGGGCTATCTCACCTTTTTCTTTTTGTTCCTTTCCAAACACAGCAGTCCCTTTTCTTTTGGGTTTAGGCCAATAACCACTCTCTCTTCAAAATACCTATACAATCACAAAAGTAAGGTTTGGGGTGGATCTTTTATACCTGAGCTACACTACTTAATCCCAGATTCTTATTTACAGAGGGCAACATCCCACCAGTACATTGAACGGGGTTCACTGGGTTTTTTGCGAAGCGTCTACTGCTCGGAATACAGGGTGATCAGCGATTCAAAAAAAAAAAANATGTGCCTACCCACATCACCACAACTGGTGGGCGTCTCTCCATCATCGCTGTCCTCACTACCTTTTTCCCTCACTTCCCATCACCATGGACAAGCTCTCCTGGATGGTCTTGAGCACTTTGCCCACCCCATGTTTCCACACCCCATCCGGGGTCGGGGCATATTGGGCCTCATCGGCGTCCCATCACTTGTGGACGCCTGATCAGACTCCCCCTCATCCATAGAACTGTTCTCATCTGAGGAAGCCATGGAATGTCCGACCTCAGCGCACCTGCCCATCCAAGACAACACCATGGACATATCAGATTAATACCGGTTTCCCACCCCCCGTATATGCTCGGATACCCCAAATTTGACAATATTCACCCTTTTACATGCTCAGCCACCAATCATTTATCAAAGCAAATATTCACAATATCAATTCAAGCAACCAAGCAATACAAACTCAAGCCTTTACCTGTGTTCCGCGGCTCCAACGGCTCAGACGGGTTCCGACCCACTTATCTTGTCTCCTCCGTACCTGGCCAAAAACACCACCCAATAAATTACCAAGTTCACAAATGAAGGCATGTTGCCTACCCAGTGCTTGGCAAGGCTCATACCCACTTGAACCTTATCCACAATTAACAAACAGAATTCCAAGGTCCGCCTCAGGCTGGACGACCACAATTCCCCACAAGTTCTCAATTCTCCAAGGCAAAATCAATATATCAATTGGGTAAAAAAAAAAAAAATTTTGAGATTGCTCACCTCAAAGTACTCGAATCGAAGCCGCCCACGCTGCTGCCCGACCAGCCGTGCACCCGACCAGCCGCGCACCCGCCCAGCCACGCACCCGCCCAGCTGCCCCGGCCCGAGCAAGCCTCCTGCTCTTCC
>QANW01006939.1:613067-653121 GCA_003254865.1 Dryas drummondii
TCTTTTATACCTGAGCTACACTACTTAATCCCAGATTCTTATTTACAGAGGGCAACATCCCACCAGTACATTGAACGGGGTTCACTGGGTTTTTTGCGAAGCGTCTACTGCTCGGAATACAGGGTGATCAGCGATTCAAAAAAAAAAAAAAAGGGACGTATGTAACCCCCCAAGCTTTCCTACAGTACAGCTTTTCTTGCTAAGGAACTTGGGGGACTTCTAGACAGTAGCTTAAGCAGGAACAAGTGTGTGTTTACTTGTCGTTCTGCTCGGACTCCTTTTTGTGCAAAGTTCCCAACCAAGAAGTATCTTTTGCTCGGAAACTTGGGGGACTTCTGTTCGTATGATTAATCGTCTAGGCATAACGACAAGTCACACAAGGCTTAACATCGTGTTGTTTGGGCCTAGGCCCAAAAGACTAAGCCCTTCCTGGGCTCCTAGCCCCCGACCTACTAGGCTCCGGCCTCCTGGGCTCCGGCCCCCTGGGCCCCCGGGCTCTTAGGCTCCGGCCTCCCAAGCTCAAGCCTTCTGGGCCCCCGACACATGTCAACTCACCCGCATCCTCGAGACCGGTGACACGTGGCGCTCGCACAGTGCAAGTCACCACAAAGGACACGTGTCGTCACCGGATTGGTCGACACTCTTCCAAAGGTACTATAAAAGAGGTACCTTCTTGTCACAAAAGGACAACTGAAATCATTATTATACTATTCACTCACTCTGCTCTCAGATCTCTCTGAACACTGACTTGAGCGTCGGAGGAGCTTTGGCCGGCACCACACCGGTGCCCTTCCCGCTCACTTTTGTGTACTTGCGCAGGGTGCTTTGGATACCATTCTCTCTCATTACTCACCAGTCGGACCCAGCTACCCGTTCCTGCCCCACTTCGACGTGTCATCCACTCAGTGATGGGTCAACGTGCCTACGTGGTTCGACTCGACGTTGACTGCTCTACCATTTTTAGGCATCAACATAAAGAATGCATGTTGAGCTAACAATCTTAGAGTTAAAATCTAACATAATTAGTTGTTATTTGATAGTTCTAAGGTTTTTCATAAAACATTCTCTCACAGTCACTTGTAAGAACCGAACTCATATATTATATTCATATTTTTATCATCCTTTGTATTACGATAATTATGCTGAAAAAATGTATATACATCCTTGTAGTTGTTTCTATTTACACAAGCGATCTTACGCATGGTGTATTGATTTAGTACAATGCTCTTAGTCTTACGCGACTCAATCTTCGTTAACCATATATTTAACTACCGCACGGTCCACACCCTATATGTATATATAAAATTCAAATTATTGAACATTTCCTCAAGCTTATCTAGATTCAAGGTCGCACTCGATCTGTACCGTTACGTCTACCTATACATATCTAAACTTCAAGACATGCACTGAACATTCCATGAGCTTTCTTCATTAAGTTGCACACTCTACGTACGCATGTATCTAAAATCCAAATCATTGGAACATTACAAAAATTATTAAATTGATATTATATTAAATATGTCTCCCACATGTAATATAGCATGTACTACAAAGCAACAACAGTCAATAGGGGTGAGTTGGTATACAACAGCGAAATAGTTCTTATTAACTTGTAATGTATTTCCAGTCAAAAGGAAAACTCTTGCGGAATGTGATCAGTTCCTTAGTTTCTAATGTACCTAAACTCAGCATTGATTGGAAATATGTGATTAGAATAAGTCGTAGGCTTGAAATAGAAACAAGAAATTAGAGCCAAAGAATTATTCTGCAGAAACTTCTCCTTTGAAATCTTACCGAATAATGGTGCCACATCCATGCTGTGGTAAGATTTTAGTGGAGGTCTTACTACCTAGCATGGTGAGGTTACAAGCAACTCTTTATATAAATTTTTACCAAATACATGATATATATGACCAAAATACTTGTGAAGTATTGATAATCAGCCTATTGAAAAATCTAATTTAAATTCAAATTCTATGGTGTTGTCTGTAAGTATATGATTGTAAGATGCACTATGCATATTCATCTTCTGGTTAAATTTCCTTGTATTTTGTTCTTGGTCAAAGCAATGATTGGAATGATAATGGAATGTTCATAGGCCAATATCCACAACCCCACCAGGTGAACCATACCAAACAAAATTCATATTACAAAAAGGACCCAAAAGAAAACAGAGCACAAAGGCCCAAATAACAAAAACTATCCAAAACCCAAAACAAAGGTTACGCTTGTAGTTTGGAAGCATATGTTTGCTCTCCCAAGATAAACGAGGTCATTGGGGTTCGATCCACAGTAATTTTTTTTTTAGCAAATTAAACGTAGGTATTTTAAATTTACATTTTTTTTTAATTGGTATCCCTAATTAAAAAAAGTTGCAAATACATGCCTCAACTACCATTTTTTGACACCCACATACTTTCATCAAGTTTTTCATCTGAAAAGCCTTTATGTGTCGATGTGACAAATTGACATGGCTTTAAAAAATAGCCACATAGACAAAAAAATAATATAAAAAACTTGTTATTTGGGCCTTTTTGTCAAAGATCTACAACCATGTTAAACAATGTTGTTTTGGCTAAATTTGGTTGAAAGCTTTTCAATATCACGGATAAGAGATAATTGTCATTTTGCTCTCTCAAATTATTGCACTTATATCAATTTACTCTCCAAACTTTTAATTTGAAAAATTAAAGTACTAGACTTTTTAATATTGTCAATTGAGGTAATTTTGTAAATTTGCTCGTTTTCCATCCAAAGGTCCATCTGCACAAAATCAAATGCCCATCACGAAAGGTACTCTTGAGGGTAAAATGGTAGTCATGTGCCCATTACTTGTATCAATTTACTGAACAAATTGGCAAAATTACCTTAATTGACGAAAAATCAAGTACCTAATTTTTGTACTGCTTACAAAAGTGTCTCTAAACTCTTAGTTAAGGTGATTCTAAACTCCTCATTGCATGTTGAATGAGTAAATTTACATTTTGGTACTAAAAAGCCCGAACTCGTGAATATTTAAGGTAAAAACGTCCACATGTTATATACGTACTGTAAATTTCCTAATATCTTTCTAATTCCACCAAAGCCTTTGAATTTCACTAATGGTGTGTTTGGATAGGAAAAAAAAAAAAACTTTGAATTTAAACAAAACTCAGCATTTAAGAAATTGCATGCTCAAATTTCCTTGTTTATGTCCATAAATACATAATTTTGTAAATTCTATGTGAAAAAAAAAACTTGAGATTTGAGGGTTGTAAATTCTAAATTTATATTTCACCTAAATTGGTGTCATTTTCAAAATTCTAATTTTTACCAAAAAATAAAGAGTCGTGTTCATCCATCACCTTGCCAATTAATCACAATACCACCACCACAACCACCATGCCGCTGCCACCGCCACACCACTAACACTGCCACCACTGTCGCCGCCACCACCAGCAATCCAGCACCACCGACACCACCTCTGTCGCCACCACCGCCACCAATGCCGCCGTCGCCACCGCCACTACCACCGTCGTCGTCGTCGTCACCGTCACCACCACTGACACCACCACTAAAACCACCACTGAAACCACCACCACCATCTTTGCCATCACGACTGAAACTGCCACCACCATTGCTGCCACCACCACCGCCAATGCCGCCGTTGCCGCCACCTCTAACACCCCAATTTTTGCAGCCACCATTTCTCCCACTGCTCGTGGGCGATCACCCCTACCATCGTTAACTTACCACAAGTATAATTTTTATTGTTGCCACTATCACCATCACTATTTTATAAAACTACTATAATTTCGTATTTAAATTACATTTATCAAAACAAGAAAGAATTTACATATTCTAAAATTTTAAATCACGTCGTTTTAAATTCCGTTATTTGTAATTTCAAACTATTTAGGTCTCGTTTAAGATTGTTGTAGAGGACCCAAAAGTTTTTGTATTCACAGCACTTTTAAAAACATAATTTATCAAACACTCATCTGTTTTATTTCATAACTGACTTTACTTCACAACTTTTTATATCACTTCACGTCATCAGATTTTTCTCACAAATCTCAAATTAAGCCTTAATCAACCGCACCATAAATTCAAGATTTTTTTGTTTTGTTTTGTTTGGAATACACCTGCTAAATCCTTCTACAAACGGTTGAAATTGTGTAAAAGTCCCTACAGTAACCACAGGTGATAGTACCATCCCCAAGGGAAGCCAACAACTAACCAGTCCGGTCCTCGAACTCAAACCAAATCTCGGATCTCATCACCTCCGACGAGTCAAGCAAAAATGGAGTCGGACACATCCGATCCCCAAACCCTAACCACCGATCTGGAAACCCTAACCCTCTCCACCGATCCCCTCACGGACCAGTTCGGCTCCCTGAACGAGCTGGCCCACGAGCTGGCCTCCCTCCAGGACCTGGCCACGCGCGGCTCCTGGCGCTCCATCCTCGACAAGGTGGGCCGGGCCCGAGCTCAGTCCCTCCTCCACAAGCCCCACGACCACCTCGTCTACTTCACCTACAACGTCCTCGCCCTCACCAAACTACGTCGTTTCGCCGAAGCTTCCTCCGAGATCGACTCCTTGGAAGACCTCGACAGCTCCCGCTACCACTACGAAACGTACCCGAAAGTGTACCCGAACCGGATCGGGTCCATGGTCCCCTTCTCGCTCCGGTGGCTTTATGCGCTACTGCCCATCAAATTGGGGCAGCGCCAAGATGGGCTCGACCGGCTTTACCGTTTATTGGACTCTGTACGGACCAAGACCAAAGAGAAAGAGAAAAATGGGAATGTCTCTGTTTGGAAGAGAAGGGAGGTGTTTGTAATGAATGGTATAATTGGGGTCCATTTGAGCCACAAGGAGGTTTCTGCTTGCTTGAGCTTGATCAAGGACTTGCTTAACCGCGATTACACGGACCCGGTAATGGTTTCGAAACTCGGGTACATTCAGATGCAGATGGGGGACTTGGAGGGAGCTAAGAGCTCTTTCAATGTAGTTCAAGGGTTAGTGAAGAAGGAGGGTGAAGTGGGAAATGAGCATAAGAACCTGGTGAACAGGAACAAGGCCTTGGTTTACATGGTGGGCAAGGACTATGTCTCGGCGGTGAGGGAGTACGAGGAGTGCATCGAAAGGGAGCAGAACGACGTCGTGGCCATCAACAACAAGGCGCTTTGCTTGATGTACTTGCGGGACTTGGCGGATTCGATCAAGGTGTTGGAGAATGCGCTGGAGAGAGTGCCTACGGTGGCATTGAACGAGACCGTTGTGGTGAATTTGTGTAGTATGTATGAGTTGGCTTATGTTAATCATGCTGACATTAAGAGGACGCTCAATAGCTGGATTGCCCGGGTTGCCCCTGATGATTTTGATTCCTCGTCGACCAGGATTTGATATATTTAAGGTAGTTTTATGCATCTCTTAGTTGGGATTATCAATTATGGTGTCACACATTGTTATATATACGAGTTTGGAGTTTGTAGGGATCATTTTTATTGAATGGTAGTCCTTGTGGACTTGGAACTCATCTTTACTGCAATTTGAAAATATCCTCTGAGGCTCTCACTTACTTGTTAGCTTATAACTTCTAGCAACATCTTAATTAATTCCTTGCTTGAGCTGTGAATAGACGTTGTACTTTTTAATAATTATCCAAATTATATTTCTTTTCTTTTACGAACTAGGATATATAACATCTAAGGAAAGCTTATGCAGATTTGAAGAAAAATCAGAATTTATTGATAAGGTTGATGGTCTTCATGTGCATTACTGTATTTCTCGCATTGCTTTTAATTTACTTCCACTCTGAAGCTGTCATATGATGATGCTAAATACATACTGCTTGAACTTATTGGAGTTGAGTTATTTTGTCATCTAGACAATGATCCATCCAACTATGAGCTGTTACAGTAAGGTTCATAATATTTTTGCTGTCTTGTTGTATCCAGTAAAAAGAAATGAAAAACACAGCTCAATGTTCAATGTTGATTGCTGAGCAAGTGAGAAGTTAGCCATGCTTTTAAAAGGTTGTTGCATTGTATTCACCAATCCTTATATTGTAACAGAAACTGTACTCTCTCTCTCTCTCTCTCTCTCCCCCCCCCCCCCTGTTTCATCCTTGACGTGCCCCTCTCTTTTTCTCTCTCTCCGGTTTCACCCTTGGTGTTTCAATTCACTGTATACCTTTCAGACCCTGTGATTTTTCCATGATTTAAGGTTAGAATTTTTCTGTTGTGCTGCTTCAAATTTCGGCTAATTGACTTATTTTTCTTTTGTGTTGCCTGATTTAAGATTAGAATCTTTGATTGCAAAAGATGGCATCTCTGGGCTATTGTCTTGTTGTGGAGGATATTACATCAAGATTTTGATGTTATAAGGCTAAATTATTGCAATTAAGAACATATGCAGAGAAGATTTTGCTCTTGAATTTATTACTATTGAACTAGTCTATATGTCTCTGTCCATAACTGCGAGAACTGTGAATAAAAATGATTTAGCATAGGATTTTGTAACGGGTTATCTAATTTTCAGGAATTTCTTCTAATATTCTGTGCTAGTCTGGGCAATAATGTAAAAGTATTGTTGCCTCGGAATACACATCATGGTCTTTAGTCTTTACTTCCAAAGTAAATCATATGGTTAAATGCTGTTGTTATATTGATGCTGATCAGTTATTAACTATACTGGTAATAATGTTATTCAGTTTTTCTTGTTACCTTTGTTTATATTGTTCCATTTTGGCTCTAAGTTCCAAAGTGATTTATATTGTTAAGTATTGGTAAACTGACATTGTGTATTCACCTTTCTGTTAAATTTATCATGATCAACATTTTATCCTATAAAAAGATCGTAATGATAATTTTATATTTCATTTTTTGAATTAATTCCTGCTCTTACCCACTGAACTAGTGAAACTACTCGAATACAATCTCATTACAAGACTATGATATATCTTCTCCGTATCCATTGCATCCATTTTTCCTCAGTACTGGTGGTAATTTTTTCTTTTTAATTTTCAATTCAGGGCCATAAAATGAATCCTGTATTGGAAACGTAAACCTTAATGTGTACTCCTCGGTTGCCCTAGTATGCTCCATGAAGTTTATCTTTGTTACAATTACTTATAGTGGAAGTTTTTGCTCTCCCTACTTATGATTTGGACTTTGATAGGTTTTTTATTTGCATTCAGAATTTAATGTTAAAAGTGGGGTTTTCATGACATTCCTTAGGAATAAATGTATTATATAGTCCTGTGCAAGCATTTTCAAGTGAGGATGCTTCGTACTGCCTTATTTTCTGCTTTGTTGTATTTGTTGTTAAATGCACTAGTGATTGCAAATTAGCAAATTATCATCTAATAGAAAGCTTATTTGATGAGGGTTCTTTATTTCGTGGTTAGATTATATATGGATTTATAAAACTTAATACATCTTATTTCTTTTGCTAAGATGTTTTAAGTGAATTTGTTGAGAATCAGTAGGTCCTGTGGCTTCTGGTGTTGTGCGTGCTTCCCATTTGGTTAGATGAGTTGGTCACTTTGTTAAATTCAGTGTGGATGGCGCCATAAGTGAGGCTGCTGTTTTGCAGGGTTTGGGGGCCATCTTGCGCAGTTGCGATGGTTTATTGATGGGAGCACCTACTCAGGGTACACGTGGGCTGTTCACTCCCATGTCAGCGAAGCTTGTGGCGGCAATCATGGGTTTAAAGGTTGCTCTCCAGTTGGGTTTCCGTCAGATTTTTCTTGAGATGGATGCCCAAGCAGCGGTGGCAGCCCTTCACTTATGATTAGCTATCTGGTGGAGGGTGCCTTGTTTGAAGAAGCCAAGCATCTGTTTCCTTCTTTCCTTTCACTTCACTGTCAGTACATATCTTGTCTACATAATCGGCGCATCTTCCATCTTCCTGATTTTAATGTACTCCAAGAGGATGGTTCTCATCCTAAATAAATGGAGTATCCCTTTTCCTTTTTTCTCCAAAAAAAAAGTATTCACTTGAATAATAAAATGTTTTTTTTCTTCGATTTAAACTTTTGTTTGAAATAAGTTATTTTAATATGAGAAATTCTATTCACTTCCTCTTTTATTATTGTCATTTTGCAGTGTAAATTTGTGATTGAAACTATTCATTTTGTAAATCATTCTATGAAAATCACCTCTGCAAAAATTCAATCAAATCGGACATCGTTTGATTATGTAACTGTAATATTATACAACCTCAATGCCGAGAAAATATTAGGCAACCTCAAATATTTTCTCGATATTGAGGTTGCATCTACTAGCAATGGTCTGTTTCTTACTCACTGAAAGTACGTGTTAGACCTCCTCAAAGAAACTCAAATGCTTGAGGCTAAACCTTTGGCTAATCTGATCAATAGCAAAGGCAAGCTTGACTTGGATGGAAAGTTGTTATCAAATGTGAACAATTATCAAGGGATTGTTGGGAGGCTCATTTATCTCACTATTACTCGTCCTGATATCACTTTTGCAATCAGTCAGGTGCGTCAATTTATGCATTTACCTCGTTCCAACCATTGGTATGTGGTTAAGAGAATCCTGCGTTATTTAAAAGGATCTCTAAGTCAAGGACTACTACTAAAAAATTATGGTCACTCCCAGACATTATGATGCTGATTAGGCAGAGAATCCAATTGATAGAAAGTCTACCACTGGTTTCTATACTTTCTTTGGAGGCAACTTAGTCACCTGGAAAAGCAAGAAGCAGAACGTGGTTGCTCGGTCTAGTGCTGAAGCAGAATATCGTGCAATGGTCGCTGTGACAAGTGAATTAATCTGGCTTCAATTTCTGCTTAAAGACCTTGGTGTTGATAGTTCTCTTTCTATGGATCTTTTGTTTGATAACTAAGCTTTCATTCGCATTGCTTCAAATCATGTCTTCTATGAACGGACCAAGCATATTGAAGTTGATTGTCACTTTGTTCGCGAAAACGTTCAAGCTGGTATTATTCACCCCTTGTTTGTTAAAAAGCGATTCTCAATTAGTGGATTTACTCACCAAAGGAGTTCCTATTGTTCAGTTCCAAAAGTTTTTGTCCAAGCTTGGGTCTGTCAATATCTTTCCCCAAGCTTGAGGGGGAGTGTTGGAATAAGTTCCTAAATTATTAGATGTTGTGCTGCTCAGTTAATTAGGTGGTGAGCTGCTCAATTAATTATTGTTTCATTGGGAGTCGAAAGGTTGTAAGTTAGTCGTTTATGCATTAACTAAGTTAATTGGCAGGTGTTTAGTTGTGCTACTTAGTCTTTGGTGGTTCTTCTTCTCTTTATGACATAAATAATATTTCTCAACCCTTCGTACATTTGCTTTGGGTTTTTCGTAGCTAAACTAGTTTGTGTTCTCTTCTTCTTTCTGTGTTAATTGAATACTTATTTTCTATAGTAAGACCATGGGGGAAAGAAAGCTCATGATCAGAGGAGTAGGAATATATCAAAATTTAGTTGATTCATCGCCGAGTTTGCCAGAAAACTGGTAGGAAATCCACTAGCTTCTTGGCCATCGATTCACCACCGTGGGTGGGTGGATGAGCGATTTGAGGGTACCTTTGTCTTCATAATGACGAGAGGAACAAAATTCGATAGGTTCGGTGCCTCGTCGTGGCAGGAAGAAGCAGATCTTCGTCGGAGTTAACTCTCGATTTTCGTGTCGTTCTATCGCTGTCGGTGATTGGATGGACGATCGAAGGCCATGTGAAGGAAGAAGAGGAAGAGGCGAGCACGAGGAGGTGAGTCTCATCGCCATTCATGGCTGGACGACGATGCATCAAGGATAGAGAGAGTGATAGTGAAGAGAGAGAAGAGAGATAATAGGGGAAATGAGAAAAATGAGAGAGGGAGTGGAAGAGAGACGAGAGAAAGAAATGAAAAAAGGAAAGAAAACTAAAACGTGGACTAGGCAAAATAAAATGTGGGTCGGAAGAAAATCAACTAAACCCATTGAGAAGGTCTATTAAGGAGCTGAACTTTAAAGGAATTAGGTAGCCCAATGTGGATGTATTAATAATTATCTCTAAATTTTTCTTCCAATTTGGAAAATAGTAATATTGTTAGGATTTATGATATTTTAGAGTATAATATATTGATATTGTTTCATTATCAGTAGGAAGACAATGGCCATCCACTCCTCTCAACCCGAGATCCATGTTGTTCCAACATATATATGTAATTTGTCCACAATATTATATATTAAGCTTTATTGCATATATATTAATAGTAATATATACAAGACTAACATTAAGCTTAATTCTTCTATACGAATTAATTAAGTTTGATTTAAAACTTATAATTATGTAATATTTTCTATAAAAGAAGAAAAATACTTGCAGATATAATGAATCAAATATTGATCATTGAACTTTAACGTGAAATGAGTCCTACAAGGGATTCCACAAAGGAAGAATATATACAATATAATTAGAGAAAATTACAAATTTAGTACACTTATTTTATACCTATTTCAATTTTGGTCTACGATTTTTTTAAGTTCAATTTTAATCTACTTATTTTATACTTAGTTCAATTTTGTTCTATGATTTTTTTTTTAAGTTATGATTTTAAATCATTTTTGTCGTGTTTTCTTCGATTATAATTTAAGTATAAGTTATATTTTATCATTTTTTAGTCATAGAAACAAATTTGGAGTATTAGAATCAAAGAAAATTGAAATTTGGTGAAGTTTGAAAAATCTAAAAATTTTCTAAGAAAAATTGATAGTTTCGAATATCCTACTTTGAGACTAATTATCTTAAGTTTCAGAACTCCAATTTGAATGATCTTTATAGGTTGTAAAAATGAGATACATAACTTTAAAACAAATATATATTTGTTGAATTTGGCTAATATTTGATAGCGTAAAAGGCGAAACAAATTTGCCAAATTTGAAAAAACAAATCTGGACCTTTATTGAACAAGTAGAACTAGGGGTGTGTTTCGGCCGGATCGGATCGAAAATAAGGTGTTCCAATTCCAATCCAAAAAATTTTGGAATGAAATTTATGTTCCAATTTCCATTCCAAAAAATCGGAATTTCAACATCTCATTACGATTCGGAATTTTCGGATTTCTCGGAATTTTCGGAATTTTTCGGAATATAACATTTTCGGAACTTTCGGATAAACATTTGAAATTTTTGAATAAAAAATCAGAATTTTTACATTTTCATAATCCCATTAATCGGCTATTAGCTATTGTATCTTTTGGTCGACATTAAATTTTTAGGCACGAATTAATCCCATTAATGTATGATATATATTATGCAAGTTATAAGAGAAATAAATTCTGTATGTTGTAAGCGAAATAAATTATGTATGGTATATATTATGTATGTTATAAGAGAAATAAATTATGTATGATATATATTGTGTATGTTTAATGGTATATATTATATATTATAACATACATAATATATAAGAGAAATAAATGTCACTATGAATGTATAATAGGCTTAATAACACATATCTTAGAGGTGGAGGATTAATCTTTGGACCTCATCCAACATTGTTAGAATAAATGTCACTAGTAGATACATGTTACTCACATATATATATATATCATGTTTGAAATTTTGAATATAATAAGCTTAACTATTTAGAAATTAGTAATTACAATTGGTGGAATATTCTAGTTGGAACAATTGTAGAATTGCCCCATATCTTCAATTCCCTCCCTAATAAAAAAAAAAATAGTTATTACATGTACGGAAAAATGTGGATGTTTGTGTTACCAACTTACCATTTATGTTATTATGATACGCATATATTTATAATGTACATATGTTTATATTAATAGTATTAGTCATCTTTTTTAAAATATATGTTATATGTATCATACTAAATAAATGATAAAATATATAATATTAATATAAATATGGAATAAATTGGCATAATTTTGAAAATATCGGATCAGAATGCCTTCGGAACATTTTGAAATTTTTCGGATCGAAATCAGAATTTACATAAACATTCCAATTCCAATCCAATTTTTTTCAGAATTTTCGGATTTCGGCATTTTTCGGATTCGGAATAAAATTGGAAATTTTCGGATATGAATCGGTCGGATTCGGATTTTCCAATCCAAATCACACCCTTAAGTAGAACAATTAGTGGACTAAAACAGAACTTAAAAAAAATTGTATACCAAAATTGAACTAGGTATAAAACAAGTGGACTAAATCTATAATTATTATGCATAAAGACTCTTATATTAGTCCTTTATGATGTTTTTTTTTTTGTTTTGGAAATGTCCCTTAAGCTTTCATTAATCATTTAATACGAAAATAAAAGAAAACGAAAAAAATTATCGCTCCACGAGGACCACGAGTATGTAATTGATGTATATATGTAATAGTCTGTAATTTTAAACCCCCTAACCATCTTAAAAGTTTCCCTAAACCCCCACCCATCTAGAAACCCTCTTAAAACCCCATAAAATTTATAATATATTTTTTATCCTTCTGACGCGTGTTGATATGCTCTGACTCACGCGCTGACGCGCTGACGCGCTCGTTGACGTCACTATAACTGAATTTTGAGCGCACGTCACTATAACTGAATTTCACTGTAACCACCTAAAAACTTTCTCTAAACCTTCACCAATTTAAAAACTCTTCTAAAACCTCTTATAACTTATATTCCTAAATTAGTCTGCTGAAGCGCTGACGTCACTATAACTAAATTTTACTAAAACTGAATTTTGCTGAAACTGAATTTTTTGCTGAAACTAAATATTTCTCAAAAACTAAAATCAAACACTGAAACAATTTCACATAAACACTAAAAAAAATAGTTACAAAGTTACAGAGCTTTGAGCATTTTTTCAATTACAACTAAAACTGAACCAAAATCTTTATAACTTCAAATCCTCAAATCCTCAAATCTTCAAATTCTAACTGAAACTGAACAATAAAACAATTTCAAACAAAACACTATAATTATATACAAAACACAATTATAAGTGAAACTAAATTATCAAGAAGTAAAACTGAATTTTCTAGAACTGAAACTGAATTTACACAATTACACTAATTAAGCTAGAAACTGAAACTGAATTTACTGAATTCAATTGCACTTTTCAATCGTCGAGGTACTTGTTTAAGACCAGACAGTTCAACAAATCAAACAAGTTTCACAAAATTGCTCGTTCAACGGCCGAGTCGAGCGGTGACCACCACGCATGGTGGCTACCCAGCCCTAATCAACACACAAAAAATCACAGACTTACCCAAAAATATTCTTGGACCTCGAATTGAGCTTTTAGGATTCGGGGGAGGCTGAACATAAAAAAAAGAAACACCCAACCCGCCGCCACAAGTGGCGGATCTAGCGATGGCAGCGGCAGCCCAACCTGAAAACCAAGATTTGAGTTAAAACAACCTAACCAATAGCAAGAGCAGGTCGAGGGGACAAAAATTGATACATGGATCGACGGAAAACACCATCGGAATCGGCCCGAAAACTGCCAGAGAAGCCAACGATGCGAACCATCATCACAGGTTCGACGTGACGCGAGAACTTAGATGGATCGATGATCGGAGCACACCATCGTGACGAGCTTGACGAGAGGAAGAATTTTGAGTCAGAGTTGGGCCACGAAGCCGCTGGAAACGGCGAGAGCCGTCGGCGTTGACCCACTGTGGGCGGGCTGGGTTTTATGTTCGGGGTGTTTCTAGGTGAAAAGAATACCAAGGGAAGAGATAGGAGAGAGGCGAGTTCAACGAGTCAAAAACCACCTTCATCCGCAGCCGGACGTGTCGCCAAGCGCCAGTGACAGGGGCGGCGAAGGTGAGTTCTCGCTAGCAGAGGAGAGACGTGAGAGAGAGAGAGAGAGTGAAAATGAGAAATGAAATTTCAAAATTGATTTTCAATAGCCTAGGGTTATAATCAGAATTTTCAAAATAGAAGAGGTCAAATCTAGCTGGGTATAGGTTGACTAAAGGGGTTTCAGAGAGGTTAAGTTTATAATAGGGGGTTTTGGAAGATGTTGATTTAGGATGGGGGTTATGAGAGAACCTAGCTCTAAATAGGGGGTTCGTAATAGTTTACATTATATGTAGTTACCCATGACTATAAAGGTTCATTTGGTACGTCGGACTGTACTGACTAATTTCTGTCGGATAGTATTAATTTATTCCTGAGAGTACTAACTGTTTATCTAGAATATTATCAGACGTTTGTACGGTTTCGGATAAACAGTTTGAATAACCTATACTGTATTTCTACTGCTCCATCAAATAACAGCGAATTAGACTATTTTTTTTTAATTCTTTAATAATTTAGTGAAAATTGAAATTCATATGACACATAATTTTTGGCAAGATTCATATGACAATAAATTTTTGTTTCTTTGTTTTTGCCAAGATCTATAGGACAAGAGGACGTACATGAACTAACCTTTTTTTGAGAGAGTATGTGAGAGAGAGAGAGAGAGAGAGAGAGAGAGAGAGAGAGAAAGATGGATACATGGAGAATAGTGAAGAGAATAACTTGTGGAGAAGATAGCAGAAAAGAACCCTAAGGAAAAGAAGATGAAAATAGCGTCTGTTGGTTTTTACGTAGAAAGCGTGGTTTTATTTTCCTAAGTTTTTATAAATAAACGTGTATTATCTAATTCTGGGTGTGTGAGTTGTATTAGTTAGTCAGATAATGAGAGTATTAAAAGCCCCGTCTGGTTTACATAGTTAAGTAATTAAATAATACAAGTTGACACTGAACAACTGATATGGGCTATTTACTCCTATCTAGAGTCTAATACGGTATACCAAACATACCCTAAAAGTTTACATTATTAACATGTGTAATTACACATGACAATAAAAATTTGTATGTGTTACCTTTATTATTTTATGTGTTCTTCATTTGTTCAAAATTAATTATCAATTTTTTGTTAGTTAAGTTATAGGAGCAAGACTTTAGTATCATAAAAAAAGAACAAAAAGAATATAACTAATTTAAACGGTAATTAGAGTCTAAAATAAAATTGACAATTCCTACCAAAAAATGATAAGTAATTTTTTATATATTAAATTAAAATTATTTTACATATGAAGTAAATTAAAAGAAAAAATCAAGAAATGTAATAAAGAAGAATGAAAAACGCCTTTCTGGCAAAAATAAAAGAAAAATAAAGAGTCTCTTACTTAGTTCCTTAAATAGAGGAAGGTTTCATTAATCATTTAAATAAGTTTCTATATTAGAGGATTTTTTTTGGGGCCCACTTTACATTCGAGTTCCATGATCGAAGTTGTCCATCTTTTCAACCTCCATTCAAGGATCATTTATACAAAAAATTAGACAAATTTGAGACTATTTAATTGTTTAATTAAATGGTGATAATTTTAGTGTTTATCAAAAGC
The DNA here is from genome assembly GCA_003254865.1 of Dryas drummondii. Taxonomy (NCBI): domain Eukaryota; kingdom Viridiplantae; phylum Streptophyta; class Magnoliopsida; order Rosales; family Rosaceae; genus Dryas; species Dryas drummondii. The sequence continues at coordinate 628,423 of QANW01006939.1, forward strand.
ACTAGGTCTGTCTATATAGTTTATTACAATTAAGTGTCTGAATGGCGATCGATTTTTTAAAACTTTTATAAGAATGATCCTTGAATGAAGACCTAAAAAGTACATGATTTTGATTGTTGAACTATAACGTGAAGTGGGCCCTACAAGGGATCCCATAAAGGGGGAATATATAATATATATAATTATTATGCATAAAGACTCTTACATTAGTCCCTTAGGTTTTTTTTTTTTTTTTTTTTTTGTTTAAGAAAAGTTCCTTAAGCTTTCATTTATGGCATGCTGATCTCAAAGTAAGCCTCAATTTGCAAAAGCAAAATATATCACAAAAGACCTCCAATTAAACAAAATGGAAGAAAATTAAACAAAGAAGAACATATTGAATGATTGTCCTCTAAAATGTCATAAATAGATGTTAAATGGAGGGACAAAATGGTCCATTCCATCCCTTACTTTCCAATTTTTTTTCTTAACTTTGACCTAACTTTTAACCTACCAAATCACCACAAAATTCAGTAATCTTCTATTTCTTCATAAAATTTCTAAATTTTTAAATTTTCTACCAACTTCAATTTCCTTTAAATTCAATACCTCAAATCAATTTTTTAGCCTACTAGAAACATGTTTAAAGTCTCCCAATCTATCACACAAACTCAAACCGACCTAAAAATCAAAATCTCAATTAAGAACATAAAACCCTAAAACTGAAAAATTGATAAGTACACCTCAATCCAAATTCTTCTTCAATTCTCTTTTTGAACCAAATAACTTGGAAAATAAAGGAGAATAGTTTGAATAGTAATGACATAATTTTTTTCTTTTTTTTTAATAAAAAATTTGCTTGGGTGTATATAGAACCTTCCTTTGATGCAATACAAAGGAAGGAACTCATCCCATCGCCATAGTGGCATAGTGCCATGCCATCTACCCCTGAAGGCTGAAGCAATTGAAAAGTCCACATTTCACCTAAAACCTAACCTCAAAAATTCTCAATTCCTTGTGTTTTCCCACCAACCCAAAATCCCAAGGACCCCATCACACTCTGTCTGTTTCTGACTCTGACCCCGACGCTGGTTTTATAATGCAAGCATCCAACCCACCTAACCCCAACCCAACAGTAATATCCAACGCCAACAACGCTTCTTCTCCAAATCCCGAATGGCCTATTCCATACAGACCTCCTCCTCCGGCATTGCTCGTCTCGGTTATGAAACCCGATTCTCCGGAGCCGATTCGGGTCCCGAACCGAGATCATTACGCTTCCCTTCTCAGCCCTGCACTAGTCTTCCTCTCAAGTACAATTGTACATCCAGAGGAGTATCAAGAGGAGTTGTGAGAGCAGTGGCAGTGAGTGAGAGTGACCAAACCCAAATGGAGGTTGACATCACTCTCAGCCCAAGAGTCAACTCCGTCAAGCCTTCAAAGACAGTCGCCATTACTGACCAGGCCACAGCTCTCGTGCAAGCCGGAGTACCCGTCATTCGATTAGCAGCTGGTGAACCTGATTTTGATACCCCATCTCTCATAGCAGAGGTACTTGTTTTGATTTCGATATCCAGTTTTGTTTTTGTTTGTTGTTGCATTGCCCGTTGCTAATAATGGTTTGCTTTTTCTATTTTTCATTTTCAAAGGCTGGGATCAATGCAATTCGTGAAGGTTACACCAGGTACACACCAAATGCAGGGACTTTGGAACTGCGCCAAGCAATTTGTCATAAGCTCAAAGGTTACACCTTTTCTTTTTGCATATACAATAATATGTATTATAGAATTTTAGATTTGGAGTTGTGAGTAACAATTAGGCTTTATTTGTAGAGGAGAATGGGATCTCTTACACACCTGATCAGGTCGTAGTTAGCAATGGAGCCAAGCAGAGTATTCTTCAAACACTGCTTGCTGTTTGTTCCCCAGGAGATGAGGTTAATTGCTATAAACCCAATATTCTTACAATCAACATTACACTTTATCTTTCTATTAATTCATCATATCTATTTGGTTTGTTTCATTTCATTTCAATTTGGAACCATATTAGTGGAAAGAAACTATGTGTTGGTTCAATCTATGATTATGAAATACCTGTGAAGGTGACTCACATTTACCAAAATCCATGTATCTCACAGGTTATAATTCCAGCTCCTTTTTGGGTGAGTTACCCGGAAATGGCAAGGCTGGCTGATGCGACTCCTGTGATTCTTCCAACGAGCATCTCCGAGAATTTTCTGTTGGATCCAAAGCTTCTCGAATCCAAACTCACTGAAAGGTCAAGACTACTGATTCTTTGTTCTCCATCCAACCCAACAGGGTCTGTTTACCCCAAGAAATTGCTTCAAGAGATTGCTCAAATTGTAGCAAGGCATCCCAGGCTTCTGGTACACTCACTCTACCTGAACTGAAAGTCCTGCACTTAATACCTCCTCCCTAACCTTTGAATCCTGAATTTTCTGTTACTGTTTTGTTCAGGTTCTTTCGGATGAAATATATGAACACATAATTTACGCACCAGCAACACACACAAGCTTTGCATCTTTGCCAGGCATGTGGGAGAGGACTCTAACAGTCAATGGGTTTTCCAAGGTAAATATATACTTAATACCATCCCAATTTCATACTCTTAAGTGGCTCTTCCATTTCAATTCTTCGTAAAGAAAAAAATAAACCCTGAAGTGGTAGTTTGACTGTGAAGATTGACAATTAGAAGGTGATACTTTGTAGGCCTTTGCAATGACTGGTTGGCGACTTGGATATCTTGCTGGTCCTAAACACTTTGTTGCGGCATGTGGAAAAATCCAGAGTCAGGTATTTTACTTTAGTTATCCATATCTATCTTCCAAATATATTTTTCCCATATTTCATGCATTCTTTTTTGTCATCCCTCCTTCCACCCTGGACATCAGTTAACATGTGATGATGGAACAAATGGAGTTCTATGCATTCTTAGCTCTTATCAGTTTAAAATTTTCTGAGAATTGGATTTTTTAATGTTCCTTTTCTTGTTTGCATTATTTTCTCACAAGGATGAGGCAATTCAGATAGGTGCGTGTTTTTCTTCTATTGATTAAATGAACCATGTTGGAAACTGATCCATACAACCTGGTGCATTAAATATAAAATCTATGAATCCTCATTTTGACGAAGAGATCATTTTGGAGCTATACATTAGGCAATATATTTGATATTATTGTCACTTTCTTTGTACCAATGCTCATCGTCTCCTTAACGGCTTCAGTTGTCTTCCAAATAGGGTCATCATTGATTATCTTCCCACCTCCATTGATGTTGGGGCTGTAGTTTTTGAGCGAGTACATCCCAATGGGCCTAAAAAACATCAATTCCAAACACTTTATTCACTAGTCCTAACACGATCATTGGTGGGTGATGACTGGAAAATGAGATCAGAGTTGTTTATTGGTCCAAGGAATAGAACGATGCCATATAGTAAATGGATGGCCCTTAGTTGTTATCATTTTGCATATTAATGATATTGTTAAATTTTTTTGGTTTATCTCTTCCCAAAACTTAAGCCATTAGGATATATTGAACAACAATTATTCTATATTCTAACACTTTACCTCACTTTGGTCCTTACCACTAGAGAGCATATTACATGGAATTGATTTGTATTTAGGAATTTCCATTCTGATTCCATGTTAAATTCTGTTAGTTAGCCATTGGAGTGTCCAAATCTTTTTCTCCTTTGCAATCCAGTCTAATCCAATTCAACATTTTGTCTTTTTTGTTCTCTCTCTCTCTCTCTCTCTCTCTCTCTCTCTCTCTCTCTCTCTCTCTCTCTCTCTCTCTCGTTGTTCTTTGATCGAACAAAAGATATTCATAAAGGATATTAAGATTGAGGTATGCAGCGGGGTGATCAGAACTTAAGACATGGTGGTGGTTGTGGGCCTCCTGGCAGACACCTTGATCCTCGTTTTGAGTCTTCATTTTCTGTCCCTTTGTCTTCTTTGTAGTCTTCTTTTGTTTCAGTTCCTTTTCTGCCAATCTTCGCTTGTGCCCATAGTAGTTGTTCTCCTAATTTCTCTATAAAGTCTGGAGATTCACGGTTTCGGTTAGAGGGTGAGCACGTGCAGTACACCAAAGACAAATCCCTGATGAATTCTAAAAATTAAATGAGAAATTGAAACTGAATTTATTGGTCAAGATCAAAGGTAGAGTCTTGGAGAATGAAATCTGCCAATTTTGGTCCAGCGGAGAAAACCTTTTTGTGTATTTAGGTGTATTCTGTATTTAGGAGAATGAAACTGAAATCTGCCAATTTTTACACTGGTGTGTTAGGTGTAAGATGGGGCTGAAAGTTTGGAATTTTTAATGTTGCACTGTCCAATAGCATTATCCTTGTGGATGAGGCTGTTTCAGGAGGGTGGGTTGAGCTGGAAGATGCCGGAGGCTTGTGCTGCTTTGCTGTTTGATAGATTTAAGTTTTCTTGAGGGAAGAAGAGAGGGTTGTGTTGGGGAGGTGTGCTGTGATGGCTGTTTTATGGGTAATGTGAATGGAGAGAAATAAAAGGATTTTTGAAGATGCTAAGGGGGAGAGGTAGATAATTTGTGGGAGTTTGGTTTTGGGCTTCATTATGAGCATCAGTCCCTCCAGTTTCCGGGATTATACGTTTTCTGCAATTTTTCAAATTAGGAGGCTTCTGTGCTTGAGGGACTGGTTTTTTCTGTTATGCTATTATGCTGTATTCTGTTTAGTGGCTTCTATATTATTCTAGAGTTTGCTATATAGGATCCTCTAGAAAAGTGGATATCTTGTCCAGTGTATTGTACTTTGTACACTTCATTATCTTTTAATGAAAGTCTGTTTCTTATAAAAAATAAAAAATAAAAAATAAAAAATAAAAAAGAGAAAGTCTGTCTCATTATCTGCCAATCAATCTCAAAGCTGTTATTGGAGCCAGACAACTGGGTTTGACTTGGCCACTCTGCACCATTTCTTTCCTTTGGATAGGAGTGGTCCTGCGAGACTCAGATAGAAAGTTTGGTAACCTATTTGATTACAGCCAACAGGAAGAAAGTAAGCTTATTTGCCGAGAACAACTAAACTCCCAATTTTCTAGGACACAGATCTCTTCCATCCAAGGGGGAGGGCCTGTTCTCTCTCCAAGCAAAGGTAAGGTGCAATGGTCTGCTAGAAGGGTAACCTGTCTGAAAAAGAGCCTGCATTGAAGATTGTGAAGGGGATACAGAACAAGATGACCCAAAGAAGTTTGATCTTGTTTAAGGCAACCAAGAGACTCTAGCATTACATAGCTGGTACCTTGAAGGGGGAATGATAATGAACGCAGCTTCAGGGGAGGCCAGCACCGTCTTCTTCGTCGTCTTCTTTAACACTATCAGCAAGCAGCTTAAGGATGGGAAATTCGAAAAACTGGCCAAAATTTGGGCCTTTTAAGACATTTAGCCCTCTTTTTAAGTTTTATAAATATAGCACTGGAGTGGTTCAAATCCTATTGGATGCAATTTTTCCATTTATATATTTTAGGGAGACTTAGAGTCCAGTTTATTTTATGAGTCTTTCTTAGACTAAGACCTGTAGTGATTTAGGGTTTTTAATTAAGTCATTTTATTTTTCTTCTTTGACGACTTTATGTTAGGTTTTAACTCCAAGATTCCGCCCAAAATCTCGGAGTTAAAACCTAACATGCAGTCTTTACAAAGCCCATTCTACATCCTAGGAGGGGAAATACCTTTCAAATAGGAGAAAATACCCTTCAAATCGGGGAATGACTTTATTATAAATTAAAATGATTTTCTTATAAATTAAAAAGACTTTATTATGAATTAAAAAGATTTTTTTATAAATTATTATGAGTTAAAAAATTTTTCTTATAAATTTTAAAACACTCCCGGTTTCCATCTAAAAACTGTTTTTCTAAAAGACCTAAGCCTAATTATCTCTATATTTTATTTAGAATTCTATGTCAAGAAACAAGAAAGACATTTTTAAGACTAAAACAAGGGCTAAAAGCCTTTAATGGGAACAATTTTTTTTTTTTTTGGAAATTCCCCTTATAGGACTGACCAAAATCACATAGTATGAATGATACACTCTTCGGCCAATTGAGGGAATGGCAATGAACCCTTAATTGGCTCCAAGGCCTAGGTTCATGGTTCATGAGGTACTTGATTTGCATGTCAACAATTATTTTATATTCTAACAGGTATAAGGCCCAATTAACACCCATTTACTCATTCTGTACAGATATAGATACTGGGAAAGATCAACAGTCCTTTATTTAATTTGTATATACAAACAGAAATACTAGAGGTTCTTGTTTCTAACCTTTGATAGCTAAGATGTATGACTAATTGGTAATTTGGTATGTTTGTCATAGGAAATAGGAGCCTTTAAAATAAATAAGGGATAATTGAATAATTTCGGCCTGCATTAGAGGTCAATATCTCAACATGCCTTGAGAATTGGATGCACTTTCGGGATCATCAATTGCGTATTATATGTGTGTATATGCTGTGTGTTTTTGTATTTTGTTAAAGGCAGCTAATCCCAGTGTAATATGTCATAGTTCACCTCAGGTGCCAGTAGTATAGCACAGAAAGCAGCAGTTGCTGCTTTAGGTCTCGGCTATGCTGGTGGAGAGGCAATTTCTACTATGGTGAAAGCATTCAGGGAGCGACGGGATTTCTTGGTCAAAAGCTTTGGGGAACTGGAGGGTGTTAAGATTTCAGAACCCAAGGTACCGCTATTTTAGACTTTTTTTTTCTTCCTATTTTTCCTATTTTCTTTTGCTCCTGTTGTCTGGAGTATGGCAGTCCTTTTTGTGATTCATTTTTTTTTTTTTTTTTTTGTTTTTTTTTCTTTTTTTTTTTTTTTTTTNTTTTTTTTTCTTCTTCTTCGTGTTTATCCTAACTTCTCTCACTTTCAGGGAGCTTTCTATCTCTTCATTGATTTCAGCTCCTACTATGGAACAAAGGTTGACGGATTTGGTAAAATTGAGAATTCAGATTCCCTATGCCGATACCTACTCGACGAGGGTCAGGTATGCTTTACTGAATGTCTCTTGTGGATTGATTTTTCGGAACAGCCATATTTTTAATAGTGCCAATAGTTTGAAAATCCCTTGATGGTTCCATAAAATGCTGATAGCGGCATAGTGACTTATTCAGTTCGTTATACTTGGGTTGTTGACTTACAGGTCGCACTAGTACCAGGGGAGGCGTTTGGTGATGACAGCTGCATACGAATCTCTTATGCGGCATCCCTCACAACCCTACAGGCAGCTGTGGAGAGAATTAAGAAAGCACTCATCGCACTAAAGCCTGCTGCCCGTGTTTAACCTAAACAAAATGGTACCAGTAATTCTGCAATTGTTGCACTTGGATTTCAAAATCTGTATTCTAGTAGTTGTTTTGAAACAAAAATAAGTTGGTCATCCAGGGAACTTCCAAAACAATCTTTTCTGTATATGTAAGTAAAAGTGTTTGTTTTGATGGATGGGATTCGAAGAATTCTAAACCCATTTTTCGGAATGGGCCTTCTTGAAACCAATGGAATCCTACATTTTCATTCCATTGTTTGCAAATATTGTGAATAAAATCGTTTGAAATGTGAATGTATGACTAACGTTTTGATTTGTTAAAAATTTAAACAATAATGAGTTTAGGAGAACTCAAAGCACACCCTAAAGGCTTTGTCATTAATAATAGTTAGGAATCTTCATTTTATACGGTATGTTGGCTTGTGCAAGCAGTAAGTTGAAGGCTAGGATGTTTAATTTGGATTTTCAAAAAGGATAACATCTGGATCAAACAGTACGGCATTATCATTTGCACGTTTTTGGATGCTTTTTTGTTTCTCATTTGGCTGATTGAGTGCTCTCAGGGATTCTCAAAATTGCCGAAAATTTGAAGTGAAAGCTGTTGTTTTCATTTTGTTTTGTTTTTGTTTGTGTTTTTGAGAACTGTTGTTTTGAGCTATTATCGTAGGCTTAACATATATCGAAGTATATTGTGTAAAACGCAGATGGGGGCCATTCTACTTTTTGTTCTTGTCCTTTTTTTTTTGGCTGAAACATTCATACACAACTTGATGTTAACTTTTATGTAGCAAAAAATAAAAAATAAAAAATTAACACATTATATACGCACATTCACATCATGCTTCTTTTACCCAAAGAGTAAGTACATAAATTAATGAATGTAAACGGCTTGCGAATTGCCATCCTTAAATATGATGAGAAACAGAGGTGAGAAAAGGAAAGAGAGATAGCATTATTTATGCAAGGAATCAATTCCTGCCTACTCGACTTTGCTTCAATGTTCCAACATATTCAGCCATTGCCTAATGGGCAAACATTGTTAAAACTTGTCCAAAAGGAAGGTTCCCTCCAAAGGTTACCGTTTCAAAAGCAATAGAGGGAAGAGGAAAAACAATTCCTGTCCAACTGGAAGTGCTTTTGTAGATGACATCTCCAACAAGCCAAGGACTAATTGAAGGACCCCTTGAGCCAAAGCTAAAGGCTATGAACTCTTGACTTAAACAACAAGTCAATCAATCTAAGATAGCAAGAATTCCCTTTCTTCCCCTTTCTCCTTTCTCTTTCCCTTCATCCTTTAACCCCTTTATAACCTCTACATAATGACCATGAAAATTACCAAAAGCCTGAAACCCAAAAGAAGTAATAGCCAGCTCGATCTATATCCTCAAAATGGAGGCTGCTTCTACTTCTTCATCATCGTGCAAACAAGGCACACCAGAGATTGTGTTTTTTGACATAGAAACAAATGTACCCAACAAAGTTGGACAACGGTTCTGGGTATTAGAATTTGGCGCAATTGTAGTTTGCCCTCAGAAGCTTGTTGAGCTAGAGAGCTACAGCACCCTCATTAGGCCGGGGGATTTATCTGTTGTGGCATTGAGGTCTGGCCGGTGTGACGGGATCACTAGGGAAACTGTTGCAAATGCACCCTTGTTTCAGGAAGTTGCTGATAAGATATTCAGCATTTTGAATGGTAGGGTGTGGGCAGGCCATAACATCCAAAGATTCGATCGTGTTCGGATTAAGGAGGCGTTTGCCGACATTGGTAGGCCGGCACCTACCCCGGTTGGGATGATGGATTCCTTAGGGGTGTTAACTGAGAAGTTTGGCAAAAGAGCTGGTAATATGAAGGTATGTCCATTGAAATGGTAACCAAATAAAAAATACAAGGCAATTTTGCCAAATATTATGTAATGTTATGATCAATTTTTATGTTTAGATGGCAAGTACAAGGCATTCAATTTAACTAATTAGAACAATTATGTTTAGATGGCAACATTGGCAACTTACTTCAAGCTTGGGCAACAAAAGCACAGGTGGGAAATCACATGCAGATTTAGCCAGATTCCAAAATTTTTTATATTATTGAGTCAATATTCGATGATGTTATGTCGATCAGATATTCACGTTTAATTGTTTATACAATTCCTCAATTGCAGGAGCCTTGAAGATGTTAGGATGAATCTGGAGGTCCTCAAGAACTGTGCAACTGTGTTATTCTTGGTATTTTCATAAGAACGTACACATGTATAATTTTATTCTGTTAATAAAATTTTGAATTAATTAACCTTTAATTAAGAACACTTGCATTTATGTTATGTGATTAGGAAGCAAGCCTCCCTAACGTGTTAAATGGGAACTGGCGTGACTCTTCAACAGTTACAACGCGGAGTAGAAGTAGTAATGTGAAATTGCCATGCAGAGAAGAAAGTAATAGCCGGAAGTCTCCCCCAACTACTGCTTCTATTGGATATCAGAGAGCAGGTCCATATGCAGCAAGGGGGAGTTTGGAAAAGGTCTAACATTTCATTCTCTTGTATACTGTTTACATATGCATGGCTATATGCATATATTGGTCTGTCATACAAGTAATTAATTAATAAATTTAAAAGGCACAAAATTTTTCGATCACATGAGTGAACGACATTATCTGGCCAATGATGTACATGTCATTTAACGATCCATTGATCATAATAATTGATGTAATACGTGGACCTAACTTGTCATATAATATGGTTCATTAATGTGAAACCATTTGGTCTATGGGTAGTCTATAAAATTTAAGACATAATACACAATATACACAAGAAGATTAACAGATAATCTGAACTAAAAATGTGTATATCTAGTCACTATTGATGATATATAATAATGAAAATGAGATTAATTATGTATATATGTTGACTGCTGCAGATGACAGACAGGGTAAAGAATGCATTGTGTAGAGGCCAAGGAAGTCAGCCTCTTAATAACATACTAAAGCATTCTCGTTCGCTACTCCGGTGATGGAGAATTAAGCAAAAGGGTGGCTAGCAGTAGCAGACGGCCATTTTACAAGCAGCTGCAGGTCCCCTGCGGAGGCCAGGCTTCCTATTTCTGTCATATTGAGAAATTAACCACGATCGATGAGATGGACAACACAAAAACTGCCTTGTACAGTTACAGTTAGAGAAAGGACAAGCTGGCTGTATATATGAAAGGTGTTTGTTTCCCTCAAGTGGGAGGACTCTGATCTGTATATGTAATATTGTAATTAATTTCCATGCAATGGAGAGCGTAGATGCCTAGAGTCTTGTGGAAGAAAAGGCATTCATTTCTTGCATGTTTAATTATCTGCAGCTTGGCTTTTTTTTTTTTTTTTCTTTGCTTCTATTTATTCTTTGTATATAAACTAATAAACACCCTGCCCATTAATCCATCTCTCATGGTTGTCAGTGATGATGATGCATTTTCAAAACAAAGTTATGTTTTGAATATTTTTTTCTTGTATATATAGTTGTGTTTTTATTATCACTGACACGATTTATGATCTGACCATTATTTCATATACTTTTATGCTCTTGTTCTTGGATAATTGCTATGTTTTTGAGTGTTTTTAGTTTAATTTAGTTTTGTATTTTTATAAGTTTGAAGAGTAAAGAGGAGAAAACAAAGCAAAAGGGATATTTTCGAAGTAGAAATTACTGGGAAAATCAGTCAACTTCGCGGAATAAACTGCACCTCCTCGAAGCAAACCAGATGTCGTGCCTTATACCGTTGAAAAGATACGGATGTTAGCTTTCCGAGGAATTTTACGGTTCGTGATTTGTATTTTTCGAAGAGAAGTTATGGCTATTTGAGTGAAGGCAGTTCAGGCAGAAAATTTTGTGCGAAAATGTAAAGTAATTCTTTTTGTTGTAAAAGTATGTAGAAAATAAGCTTCGTAGAAAAGAGAGGCAGAGAGAATATGATCTGTTCATTTCATTTATCTTATAAATATCCTTAAATAGAGGTAGGGTTTACTAGAGTTTTGAACATTTACTAGTATGCCCCTACAACTAATTACAGGAATAGCCACACATAATAATATATTTACAACACTCCCCCTTGGATATTTCATGTCATTATTGTTGTCTCTGCTATGCGCTTCTAAGTTGCTTCGTTAAAACCTTGCCTGGTAATAAAAACCTTGTGGGAACAAAAACAACCTTGGTTGAAAGAAAAAGTGTGTAACGGGCGTGAGTGTGGAGTAGTACCATCAAAACCTCAAAAGTAGGTGAAGTCATATCTTCTGGATCACAAGTAGATGGTATGTTTATGGGAGCGGGATGCATTAGAGTTGCTACACCAAAACCTTGCCCAGTAAACCTAATGGGAAAAACCTGTGGTCGAAAGAAAAAGATGAACAAATACATATATATCAGATCAACACATCTTCAAGGATGTAGTATAAGTACGGTGACCATGCCAAGATGTGCCTCATTAAAACCTTGCCAAGTAACAAAACCCAGTAGGACAAAATAACCCTGAACGAAGGACAAAAGAGTACACGATGGTCAAATGAGTATGCTTCGAGATACTCCCCTTGATGTCGACTCTCCCTGAAGACTACATACTAGGTAAATCAGCCAATCTATGCAAACCAATACCTCGATCATGCATTAAGAACGTGGACTTTGGCAGTGACTTGGTGGAGAGGTCTGCATGGTTGTCTCGAGATCAGATCTGCTTGACTTCAATCATCTGATGCTCTTGTTGTTGTTGATTGAAGAAGAACTTCGGTGCAATATGCTTGGTGTTGTCTCCTTTGTTAAAACCCATCTTCATCTGCTGGATGCAAGCATCATTATCCTCATAGATAATCGTTGGTTCATCAGTGGTAAAATGTAACCCACACGTACTTCAAATATGTTTGGAAACTACTCTTAGCTATATACATTCACGAACTGCTTCGTGAAGGGCTAGAATCTCAGCAACAAGGGCCTGTTTCGTAGACCTCCAAGATATTGTTGTATTCCCAATAGTAAAGACATAACTAGTTTAGGAATGCAACTTGTGCGGGTTTGATAGATACCCTGCGTCAGTCTATCCAACAAGGCGGGCATCGTTCTGAGGATCGAGAGGGTTCAATCCATTCCTTGATGCATATGGATAGAATAAGCTCATATCCGTCGTACCTAGCTCTAAGGTAGCGGAAAATGTATTTTATACCATTCCAGTGGCGGCATGTTGACGCAGAGCTATATCTAGCTAACAAGTTCATAACAAATGAGATGTTCTCTAGTACATTGAACCAAGTACAATAATGCGCCTAATGCACTTAAATATGAGACTTTTGGTGCCAATATCTCTTTGTTATCATCTGCGGGACGAAACGAATCCTTCTTATGATCTAGACTACAGACGATCATGGGCGTGCTAGAAGGCTTCGCTTTATCCTCATTAAAGTGCCTTAACATCTTCTGGATGTAATTCGATTGATGGACCAAAATTCCATCTGCATGGTACTCGAGCTCCAGGCCGGGATATAAATTCGTTCTCCCAAGATCTTTCATCTCGAATTCCAACTTTAGGTGTTTAGCTGTTTCCTTGATCTCTTCAGGAATATTAATTAGATTTATGTCATCGACATAAACAACTACAATATGAAAATCAGAACTTGTTTTCTTAATAAACACGTAAGGGCATAGAACATTATTTACATATCTCATCCCGATCAAATATTCACTTAGATAGTTATACCACCTCTGTCCAAATTATTTCAATTCATAAAGTGAACGTCTCAAACAAATGAAGAGTGTGTTTCGTGGTCTGAAACTATTTGTATCGGGTATCTTAAGTCCTTCGAAAACTTTTTATATATATATCTCTCTGTATCAAGATCCCCATAGAGATAAACAGTGACCATATCCATAAATTGCATATTCAGTTTTTCGAAAACTACCAAACTGATAAAGTATCGGAACATTATGACGTTCATTACGGGAGATTACATTTCCTCGTAATCAATCCCAAGGCGTTGAGAAAATCCTTGCGCCACTATACGAGCCTTGTATCTCACAATCTCGTTTTTCTCATTACGCTTCCTTACAAATACCCATTTAAATACTACAGGTTTAACATAGGGAAAGTGTATGAACGATAGGCCCAAACACCTTTCTTTTTGTTAAGAAATCTAATTCGACCTGGATTGCTTCTTTCCATTTTGGCCAGTCGTCTCGATGTTGACATTCATCAACGGAGCGAGATTCGATGTCATCGTTGGTTATAATTTCGGTAGTTACTGTGAATACAAATATATCATCGATGATAATCTCTTTTCGATTCCAGAGCTCACTTAAGCATGCATAATTTATAGAGATCTCTATGTTCTCGGGAGTGGGTTCAAACGTTGGAGGGTCCCCCAACGCCGTCTCTTCTGGGACGGACCCATAATCCGGAACTATTTCGTGAGATGGATCGGTTGAGATCGCGATGTCAAGAGGACTTATTTGTGCCAAATTTATCCTCTTCTGGGGATAAGAGTCCTTCGAACCTAGTGATCTACCTCGCTTATGGGCAGAGCCATATGACTGGTTAGCCGCTATGGCCGTACCTCGTCCATTTGGGATGACACATCCTCCTGAGACGACAAGTCCTTTGGGGACGGATATCCTTACAGGCACATTTACAGCAGGTATATGTAATCTCGTCACTTCAGCCAGATCAGAGAATGCGTCTGGCATATTATGGGCTAGACTCTGTAGATAGAGGTGTACAATGGGCCGGGCCAGCCCGAATTCGGCACGAGCCTGGCCCGTTAATAAGTGGACCGGGTTGAGCTCGACCCATATGTATGGGCCGGGCTGGGCCAATGTTTTCTATCCCGTTGGGCCGGCCCGGCCCGAGCCCGTTTTGTGTTGGGTCGACCTGAGCCCGTTATGGGTTTGGGCCGGCCCGTTTATACTAGTATTTTTCAATTTTTTTTTTAAATTTACTAATAATTACTATTAGCCTTGTTTTAATTTTTAATTTTGTTTTTAGTGGTGAAATTTGATAGAAAATGAAATAACAGTAATAGAAAATTAAAAAATTTGATAAAAAATGAAATGACATAAAAAAATATTTGATTTATTAAACAATAATATAAATTTAAAATAATTAATCGGCCCGGCTCAAGCCCGGCATAACCCATTATTGGATGGGCCATGGGCAGGGCTGGGCTTAAGGTTTAGAATAATTGGGCCGGGCCGGCCCGACCCGATTATTAAATGGGCCGGCCCAAACACGGCACGAAGCACGAATGGGCCGACTTTAAATGGGTCGGGCCGGCCCGGCCCGGCCTGTTGTACACCTCTGTCTGTAGATATAGAATTCTCCGCACTTCGCTATCACATTGTGCGGCTCGGGGATCAAGATGAGACATAGTGGAAACATTCCACATCAATTCACGTCGTTTTTTAGGAATGGTGACGTTCTTACCTCCCCCTAACGGTGAGAAAACTGTTTCATCAAAGTGATAATCTGTAAATCTAGCGATAAAGAGATCGTCTGTCAAGGGCTCTAAAAAACATATAATGGATGAGGATTCATAACCGACATATATGCCTATTCTTCGTTGAGGACCTATTTTGGTACGTTGTGGCGACACAATTGGCACGTAAACTGCACACCTAAATACGCGTAAGTACGAAACGTTAGGTTCGTACCAAGTCACCAGCTGTAACGCGGAGTAAGGTTGGGTAACAATGGGCCTCAATCGGACCATCATGGCTGCATGTAGGATTGCATAGCCCCACGCAGAAATTGAAAGCTTGGTGCGCATAACCAAGGTTCGTGCGATCATTTGTAATCTTTTAATGAACGCTTCTGCAAGACCATTCGGGGTATGAACATGGGGAACTGGATGTTCAACGTCAATCCCAAGGGACAAGCAATAATCATCGAAAGTTTTCAATGAAACTCTCCGGCATTATCAAGTCTTCTGGACTTTATAGGATAATCCGCGTGGTGAGCCCTTAATTTAATGATCTGGGCGAGAAGTTTAGCAAAAACAGCATTTATTGTGGATAATAGTATAAAATGTGATCACTTTGTCGATGCATCAACCAAAACCATGAAATATTTAAATGGTCTGCATGGTGGTTGGATAGGTCCACAAATATTCCCTTATATCCTTTGCAGAAAAAAGGTAGAGTCTTTACTAGTATTTGCATTTGATAGTCTAGTATTCAACTTTCTGAGCGAGCAAGTTTGGCATAGTGTGTTACTAAACACAAGATCCTTATTAGTAAGGGGATGCCCGTGTGATGAATTGAGGATACAACTCATCATATTTTGACTTGGGTATCCTAACCGGTCATGCCATAGCAAGAAATTGCTCGAATTGGTTAACTTTTGGTTAACTATGTGATTTGCCTCAATCGATCTAATGGTGGTCATGTAGAGACCGCTCGAGAGGCATTTCAATTTCTCCAATATACACTTTTGACTATACAAATTGGAGGTTATGCAAAAATACTCCACTCAATCTTCTTCAGTGGTTTCAACGTGATAACCGTTGGCTCGAATATCCTTAAAACTGAACAACGTTCTCCTAGAACTTTGAGAATATAAGGCCTCATTAATGGTAATTTAGTACCATTGAACAACATAAAAATGAGCTTTGCTATGACGCTCTTTTAGGTTGGATTGGCCGGATATGGTTGTCACAGAGGTATGAGTAAGCAATAAGTTTGAAAAATACTTCCGATCTTGGAGTATGGTGTGCATAGTAGAACTGTCTGCCAGACAACATACTTCTCCACTAAACATGCTTATTCATAAATTTAATTCAATGCATATGTATGAATAACATTATTGAATTAAATCATATTTGAGCGTAACTAAATTTCCAGAACAAATAATCCCAGTCATAAATCACCAATAATCCGAATAAGAAACATTATCCCGAAAATAAATACGGCACAAGTGCCGATCATATCCATGTTATTGAGTTTCTAGTCCTCGAAGTGTTTAGTTTCAGCCTGTAAATCAATGACCTCTAAGGTGGTATCCATAGGGAATGATCCCTCAACGAGGTTGGTCTCTCGAGTTCTGCAACTAGCATAATACTCATCTACAGCTTGCACTGATGAACGGCAAGTGCGGGACCAGTGATCAGTTCCTCCACATCGGTAACAGAGATCATTCTGATTCTGATTCTGATGGCAACATGCCGAACCAATGTTCCTCTTATTTCGAGTTCTTGGGGCCGAGAAACCGTGGTTCCGTGGGCCATGGCCACGTTAGCCTCGGTCATACGGGTCATTCATCTGAGAACTTTTCCTTACATATCTCGGGTTGTTGGACTTTGCGCCCTTTCCATGACCTCGGTATCCTCTTTCGCGGTTTGAATCGCGATGAGCAACATCGTTTATTTCAGGCAATGATGTTACTTTAGTTCTGACATGTCGAACTTGATAATTTCTCATTAATAAGTTGTTGTTCTTTTCAGAAAGCAACAAAGTAGTGATTAATGCCGAGAACTTGGTAAAATTTATCTCCCTATATTGTTGTTGCAGGACCAAACAAGAGGTAGAGAAAGTGGAAAAAGTCTTCTCTAAAAGGTCAGCTTCGGTGAGCTCCTCCCCACAAAATTTGAGGAGTGACCAGATCAGGCAGATCTCCAAATTATACTCATTTACGGATTTAAAATCCCGGAAACGGATGTCTGCCAATCATGTCTTGCTTCAGGCAAGAAAATGGTTTTCTGATGGTTAAACCGCTCTTCCAGAGTGATCGAAAGAGCTCGTGAATCCTCTTCAACAAGGTACTCAACTTGGAGTGCTTCATGCATATGTTTCCTAATCAAGATCATGACACTTACCATAAGGGACTCTGCGGCAACATTTTTAGCATTGATTGTCGACCTTATCTTCTTGGTAGTCAAATGAAACTTAACATCTTAGGTCCACTTTAGATAGTTTATTCCGGAAACTTCCAAAGCGACAAAATCAAACTTGTTGAGATTTGACATTTTTTGGTTGAAAGGAACAAATAATCATAATTAGTGCTTTGGACAATAACATCCATAAGCAACAAATAAGAACTTCAAGTTCTATAACATGGTATAGACATGTAAAATCGATGTACTGGTTTTGTCTTGAATGATGAATTTATGAAGAAAACTTCAGGTTCTTTATATGGCGTCATTGAAGCTACATGTTCAATGTTTATGTACAAACTACTGGTTCGTTAATTATCTGCAATTTCTACACATATACTCTAGTGCAAAAATTTAAACAAGTAAAATATTCATATACCCAAGTAGAACAAAAAAATATCACAAAAATTGTTTAAATAAAAGTTTCTGGCATTTATAGTATATATATTAAATGGTTTGTATACTAACAATAAACCATCAGCAACATAGTGGTTAAGGTGTAAGGTTGTGTACTAGAGGTTCTGGGTTCAAATCTCAAGCATGACAAAGATTAAAATCTCTTTTTTACAAAGTTTCAAGAGGCTCACCATATGTCAGCGTGGGAGTGGCAGCGACTTGGCTGTCCGCGTGACTGCCTGCGTGGCGGGACTGGGATTCGAACCGTTGAGGTATGATCTTGTTGAGGCACACACAAGTCGTTTTGTGTCAATCCGAACCGTTCGCAAGGATCATCTTCATTGATAGATCATATTTGCAAAAAATTAGCTAAATCGGAAATCATTTATCTATCTAACTTTGATTTTACAAATGAACGGTTTCATCGAAAATATTTGGTTCGTCCATTTATTTGATCAAAGTTAGATAGGAAAATGATTTCTGATTTGGCTAATATTTTGCAAGGATGATCTATCAATGGAGATGTAAAAATTGAACGATTCGGATCGACACAAAACAACTCGTATGGGTCCCAATAGAGTATACCTTAACATAAATAAGTTGAGATATACTTCTGTTGAAATAAAGAAATCTCACCTTTGAAATTTGAAATGAGTGAGGATTATCCCACGTGAGAAGCTTTCAAAAGGTATTAAAGTCCTAACAAAATAAAAAAAAATATTAGAGAGAAGAGATAAACAGATAAATAGATGGAGATAACTCATTTGAATTTAAACTAAAGTGATCATCAACGCTTTGAAGTTTAAATATGATTTTATCTCTATCTCATTTGTGACCCCTAGTGTGGCCTATAAAAGGGACATTCAGGCTTTGAAAAAAAAAAAAAGAGGAATAATCAAGTCAACAAAAAGCTGAACGAATAGAGAGAAAATGAAGGCATTTCTTTTCAGAAGTTCAAAGGTGTTGCAAAGAGTTAGTCCAAGGTATAACTCTTGTATGAGGATAAAAGATTTTCTCTTTGAAGGTTACAGTTTTTACTATCAGATTTCTCAAAGCCTTCTTTCAGTTTTGGTCGTTGATCTAATAGCAGCGAGCCTTTGGGTTGGGTGGTGGCCATGGTCACTACTGCCCAAATCGGTGTCTGCGTGGCACCACAAATGACCATTCCAAAGGGTAACTTATGGATTCTAAATGAATCTGTTGGGCTCTTCTTTGGATTCTAAGTGAATCCATTGGGTTCTTCTTTGGATTCTAAGCGAATCCATTGAGATCTTCTTTGAATTCTAAGTGAATTCATTAAAAATATGTGATCGAGTCATCATTGTTCCCCTTTGAAAATACACAAAAATGGGCAAGAGCCAAAAATCACCTGCGAAAGAAAAAATGGGGTCAAGCCGTGTAAAGATGTAAGCGAAAAAAAATGGCTTCTCTTAACGGTGAAGTAAAAAAAAGAAAAAAGAACATTGACCTTTGGAGGGTGATTCGCAGAAGATAAATGGGTTTTGTTCTCGCCGCTAGAACAAACAAACAGTCAAGTTTATTAATTGAGCGAAACAATAAAGGCTTGCAAAGTGAAAGCGAGATGGATGTACCTATCTCTTTACTTTGGAAGACTGAACTTTGTTTCTGCACAGAACTGACACTTGGAAAGAAAAGGAAAAAGAGTTAGTTCTTTGTTCTACAACAGGTCAAGAGGAATAAAATAAAAAAACGGGACTTTGTCGAAAGGTGAAAGTGCAACTTACAACAAAGCCATGTGATTACCTTTGAACTTTTTGACCACCGCTTGGACCGTTGGAAACTACCAGGCTGCTGTGATATTTTTGTTTTAACAATTTGCTGAAAAGATAGTATATTGTATAAGACAAAATAGACATAGAAAGAAAAATAAGAGTAATAAGAGAAAAGGAAAATATGCAAGGATTCGTCATTCGTACGGTAAGAAAAAAAAAGCTTGACTTTTCTTTAATTAATCAAAGTATGTCATGGAAGGAAAAGATCTTGCTTTACTCCAATTCCCCATGTGATAAGCCTAATGTTAGAAAGTTCATTGGATGTTGCAAAGCTTGACTTTTCTTTGATTAATCAAAGCATGTCATGGATGTTGCAAAGCCTGCACAAAATAAGCAAAAGATAGTATGCCCATGGTGAGTTAAAAAAAGGGATTTATATTCAATCAATGAATGGATTCCTTACCTCAGAACCCGGCAGAGAAGATTTCGCACGCACGCTAGCAAAAGAAGTCACTTTCTCTGTACTGACTCGTCTCATTCCCAACTCACATGTTCTATTTGAAGGGAAGGATTTGTAGGTGTTGTGGGATAAAGATTCTCATTTCTTGCTTATCTGAGGAAGTCCCAATCCAAAAGAAACAAGGATTCATGTGCATCCTGATACGTTTCTAGTTGGCTTAAACAATGGGCTTTATGCCTTGGGAGTAGGGATTAAGTTTAGCCAAACTTATGCTCCGTTTAAATCAAGCAAGCATATTAGAGTAGAGGTTAGGTCCATTCAAAGGGTTACCCAAAATCTCTAAAGTTACGGGGAAATAACAAAGTCTCTCAAAACTTAAAATTTTGGACAAATGGGTTATTAAAATCTTCCATTAATTTTTTTTTTGCTCAGCCCAAAATCCTAATCAAAGCCTCTGGGCCCGTCTCCCAAATTCTTGTTGCCCGTTACAATTGAAATATCAATTTGGAAATAATTGATGTCAAATATTGGTGGACACTTTCCTCCAATCTCAAATTCAAACTCTCAAATTGGTATAAAATCAATTCTCTCAATCGGTACAAAATCGAAACCAAATACAAACCAAAAATTCAAACTTTTAAATTGGTACGAAACCAAATCTCTTAAATCCAAATCTCAAAATGACATAAAGCCAGTCAAGTTAAATTCTTTGTGAACGACATCCGATTTGATCCCACAATGGGTACGTAGGCAATGCGGATTAAATTCGCATACAACCGCGGTCAAATCAAATTTCTTTTATGCCAAATTTCTCTGAAATTAATTCTCATACAAGTTACCGTATTAATTTCGCAATTTCTCAAATTTCATTTTAATGAACTACATTTGGTTTAATCTCGTCATGGGTATGTAGGCAACCTACTAAAATTTAGGTGCACCCGCAGCCAAATCAAATACATCCAAATTTCCCATAAATTTGTCCCACATACAAAGTCTCTGAGTTAATTTCTCAAGTCAAATCTAAGGTCTCTAAACCCTACCCAAATTACACAAATCTTTTAAGTGGGTGATCCACCCATTTAAATCCTAAAATCTTAGAACTACGTGTAGTTTGATCCTGCAATGGGTACGTAGGCAACCTAAAATATGGGTGCAACTGCAATCATAAATAAAATCCATTTCAATGCGTCTTTCACCTATTGAAAATCCAAACACTTGCAATATGATTCGTTGGTTTCATTATATTTGGAATCAAAGGGTATTCCCTTAAGTCAAGGGACAGTAATTAAGAGATGTACTTCATCTTTAATGGGTCGTATCCAAAATAATAAAACCCTCATTCCATAAATGAATTTGGGTGAAATTATGTTGGGTAATATTTATTATTTATTTACAAATTTTGTTCAACAACCTCAATAGAAGGAGCCTACTAGGCTGCGCTGCAGCAAGACTAGGAGGCGGAGCTGTGTTGCTGGTGGGCGAGGGTTGTCTAGTGGGTAGCGAAGCTGCTGCTGGCAGCTATAGCGTGCATCGAGGGGTTGCTACTGGCTAGCCTGCTAGGCTGCAAGGCAAGGCTATGAGGTGCTGGCAGCGCGCAAGGCAACAAGGCTGCTGCTGCGCGTGGGGGTCGGCGGCTGCTGGCCGTGCATGGTGGTTTCCGATCATCCCAATAAATCTCATCTTTTTATTAATTAATCATTCAACCCAAATACATGTATAAAATATATAGTTCATGCTTAATGAGGATTTTTCAAGCAATCAAGGATAAATAATCATGAACATAGAATTGTTTTATAAAACCTACTTGGTTGAAGAGCAGATTGAATGATGATTCTCTTTTTGTTTGGCGATCTACAATCTAAAGAGCTTTTCGTGCTGATAACGTGTTGTAAAAGTATATAGAAAATATAGTTTGTGGAAAAGAGAGGCAGAGAGAATATGATCTGTCCATTTCATTCATCTTATAAATATTTTTATATAATGGTAGGGTTTACTCGGGTTTTGAACATTTACTAGTATGCCCCTACAACTAATTACAGGAATACCCACACATAATAATATATTTACAACATATTTAGATTTCTTTCTTGGAGTCCAATTGATGTTATGTGTATTTGAGAAGTATCTAGAGGGATCTAGGTTTATTTTTTAAGGTCTAATCCTATTTTTGTTGGGATTTTGGGTGCCAAATCATCAATGACAACTCATTATAAGAATAATCCAAGTCCAACAAGGAAAGTCTTTATCAAATAAGAAAAAGATTTGTTTCTTATTTAAAGGGAGGAGATCATCATCTTAAAGGAGTTTTTTTGAAGAGGACAAGAAGTGGCCGGCATCATTGTTTTCTTCCATCCGTTGTCATAGTTCAAAAGTTTTTAATGCTTTCTAAATTTTTAATTATGTTTTCTTTAAACATGAGTAACTAAGTTCTTTGAATGCGCACCTTAGGGTTTTGCATCTAGTAAATTTGAAGTTGAATTTGAGGCTGAGAGGCAATGTAATTGGAATTAGCTTCTTGTGGTTGAGTGTGGTAAATTATATTATTGTTCGAGAGAGAATAATGATTTGCTTTGTTATTTTGTTTTCTAGAGCGTAATGAATCCTACTTGTTAAATTTATGTCTGAGAAGGATAAATTGCATGTTAGGGTATACGACCTTTGCCTGAGAAGGAAAGAATCATGCACTTAAGAAAAACTATGGTCTAAGTGTCTGAGAGAAACTTAGATACGAGAATTATCATCTAAAGAATCAAATGAATTTGTTGAATGTATTAAAACCTAAACTGGATTGCTTGTGGTTGATTCTGAATCCCTAGTTCTTCCAATTGACTATTAAACCATAATCTCTTATTTTCATTAGTTTATTTATTGTTCTTGATTCTTGTTTTTAATTGTTGTGTTTTCATTTTAATTTGCTCTCATCAGAAATCATCACAATAATTTTCTCAAAGTCATTTTTAATTTTCAAGTTGTGTTTATTTTTATTAGATCTAAATAAGGAATTTAAGTTTTTGAATTAAATTAAAAATCCTCGTAGGTACGACAACTTTTTTTTTTTTTTTTTCTCATATACTATAGTACATATATTCACCCTGTATACTTGCAGGGTATCCATCAATTTCCATATATGGTTATGGTTCTATAAATTAATTAAATAGAATAGGATTTCCACGTGGCACTACTTGTCCTACATTGAATTTTAAAAATAAAGGAAATAGAGGCAAAAATTGAAACAAGCTAGGCTTTTAAAAGAAGGGGAGGGAAGAACATTCATGGAATTAATGTTGGAGAATGAGAGGTAACGAAATGAAGATATGATGTGTCCATCTACAGCTATTTTATGTTTCATGACAAGGAATTAAATTCTTAACCTATTTTGGGACTGTTTGGGATTAATGTTGGATACCCAAAAACTGTTGTGGATAACAATTATAGGTCACTCATAACAATTTTAACCTATTTTGGGACTGTTTGGGATTAATGTTGGATACCCAAAAACTGTTGTGGATAACAATTATAGGTCACTCATAACAATTTTAATATGTGGTAAAAAAACAAAAAACTGCTTACTTTTCAAAACTGCAGTGAATGAAAGTTGTTGGGTGCATTAGTTAAAAATTTTAGTTGCCCAATATATCCCTAATTTTATATTGATTATTAATTATGATATTTTATTTGTACCATTAAAATTATAATATACTTACAAAAATAATATGCATACTTATTTAATTATTTTATTTTTAGAAATTTTAATGTTACTATAAATTTGTAGACAAAAAATTATAAACAAATAAAAGGCCCGTTTTTTACTAAACAAATAAACAAAAAACATTTTCAGCATTATGTCTATTTCAATTATAAAAACCCACAACAATTTTACATTAAAATTTACCAAACACCTTTGATACTGCTTTTTGCATTCACAACACTTTTGAAAACTTAGTTTACCAAATACTCAATTGCTTTACTTTACAACTGGCTTTACTTCGCAACAATTTTTTCTCATAGCAATATCAAACTAGGCCCCATTTGGGATTGCGGTGGAAGACCTAAAAGCTGCTGTGACAATCACCTACAACAGTTTTGGTGTTTGGTAAAAAAGTTTAAAACTGTTTTTTCCCATAATTCTCAACTCCCTACAACAAAAACAGAAAACAAGTTCTAAGTGCTTTTGAAAGCTGTAGTGAATCACAGCAACAATGGATATTTTATTTTACCCATAATACCCTAATTCATTTCTATAATTTTTATTTGTTTATTTTTAATTAAAAAATATGTCCATTGTTAGTTATATTTTATAATGTTAATTTATAAACCCCCTAATTAGAGAGGGGAGGAAAGGCGAGCTGGCCTCGTCGCCAAAGGTTGTCGGAGGCGGCAGATCGGAGGGTGATTGAGGAGGGAGGAGAGAGAAGAGATTGGGGAAGGAGAGGATATCGGGGAGGGAGAGGAGGAAGGAGGAAGGAAGAAATCATGGAGGGAAAGGGAGGAGAGAAGACTGCGCAGGTCTGGGAGAGAGAAATGAGGGAAGAGGAAGTCACTGCAACTCTACAAGGTGGAAAAAGTCACGGGCAAGGAGGAAAGGAAGGAAAGAAGAAAAAAGAAAAGGAAGGAAAGGAAAGAGAAAAAAAGAAAGAAAAAAAAAAAAGGAATTCATGGCCGAAAAAAAACATTTTGGTTAGGCACTACTGCACCAGATAAAGATCATAAGTCTAAGACTAGTCAATGTTATAGCTTTTTGTTTTTTTATTTTTTGACAAAATACATTATAGCTTTTGACTACACAATAGTAGGCACTCTAGTTTATCATTGACTATTCAAAATATATGTAACTTAAATTATGTTTCTAATCAAGATGAATGACACATTCATACTTGTATCTATTTGATCACGCTGGATTTTTTAATAAAAAACAAAAATTACTCATCTTCATGAAGGAAAG
>QANW01006939.1:661428-701228 GCA_003254865.1 Dryas drummondii
TTTTTTTTTTTAGAATTTCTCTATTTAGTTTTATCTGTCTTCATTCATGTTTTTTATATAAAAATTTTGATTTGAGCTATGCCATGGCCCATTCCAAAAATTCCTCTGTTTAAAATCCTGAACTTCTTCACTTCAAGTACAGTTCTTGTCCAGTCATGGCAACAACCTTTTGAAATCCATTTTTAGTTGCTTTCTTGTTGTTTGTGTGGGTGTGTGTACGCGGACTAGTCTCCAACACCCTCTAATTGTATCAACATAATACTTGTTAGGTACTCGGACGACTCTCAAATTTTGCCAGCTTCGGGTTCATTTGTGTTGAAAGTGTTGGTGGATCAAATACTGAGCCGCCCAAATGAGGAGAATTTTCACTCAATTAAGCCCTACATTTGTGAAATTAGGTAAGGGCTAAACCACATTTTTTTTTTCTGCAGGAGCTCTTTCAGCTTCATGCATGTATGTACTGCTAGCTTTCTCATTATGGATTTGCAATGATGCTTCTTTATTTATGAATTCAAGTAGAAAATTTGCTAATTTCAATTTAATTCATTGTGCTTCTTTGCAGATGAGCCCAGTATTTTTCTCTATGTTTTTCTTGCTTTTTTTTTACTTTTATTTATTTTTTTATGTTGCTTCATATCTTTATTAGTTTACGAGAAAAAGGAAGGAAATAGTGGATTGCTCTTTTAGAAATAGAGACATTTGAGCTTTTATCAGTTTTCCTCTATGGACGTGTGTGTATAGCAAATACGCTAAAACAACTTTCACTTCCTTTATAACATAAAGTATTTTCACTTGTAAAATAGGTACATCCCTGCTGAACTTGGTTAGTTATGCAACATGGAATACTTGTAATTGAAAGACAAAATTGTATGATCATACTACTGTGTTTTGTAATTTTTTTTTTCTATCCATAGAATATTCATTTATTTATTTTGATGTTAAGTGATTGATTACTAGCCTGTGCATACACAATCTCACAGGGGCAATTCTCTCACATGGGCACATAACCAGGTTGCTTTCCTTGTAAGTCTATACCATTAGACAAGTTTTGTTTCTTCCTTTTGGTTTCTTTTGTAGGGGTGACTTACTCTTTTAATTCAATTACCATATTGCAGACCTATATTGGCTTTGCTATGTTTCTTTTTATGGTTAACATGACTTTTAAGCTTTTACCTCAACCCGATTCTCTGGATCATCTAACTTGGATCTTCGAAGACTTGTATAGAAATTGTAAGTTTTTTTTCGCAAGTGTAAATGTAAATTTCAGCATCTTTGTTGTGAAATGCTTACAACAACAAGTCTATTTAATTGTCTCTTCCATACATTCTATAGTGCCATGTGTGTTCAATTTGGGGTTTGGTTACTTAAATTTTCAGCTGTTATAGTTTATCTCTTACACGAGTTACTTTATTATTGTGTAAGCAATTTGAGAATATAGGTGTGGTGAATTGTTTGATTATACTAAATGCAAATTGTTTATATAATGTTGGTAATCAATTTGAGAAGTTAGTGACTTAGTGTTGTGAATTTTGTGACTATACTGAATACAAAATGTTTATATAATTATATGTGTTGGTTCTTATTAAAAAAACAGGGGTTGAAGTCATGTGTGAATTAGGATGGTTATCGGTTGCCCAAAATAAACTGCAAACCCTCAAAGGAATTTAAGGACTTTCTAAGCTCACTGTAAGTACTCACATTCAATTTTTTTTTTTTTCATATTTTTGTGGTACAGTCCAACAAATTTCATTTTGTAGTTATGTGAGCTTTACATTACTAGTAGGATCTTGAGCTTGGTGTAGGGGATCCAGAAGAGGATGACACTGAAGGGGATGATAGTGCTGTAAAGTGGATTATTTTGTTTTTGTGAATGTGGTGGGGGGGTGTGAATTTAGGTTTGTGAACAAAGATCAGTATAAAGATGTAGTTTTCTGCTTAAGTGTATTGTACAACAGCACATTTGGAACACCAGAGGTGTTTTGTAATGGATGATCTCTAATATACATGTAATTGCTTTTGGATCAACTTCTGAGTTTTCTTGTGTATGAATTACTGCATTATTATCTTGTTCTTTAATTGGTTAGCAAGAAGCACATTTGGAAACCATGTCCAAAGCTACATGAGGTCCAATCAAATTTTAATTCTGCTATGCATATGGATGTTACAAACAAAACCATTTTCAGTTTGGAAATCCTTATTTGTTAAGCAACTCCATTTTGCAGTAGCTGCCAACTCTCCCATTCAAACCAATATCCCAACTAATTTGTAAGTGTAGCCTAAGAATAGTACTGACTAACACATTAGTTTCTATTGTGGCTGTCAACTCACTGTCAGACATCAGATTACACAGTCACAGTATGGTATATTTTAATATTATTTAGTGTTTCACGGTTTGGGTCAACCATGAGAGCACTAACTGGAGTGGTCTCATCGTCCACCAAGCCACTTTAAGCCACTTGTATATATCAGCTTGGCTCAAGCTTGGCTCAAGTATATAAGCTTGGCTGAAGTATGCTAATGCCGAATGGTGTGGGACCCGGTCTGAATGGAGTCACGGTTAGGTAAACCGTGACATTGTCACAATGGATACGCCTCCCAATCGCACCACCGCACAAACCGTGACTAGATGATCAATAGGCACTGCAAACTGTGCCCTTTGAGACTAATTGGCATGGTTTGGTGGGTGTGCCTGATGAAGGATTTTGCAGTAGTGAATAGCAATATAATTTTGATTGAAATAGAAAATTCCGTACTGTATCTTTTTTTTTTTTTTTTAATCTTTTTTTTATGGGGGACTGGTTTGGAGGAACGCCGTTTATTTTATTCATAAAGCAACGCCGTTACTTACCGTAAATAAAGGAATATGTATTGATAGGTAGTAATACACGTCATTTCAGTAAACCAATTAGATTGATCTGATATACCAGTAGACATTGCCACATGATATATCAGTATTACGGAATAATTTCTCCAAAGTTTGAATCTCCTTCATCTTAGATAAAAATAAATAAAAAATTCATGAATTAACACCAAAATATCCTCAAATTTTAATTGAAGCCATTGGACACTAAATACATAATTCACACGTGTGCAGTGATCGGTAAGGAAGAATCACTCCTTATATTTTGTACATAAGTTGGATATGGGACTAGAGTACCACGTACACATGACAAGCAAGCAAGCAATATTTACAAGTACCATGAGAATGATATGTTTACATTTTTGAAGAGCAAGAATGCATATATATATATATATATATATTAACTAGTGGTAGCAATTTTTCCGCTGAAACTTGCGTCCACAGCTTCTCCAACGGTCATGAAAACCCTTCCTCCAATTTTTCCAACAAAGTTGGATAGCTTTAGTTTGTGAATCACTTGCCACATAGGGTTGGCAATGGCTAACTGAGAAACAGAGAGAGAGAGAGAGAGAGAGAGAGAGAGAGAGAGAGAGAGAGAGAGAGAGAGAGAGAGAGAGAGAGGTGACAAGTTACACAAGAAAAATTAAATAAAGGAGGATAAAAATGCAAATAGGTAATTAATTAGAAAAAAGGAGAAAAAATTGCTGCCTTACCTCAATTCCTTGTGACATCAAATCCTTTTGCAGCTCCTCTAGAGTAGCAACTCCCGATGTATCAATGTTTATCAAATCTGCCGACCAATTATTGCAAGACAACAATATTGTTGTTAATTCTGTCTATGATACACAAAGTGACCAATTAAGATGGTACAAATCTTCACCGACTTACTTGACATATCGAGAATTACGAGTTGAATGACATCTTTGGTGGTATTTGCTTTGGTGTCCTCTGCTTTCCTTGCAGTTATCCACCTTACAATCCTTGCATATACAATATATAGAATTAAATAAAATTAATGTTATTTTTCATAATTGTTTTTATTTGAAGTTTTCTTATATATATATGAATGAATGAATGTGTATGCCTTTGTGTGAGCTAATTAATTAAATACCTTTCTCTGACGAAATTGGCATTTGCAAAACAAAACAAGGCAGACTTGAATCTGATTATGAGGAGGCCAGGAATTTTAACAGCCATGGGATATTGTGCAGTGTCATAGAACATATCGGTTCCAGGAAGTTTTCCAAGAGTTTCTGTGCCTGGCCGAATTGAGATCAGAATAATCTTTGTGAATGATATGGTTACCTGCACGTACAAACATACTCACCTTGATTAATTTGTAGATATCTAGTGAAATCATATTAATATCAAGAGTTGATATTGAATAATATTCATTCCAAAAATCAACACTGAATGAAAGCAACCAAGAATATATTATTTTAATTATACTAAGAATCATACATAAGAATTTGGACACTCAAAGATATGACCACATGAGAAAGAGTGTTGAGCACTAGTCCGACATTAATTAGTTAGGCTATAAGTATAAGTGTCCTATATATATATATATCTATTGGGTCAGATCTAAATCCTCTATTTTGTTTTGCTGTGCTGGCTTTTGCTTGACATTTAATCCTAACCGTATGATTAGTTAGGCTAAGTGTCCTATAAAGCTATATATATATATATATATCAACTGGTGGACTCATAACACTTTTTGAGGGGTATGCAGGGTCACATTCATGGATTCATCACCATTGAAATTTTAATGTATATATAGCTAGTTAAGAGTATGTGAGTAAATGAGTGGTGAATTTTTAATTAACACTTTTTGAGTGTAGATGGTGTTACATCTATGTTCATACCTCTAAAATTTGTAATGCACCACTAGAAGTCTAGAACTAACACAAGCAAAAATAATCACATTTACAGAATTCGATCATTTCACTACTGGATATAGAGAATTAAGTATGTGGTTGGTAAACCAACAAATTTTATTAGTTGGAGACTTTTTAGTAAAACGAGTTATCTTTGCTGATCTAGAAATTAAAATAGAAAAGAAAAAAAAAAATCAAAGTGCGGATGACCCTTTACTGTGATTTCCTTTCTTCTTGTCATTTTTATATATGCATTTACTATTGAGGAATCTACATGTCTTGCACACAAAGTAAGAGCCATATATATGTAGTGTTTTACCGCGACTAGGAGACCAATCTCCACAGATGCAAATAGAACGCCAAAGAAAGCTCCTATACAAGCGAGGAAGTCTAGCTTATCAACCTTCCAAATATTGTAGGCTTCATTGAGGTTAACAAGTGCCGGCAGAGCTGAGAGAACTATTGAAGAAAGGATTGCCGTTGGGGTGAAGTACAAGAGCTTTGTCAAAAACTGCAGTGATATAATAACTGTACTGGCCATAACTATATTTGACACCGGAGTTTCACAACCGGCACTGAAGTTTACGGCAGTGCGGGCGAACCCACCTGTTCATAATTAAGTTGAATGAGAAGGCATTAAATTTCCTATAAGAATATTCTATCTAGCTATATCCTGGTAAAAGCTAGCACGTACTAATATAAGAAAAGTACAATTATATAGATAGAATCGGTCAGTTTGTTATGTAATCTAGACCATTCATCTTGTGAAGTCGTGTTTAAGTGTGTGGATCAGATTAAAGTATGAGAATATTTATATGCCGGATATCTGACAAGAGAACAAAAGAAGGTAGTAACTAGCTTACCGGTTGCCACATAGCAAGAAGTAAAAGATCCCACTATGTTCATGAAACCCATTGCCATCATTTCTTTGTTTCCATCTATGCGGTACCCTTTTATAGATGAAAAAGATCTTCCAACTGCAATTGATTCCTAAAGTTTGAAAAAATCACCTAATTCAATGAAGGAAAATTAAACTATTCATTTGGTACATTTAAGAAAAGTAAAGGTAACAATATTTTGAGTAGATTAACTGACTGCATAATGCCGCAGTTGATATGCTAATTAACAGTTAATGATCATAGTATATAATCAATGTAATTAGTACACATCAAAGTACTGCCACATCATGTGATTAGTGCAAATACGATGGTGCTTGAATGATAACCAACCGTGAGTGCAACAAAAGCAACGATGAGTCCAACTTTAGCCAAATCCCCAACATAGGGGCTGTTGAGCTGTAGCAGATGAACAGAGCTGGGATTCAAGCCATCTTTGACATGTTTTACAATCTTGATTCCATGTTTATCTGCTCTTGTTAAATAAACAATAAGAGTCGATAGTATAACAGATAGGAGAGGAGCAATGGCTGACAACCAAAAAAGTTTCTTGTTCCTTCTACCCTGTATGGGGATTACCATATATATTATAAAATTCAGAAGTAATTAAAATTATGAGTAAATAATAATGACCCAGTTAGAAAAAGGAACAGTGTAATGTATTTATACCCTGTGGGGGTACAATACAGTGTAATTACTCACCAGAAATCTAGCGATAAGGATGAAACATAGGAATGAGCATCCAAGAATAAAATTATGAGGACTCCACTGTAAAGAAACATAAAGAAATGAATAAATTATATAATATTCTAATAATAAAGGAATCATTTCTATTATAAAAAAAAAAAATTATGTCATACAAGTATTGTGTGACATACAACCACTTTTTGATATTTAAACATTAACGGGTTTAATTTTTTGAGTATAGAATAGATTTTTCACAATTAAATATAATTGTATGATATATTACTATTATACAAAAGATAGGACAGTTAATTTAAAGAGAATTAAAGAAAGGCGACTATTGTACAGGATGATGAAAAGATGCCCAAACAGCTTCCATGACAGAGATAATGTCAGTATTGTTTGGAAAGTGAGTGATCCCAAGTAGTCCTTTCAGTTGTTGAAGACCAATAATAATGGCTGCTCCTGCCATGAACCCTACTATAGCAGCATGGGAAATAAATTGCACAAGAAATCCCAATCTGATGAAAAAAAAAAAAAAAAGGAAGGTTATTCTATGATTAAGAAGTATATTATTCAATATCTGGATAACTCCGCACTATACAATACAGTCCCAGTTTAATAAAATTCAATTCAATACGTGTACATACGTACCAAATGAATACCTGAAGAGGCCAAAGGCAGCTTGAAAGATACCGGTGAAGAAAGTTGCAGTCAAGACGAGCTTGGTGTAAGCAATTGGATCAGCCCCAGGATCTTGTAATTTCTGAATCATTGAGGGCAAAAGCAGTGAAACCACAGCTACAGGTCCCATTGCTAGCTCTCTTGAAGTCCCCATTACAGCATAAATAAGAGGTGGCACAACACTTGTATCTAATTAAGAGCACCATTAAATTGATTAAACACTAACATATACATATATATATAAGTTCCATATAAATCCATACAGCTGATGACCAAATTAAGTTACGTGATTGACTTACAAAGGCCATACTGAGGGTCAAGTTTTGCTAAAGTTGCATATCCAATACTCTGCATTAAGGCAACATGGTAAATTCAATTCTAGCGAATATCTCGTAAGTTGTAATATAATGGATATATATCTTCTATTGTTAATTTGTTAGACTATGAATCTGGATTATATTAATTAAGTTGACTCTTTGACTAAATATGTGGTCTGAATTACAACGATAGATTATCTTATATTATATGATAGTTGTAATTTCAGGCAGGTTTATGTTCAATAAAAACTTTAATTTTTAATTAATTACCTGGGGAATGCAGAGGCTTGCTATAGTTAGACCTGCCACAAAATCATGCTTGAATTTGGATATGCTGTATTTTCGACCCCACTCAAGGATAGGAAATATCTCTTGTTGGACTGAGACTAGGGTTTTGAGTGTGGTCTGATTCTTGAGAGATGAGTACTTGTTTCCACTGCAGGACATGGTTCCCCTCACAGAGTCCACGAGCTCATGCCACAGACCAGGGGGTTCAGGACCATTCAGCACCCATTGAGACCTTTCATTGACGGTGCTCCTGTTTTTCTCAAGGTCATGATTAAGCATTTGATCCTCTGTCGTGCAGGACTCAATGGGCAAACCTGGAAGGATAATGTCTTTCGGACTTTCTTCGCGTGAAAACTCCAAAACCTCAGGCACCCAATTGGCGTTTTCAGCATGGTTAGTGGCTGAAGAGGCCATTGTTGAGTGAAGTTTCCGGGGAGAAAGCGTATATATATATAGAAGATGGGCACTAAAGAAATACAAAGTATTTGATATTAAAGTGAATGTTCCATCCTAACAGAAGGACCATAAACCCATCAAAAAAGCTGAATTAATTAAATGGTTGGTAATTTAATCCTTTACATTTTAAAATCAACCCATCAAGTATCTTGCCAAGGTGGTGATTGTTTATACTTAGCTGCCTTCCACTACGGTTTTTGCTCCTTATATATGAAAAATTTTCCTATATTAATTTAAAGACACTTTAAGTACTCATGGCAAAAAAAAAAAAAAAAAAAAAGACACTTTAAGTACTCATCATCACCCAACATCATTAAAGTTCAGTTGTTGAATCTTTTTGCCTTGTTAGGTCTTTGGCCATATTGGGCCTTAGTTAGGCTATATCCCATGTTGGGGGATTGTAAAAAGAGTGGAGGCCCTTTCACCAATTAAAAGAGGCCAGGACGTTCGCCATCTCTTTAGAGGGGATCTCTCATTTTCTCTAAAGAGCTCTCATGCTTTCTTATGCAAATTTGTTGTACCACTTTTTAGTCATATGGTGAAACCCAAACACAACAATTAAAGTGGACGTGTTGCCTGGATTCAAATTGGATAGAGTGATCACTATACATTCTCGTGTTCTTGTATGATTGATTGTTTGATTTTCTAATTTGATGACTTGAACGCAATTTAAAAAAAATAAAAAATAAAAACTGATCATCACAGCAGTACAAATTTGAAACTTGAACGCAAAGTCTGAATTGCATATATTACATAGATCTCTTTATATCACACAGGATAAACCACTAATTTTATTATCTCACATATTCTCCCCTGCTGTTTGTGTACAAGCTAGGGTTGAGAAGATTGAAACCATGCATCATCTCATCATTTTTGTCCCATATATATATATTATGTTCATAAGTAGGATCGATATGACTGGAGTGCCACACATACAAGCACGAAATTACAAGAACCAACCCAAATGAGAATGATATGTTACATTTTTGAAGACATGCATGGATATGTTAACAAGCGGTAGCAATATTTCCACTGAAACTTGCGTCCACAGCTTCTCCAACGGTCACAAAAACCCTTCCTCCAAGTTTTCCCACAAAGTTGGATAGCTTTAGTTTGTGAATCACTTGCCACCTAGGATTGGCAATGGCTAACTGAGAGAGAGAGAGAGAGAGAGAGAGAGAGAGAGAGAGAGAAATTAAAGAGAGTGTAAATGCAAATAGGTAATTAGCCAAAATGGGGGAAAAATATGGCTGTCTTAATTACCTCAATTCCTTGTGAGTTCAAATTCTTTTGGAGCTCCTCTAGAGTAGCTATTCCCGATGTATCAATGTTTATCAAATCTGTCAACCAATTATTGTAAGACAATATTGTTGTTAATCTTGTCGATGATATACAATATATATGATCAATTGAAATGATACATAATTACAGATTTCATTAACTTACTAGACATGTCGAGAATTACGAGTTGAATGGAATCTTTGGACGTGGTATTTCCTTTGATGTCCTCCACTTTCTTTGCAGTTATCCACCTCACAATCCTTGCATATACAATACAATTAAAACGTTATTCTCATAGTTGTTTAATTTGAAGTTTTCTTATGAATTAATGTGTACGTATGAGGTCATATACTGAATACCTTTCTCTAACAAAATTGGCATTCGCAAAACAAAACAAGGCAGACTTGACTCGGATTATGAGGAGGCCTGGGATTTTAACAGCCATGGGATATTGTTCAGTGTCACAGAACATATCAGTTCCAGGAAGTTTTCCAAGAGTTTCTGTGCCTGGCCGAATTGAGATCAAAATAATCTTTGTGAATGATATGGTTACCTGCACAAACATATATACTCACCTTGATTAATCACTACATATATAAGAAATTCCCCCTAAAAAACAAAGGGTCTTTTAATTAATTAGAAGCCTAAAATAAGAAAGAAAGTTAATTAAGTCAACCGGTCCAAAACTTAAGCTAGCCAAATTATCCACCAAGAGCTCGATGGGCATTGCTGAGTACTAAGCGCTTGCAGTTGCAACTTTCATTTCGAAGAAAAAAAAATGCATCTGCAAGCAACTACATCTGGATGCACCGAGCACTTAGTAGACTGCTAAGCCCTCGATGCCCTGCCGAACACTCGGTATTTTTTTGATCGACATCCGTATATACAAACAGATTGGGTTGAAACTTAATTTTTTATTTGACTGGATTTCTAGTTAAAATTTTTTCAAAAACTGAGTTTATGAGTAATTTATTAAAAAAAAAAAAGAAAAAGCGTTCTTTAAGAGTTGATATCGAATAGTATTAATCCCACAAGTCAATACGGAATGAAAGCCTATATTATTTTAATTATGCTAAGAATCATATATAAGAATTAGGCACTTAAAGACATGACCATTTTGAAAAGGGGTCCTACATGAGAAGGAGCGTCCTATAAAGAGCTATATATCTACTGTGGATCAGATATAAATCCTTTGCTGGGTTTTTCTCGATCTGCTGGTTTTTAGTGGACTTTCAAATCTAATTATATATTATATATAAATTTAAGATTGTGCAAGTAAAAGAGTGGTTGACTCATTTTTCAATTGGGTCTCCCCCACCTGACAATTTAAACTTTTGGAAATAGTTCTACCGGCCACCAACAAATTGTCATTTGAGACTATAATAAAATGAGTTATCTTTGCTTACCTAGAAATTAAAATGGAAAAACAACCAAGTTGTGATGGTCGACCCTTTATGCATGCATTATTTACTATTAAGGCATCTACATGTCTTGCACACAAAGTAGGAGGCAGATATAGATAGTGTGTTACCGCGACAAGGAGACCAATCTCCACAGACGCAAATAGCACGCCAAAGAAGGCTCCTATACAAGCTAGGAAGTCTAGCTTATCAACCTTCCAAATATTGTAGACTTCATTGAGGTTAATAAGTCCCGGCAGAGCTGAGAGAACTATGGAAGCAAGGATTGCAGTTGGAGTGAAGTACAAGAGGTTTGTCAAAAACTGAAGTGATATGATCACTGTAATGGCCATAACAATATTTGACACCGGAGATTCACAACCGGCACTGAAGTTTACGGCAGTACGCGAGAATGAACCTGTTCATATTGTCACAATAGGTCAGACAGTCAGATCGACATCTAATGTTTACTATTGATCAAGTGAAATTTTGTTTAAATATGTGATTTAAATTAACATGACAACATAACATATGCTGGAGATCTGACAAAAATATTTATCATACATATACTTCAAATTCAGAAGAAGATAAAAGAATAAATGAAGTAGAAGAGAAAGCTATGTTGGTTTCATTAAAAAAGTTCAATTAAGCAGTGCAAATGAAAATCATAAAAAATAAATTCATAAATAGAGAAGAAAGAAGAAACTTACCGGTTGAAACATAGCAAGAAGTCAAAGATCCAACTATGTTCATGAAGCCCATTGCCATCATTTCTTTGTTCCCATCTATGTGGTACCCTTTTATGGATGAAAAGGATCTTCCAACTGCAATTGCTTCCTGAAATTTGAAAAAATCACTCAATTCGATCAATGAAGTTATTTCTATAAAAAGAAGAGATACTAGTAATTATAAGATCCCAGTGGCCAAAAAAGAGAGGTAGTAAGATCCCATATTTTCACCACATTAATGGACCGTATGATGCCGTATTTGATGTATTAATGAACAGTTAATCATAGTATTATATAACTGATGTACGGCCGAATCATGTGTTCATTTAATTAAAAAAGTGCTTGAATGATCTTTTGGCTTCGGCCTCCATTGTACTAAAAAAAAAGTGCTTGAATGATAACGAACCGTGAGAGCAACAAGAGCGACAACGAGTCCAACTTTGGCCACATCCCCAACATAGGGGCTGTTGAGCTGTAGCTGATGAACAGAGCTGGGATTCAAGCCATCTTTGATATGTTTTACAATCTTGATTCCATGTTTATCTGCTCTTGTTAGATAAACAATAAGAGTCGATAGTATGACAGATAGGAGAGGAGCAATCGCTGGCAACCAGAAAAGCTTCTTGTTCCTTCCACCCTGTATGGGGATTACCATATATATTATAAAATTCAGAAATAATTAAAATTATGAGTAAATAATAATGACCCAGTTAGAACAAGGAACAGTGTAATGTATGTACTTTATACCCTGTGGGGTACAGTACAGTGTAATTACTCACCAGAAATCTAGCGATAAGGATGAAACATAGGAATGAGCACCCAAGAATAAAATTATGAGGACTCCACTGTAAAGAAACAAATGAATGAATTATATATCGGAAATAATAATGAAGGAATAATTGTTTTATTTTAATCTTAAAGAGAAATAAGCAAATTAAGTAACTATATATACATACAGGATGATGAAAAGTTGTCCAAACAGCTTCCATGACAGAGATAATATCAGTACTGGTTGGAAAGTGAGTGATCCCAAGTAGTCCTTTGAGTTGTTGGAGACCAATAATGATGGCTGCTCCTGCCACGAACCCTACGATGGCAGCATGGGAAAGAAAATCCACAAGAAACCCCAATCTGATAAAAAAAACAAAAATCAGAATAAATAAGAAAGGCAAGTTTTGTTGAGAGTAATGTAGAGCAATGTGTCATATCGGAAAACTAAGGTTTAGCATATGTGCTTATAAGTCTTGAGCCTCTACACTAATTGCCAATTAGTTTTGGGTTGTATGCTCTAATTCTATCATGTTATCATAGCAGGTTATCCACGTGATGCGCCTAACGGCCACACGTGCTCCCACGTCACCCAATATAAATTGTTCACGTGTTAGGCTTAAAATTACGTCACACATGCGGGGCGTGTTGAGAGAAATCTCACATTGAAGATGTGAGGGTCTTGCTAGTAATTTATAAGAGTTTGAGCTACTTCTCTCATTACTAATTGGTTTTGGGATGGATACTAGATTTCAAGTTTATGATTAAAAAGTGTGCTAGTCAATATCCTGATAAGTGATAACTCCGCACAGTACAAAACAGTACCTGAAGAGTCCAAAGGCAGCTTGAAAGATACCAGTGAAGAAAGTTGCAGTTAGGACGAGCTTGGTGTAAGCAATTGGATCAGCCCCAGGGTCTTGTAGCTTTTGAATCATGGAGGGCAAAAGCAATGAAACCACAGCTACAGGTCCAATTGCTATCTCTCTTGAAGTCCCCATTACAGCATAAATAAGAGGTGGCACAACACTTGTATCTAATTAAGAGCACCATTTAATTGATTAAACACTGACATATATATAAGTTCCATGTAAAATCGATCCATACAGCTGATGACCAAATTAAGTTACATGATTGACTTACAAAGGCCATACTGAGGGTCAAGCTTTGCTAAAGTTGCATATCCAATACTCTGCATTTACAACTCACATAAGGCAACATTGTAAATTGGCTATCACCTTGCATTATAATAATATCATTGATATGGTTAATATACCATGCATGTTTGATAACTTTGTTAATTACCTGGGGAATGCAGAGGCTTGCTATAGTTAGACCTGCCATTAAATCATGCTTGAACTTTGATAGGTTGTAGTTTCGGCCCCACACAAGGATAGGAAATATCTCTTGCTGGACTGAGACAAGGCTTTTGAGTGCGGGCTGATTCTTGAGAGATGAGTACTTGTTTCCACAGCAGGACATTGTTTCCCTCACAGAGTCCATGACCTCATGCCATAGACCTGGGGGTTCAGGACCATTCAGCACCCATTGAGAGATTTCATTGACAGGGCTGCTGTTTTTCTCAAGGTCATGATCAAGCATTTCTGTGGCCTGGCAGGTCTCAACCGCCGATGAGACATCAGCGGTTGATTGTTTGAAGTGTTTGGGAGAACCTGGAACGATAGTGTCTTTTGGAGTTTCTTCGCCTGAAAACTCCAAAAACTCACACCACGGCCCTGGTGGCTGAGGCGCGTGGAGCACCCAACAGGCCTTTTCAGCATGGTTAGTTGCTGAAGAGGCCATTGCTAAGTGAAGTGTTTGGGGTAGAACCTCAGAACCGTATATAGAAGATGGGCACCAAAGAAGTAGTACAAAGTTTTTGATGCTAAAGTGAATGTCCCATCCTAATTGAAGGACCTTATAAACCCATCAAAAAGGTGAATTCAATGGTTGGGAGTTTTTATTTTCCAAAAACATTTTACAGGTCCACATATCCAAATTTAGTCGGTAGAGAAACGACTT
This sequence comes from Dryas drummondii, assembly GCA_003254865.1. Classification (NCBI taxonomy): domain Eukaryota; kingdom Viridiplantae; phylum Streptophyta; class Magnoliopsida; order Rosales; family Rosaceae; genus Dryas; species Dryas drummondii. The sequence goes on from QANW01006939.1 coordinate 675,687, forward strand.
GGTGGAATCCATACTTTTTAAAAATAACATATCAAGTATCTTGGACGTGCCAAGGTGGTGATTTTTTATACTTAATTAGCTGCCTTCCCACTACGTTTTTTTTGTTTGTTCTATGTGTAAAAAGTTTCATATATATATATTGGCAATAAATTAAAAGTTCCATATCTTTAATTAAAGATACTTAAGTGCTGATCATCACTAAACATCCTAAAATTTGGCATGTTAGAAGCCCCTCTAACATGTATTTTGAAGTGCTTTACATAGATAATTGAAAGTGAAGCACCTTTATTGTAATTATCACCAGTGGTGGATCTATAAATTTTTCTTGGTGCTGGAGATGTGGGACCTTCAATTGCCCTTGCCTCAATTTCATTAAGCATTTCAACAAGCATCTTGCCTCATTGTTAAGAAAAATAGCAAAGTAAGAATAAACTGTTGGGTAAACAGAACGTTGAGGATTGCTAATGGGGATCAGATTATGAACATAACTACCAACTCAAAATGAACTCGACACAATAGTAAAGGATAAGGCACTTTTGCCTGCGGCTAAAATAGTGCTGTATTTTCCTATTAATCATCAAAAACTAAACATAACCATCACAAATCTTGGCTTAAATAACCTCTTAACTCTTCATTACTAAGAAATTAGTAAAAGGAAAAATATAAAGAAAGATTACAACAATCCTAATTAAGTAAATAATAATTAAAAGTTTGACTTTTGCCATGAGTTTTCTTTGGGTTGATGTCAATCTTGATGTGGCCTCTATGCTCCTGCGTCAAAGTCCTCTAGTTAGAAAGAATTCATCCTCGAATTTGAGCCACTAATTGGAGAGAATCTCAGCACAATACTCCATTGTAATAAAATCATTCCTAATTTGGCCTACAATTGAAATCTTGATCCTTTCCAAATAAACAAATATCCAGAATATTTGTCATTGCTTGAATTGAAGAAATTCTTTTTGCAAATAAACACTACAAGAAATATGAGCAAAGGTCACCTTCATTAGTTGCACAGAAATAAGTGACAATTGGAAAATATGAACTAAAATGCCTCGATTTTAAAAAAAATAAATGACAATTGGACAATAGAGACTAAAGTTCCTAATTGCCATCCCTTCCTGTGTAACTAAATGATAGTGAGTTTTGCTCACATTTCTTATAGTGAAATCTCTGTATCCAAACTTTTCTTTCATCTCATTTTATTTGATTGACAATATCAACCAATTGCTTTGGCGTCTGCAAACTAAAAATATTAAGAAAATCAATTGAGTGAAATTTGTCATCCGATTGATTATTCTTCTCAATTTCTTGTACTTGATAGTTATCATAACAAATCTCACACACACCGTGCACAACAATCAAATTTCGGTGGCAAATCCAAATTCAATAATCTAATGAAGAACATGATCCACTAGAATTATTAAACTCATTTGTACCTTTGTCTTCAAAATACCTAGCCAAGTCATTATTGAAGGTCGGTCTTCATGTCCCTCTTAATTCAACCTGCTCACACAATGAAACGAGGTGATGAAAAGGGTCAACGTCTCCTTCTCCGTCAAAACCCTCACCGTCTTGGTTAAGAGTTTCGATGCAAGTGATATGTTGATGATAAAAGGTAACGCCTCCCTCCTCGTCGAAACTCTTTCCACCTTAGCGTCGAGCTTCAATGTGAGCAATATGACTCGTAAGTTGTTGGATCATCCTTTTCATCTCTTCCATGTCGTCATCATTAGAGTTGTTATAAACCTTCATATGAAAACCTCCCCAACCACACATATTGTCAATCATGGAGTTCACTATTCGAATGCCACCAGACACCAACCAAGCTCAGATACCAAATGATGGGGATTATATTTTGAACATAACCACCAACTCAAAGAGAACTCGACAAAAGAGTAAAGGATAAGGTACTCTTGCATGCGGCTAAAATAGCGCTGTATTTTTCTATTAATCATCAAAAACTAAACAGAACGATCATAAATCTTGGCTTAAATAGCCTCTTAACCCTTAATTACTAAGAAATTAATAAAAGGAAAAATATAAAATTAAGAAAGATTACAACAATCCTAATTAAGTAAATCATAATTAAAAGTTTGACTTTTGCCATGAGTTTTTTTTGGGATAATGTCAATCTTGATGGGGCCTCTATCCTCCTGCATCAATTGCCTTCACTCATCCGGCCTCATCTAACCTAATTACAATTTGTTTGACCACTAATAAAGTTACAGGAGATTTCCAAGAAAAGGAAACTTAGAGATTACAAGAAAAATAAAAATTGTCCTAAACTAAGAAATCAACTATACATTATAAGAAATAAAAGATTTATGCCAATATATACCCCTAAAGTGAACCTCACGTATTTCATAATGTTGTCTAGATATATGGTGTATCTTGCATTAATTACTCCTTCCCAATCTTTTGTGACAAGATATTTTGTTGATGCATCGAATGAGAAGGGTTCTTAGTGCTTTTTGTGAGATACATGTTGAGGAAAGTTTTCAATGGAGACTGTAGTATCAGTATGCATCCGCCATGCGTCACCTAGGAGGGGGTTTTCCATAAAGAGTGGATAGAATATGGATTGTTTCCCCTTTATAATTGCTCAATGTACAAGTTTCATTTCAAGATCCGAACTTTCTTCTTTTTTTTTTTCTGGCCACTCCCAACTTTCTTATTTTGAATTTAAGTAGACATATTATATTGACTTCTCCTCCAGAATCTCAGAGTGGATTCACTCTAGGGCTAGCTAGGGATACTGGCCATTCGTTACAGCAAACTGACAAGACACCTCTTCCCTAAACCAATTGGAACCAGCAATTTCTTGTAATTTCAAAAGCAGTACTCTTGAGAGGAAATAATGTTCCTTTTAGAAGTGGGTGCATATGTGCTTCCTTCATGCCATTCAAGTGCTGCTTACGTACTTTTTAATAACATTTGGTTTTAAACCAAAATTGGTTTGCAGACCATTAATTGTTGGTGCATTTCTGTCTCAATCATTACAAGTTTCACTTTTTAATCTTATATTTCAGGGAACTTTCTTACAGATACCAAAACTTTCAAAAAAAATTCAAAAATCACATACACAAAAATATTTCTATACATGATCGATTCGAAACCTAAAAACTAAATTCAATCGCAAAAATCTTTGAAAAATAAAACAAACAAAAAGCAGAAATTCAAAAAAGAAAAACAAAGAAATTCAGAGACCAGTATACTTACGAAGAAGAAAAAACAATCTCCAGCAAAGACGAGATCAGAGAGAAGCACAACTCAGAGAGACCAAATCAGAACAAGAAACCAGCAAAAAGAGCAACACAGACGACAAAAATCCCGAGCTTGAAGAAGAAGGAAACCAAACGCAACACAAACAACGCAAAAAATTGCAATATGAATAAAGGGCAATCTTGTAAAATCAAATAATAAGAAAACAAAAAGGGCAAAGACATACAGGAATTAGGCCCATTGACCATTCTGTAATATAAACATAAAAGACACTAACCATTGTGGTAAATTAAAAAAAAAAAAAAAAGCCCATAATGACAATTTTGGTATTTTGAAATTCTCTATTGATTTATATGTAATTTTCTAAAAAATTTAATTTTGAAAAATCATAAATTAATAGACAATAAATTACCAAAATGATAAATACTAATTGCTTAAAATAAGGCAGCAATTGACCAAAATTAAAATTTCCCTTTTGTCAACTCCAATGATAAACAAAAAATTGATTTTCTGTAGGAGGGAAATGCGTCCTTATATGACAAGTTTGAAAATGGGTGTATATTTAATTACCAAAGAAAATAGGTTACATTCAAAATGGGGCTTACAAAACTAGATGGTAACAGTAGAAGTAAGAATATCTAATTCAAAACTAATTGGTAATAAGTAAAGTAATCAAAGAGTTTATAATGCTAGTTGTCTCACATTTTTTTTCCCACATTTGTATCCCACCTGATGTGTCATTACTTTACTGAAAGGGTATTTCCTTTTTCTTTTTTAGGTTTTATTTTTTAATTTTTAGTGTCCAATGTATGAATGCCATGTAAAATGATATGAAATTGTGGTATAAAAATGTGATAAGTGTAGCATTACTATTTATATATTGTAGCGCAAATCTTTAAATACCCGATGTGATATTTATCTCTTCCTCATGCATGTGTGACGTGTCAAACACGTGAACAAGTTATATTGAACACCTACTCTAATGCACGTTATATATATAAGAATTACACTAAATAATAAATTAGTCCACTACATGGACTTCAATGATAAAATAACACACTTAAAAGTTTTTGATGTTAACAATGCATGTCTAGCTACTGGCCTATATTGTTTAAAATCTTAAAAAAAGAAAAAAAAAACTCATAATATAAACGTATACTCCGTGTTTCACAAGTTTCGCTCCATGTTTCACTAGTTCCGCTTCATGTTTGTGTAGGGCTGAGCGCCCTGCGACTCCCTCTTTTTTTGGTTTATTTTTTTACTGGATATATAGTCAAAATTGTTCAAGAGTAACATATAAAATTATGGCGATTCTAAATTATTGTACGCTTATGTTTTGTATTGCTTTATTCATTTTTCACACCATATGCAACCAAAAAAAGAAGGCATTTATATAAATATTATTTTTATACGATTTTAGAGTTGAAATTGTTGAACAGTTTCACTATGTTGTACTGAAACAATTCAACAATTTCATAAAATAAAAATTAAAAGGCAGTGAGTGCTCGCGCTCAACTCATTATAGTAGGCCGGCCGGCTTGGAATAAGCCATATGAGTTGTATTGTCCTTGGGGGTCATGGTTTGGCTTAATAATAAAAAAAAAAAAAAAAAAAACTAAAAATTATAAGCATTCAATTTAAAATCAATTAGAATGAGTGGAATGACCCAAAATATCTTATAAATTGTATTGTAAGGTTTCAAATGTATGGAGAGAAATACCAATCTTTTATTCGATCTGGTTATATGCACTAGTCATTACATGCATAATGAAAATATATTAGTAGCTATATGAGGAATATTTCATTTTAGGTGAGACTCAGAATGGTTTGGAGTAGGGTTACGCTTTGGTTTGATTTTTACCGAACCGATCGAAAATTTTTTTATTTGGTAAATCGATTTTTACAATTCGAAAATTAGAAATCGACTAGTATTACAAAGTTGATTTTGTTTGGTTTCAGTAAAAATCGAAAAAAGTTGATAAATCGACCGATTAAAATGCCCAATAGAACTCACATGAAAACACTAAAATGCCCTCATTTTAACAAAAAAAAACTAATAGAATGTAAGGTTGTACATTGCAAATTTTTTTAAATTTAGGTCCCACATTGATTCAATTTTTTTCGGTGATAAAGTGAAAAACGGGTCAAAGTTCATGTGCGTAAAGTGTAAAAAACCCTTATTAGAAACATATGTTGTAACTAAAAATCCAGTAACAACAAGTTTCAGTCATAACTTTTAACATTTTGTAACTAAAATTATTATTATTATTATAAATTTTATAATTAAAAGATTTAATTACAGGACTCATAATGGGTCACATATTAGTTGCACTTTGTAACTAAAGAGTCGAGACTAGAAGACATTTTTTTTTTGGTAGTGCTACAAGAGCTATCCTCACGGGTCAAGGGGACAATAATTCTTCATTCTCAAGAATATGGAGAGATTATGTAAGAGTTAAAAATGGAGATCGTATCATTGTAACTATACTTTTTACTAGGACAGATCAAGATGGAATGGCATGGAACGAGACGGTTTCAGGTTTTCCAGTTTTAATGCCCACCCTACTTTTTAGCCGCTGCAACTAAACTGTAAAAATGGCACAGGTCTAATGGATAATCCAAATCCGGCCTAATTTTTTGGTCGAGCCTTGCCTCATTTGTGCAAAGGATGAGGCCTGAGGCTTAAGTTGTTGGTTCGACCTAACCCTATATTATGAGCTAATTTCTAAGAATAATAAAGACTTGTTTCCTATTTTAGAATTTAATTCATTTGTTTTTCCATGTAAAGCATTTATTTCAAGTGATATAATGGTGGAGTGAGAGCCAAATAGATCTTAGGAGAAAACATAATTAACCAAAATGGGTCCAACCCAATGGTCTGAAGGTTTCTAGGCCCTTGGATAGTGTCTGTGCCTTGTCTATCCAATCTTTAGTGCTAGAGAGAGACTTTTATATAATAGGGATAAAGTTGATTTGGTATCTTAATTTAATTATATGATGTCACCTATGCTTTTAAATTTGTTCACATAAAAATTTCTCTAATTTTAAGAAAGTTCTCTGTCTCTTGGAATGCCAAGTCAGCTCATATCCATATTATAGGAAAAATTTTCTGTTAGTGCTAAAAAGGCCTAGAGCCGAGTAGGGCCTAGGCCCTTCTTTCTTAAGGTCGGGCTAATCCGATCTAGTTCATTTTTCAGTCTAGTTGCATTTGCACTACAATTGAACAAAACAAAAAAACCAAAACTAAAGCATCCGTTGAGTATTCAAACACACTTTTTGAAAGCATTTAAATGCTCGACATAATTGAAAAGGCGTGATATTTATTCGAAGTTGTGAAACTAATTATTTATCTTCTTAAGTATGAGTTCTTTACACTTACACCCCTGAGGTTTATTGTCTTTTCACATACACCTTATGAAGTTTTAAAAATTACACATACACTCCTTAAGATTTCAAAACTATTGCATATAACCCCCTACAGTGAGAAAAAAAATAATGAGAAAGTATGCAAAAAGACATGCTAAGAGATGAAATGGCCTAATAAGATTACTCAAATTATAAAATTCAACTTCAATACAAATATCTTCTTCTTTGTTTATATATTGTTTTCTCTTGGAAGGAGTTATATGCAACAGTTTTGAAACCTCAGGGGGTGTATGTGAAATTTTTTAAACCCCATGGAGTGTATGTGAAAATGCGATAAATCTCAGAGAATATAAATGTAAATAACTCTTTTAAGTATTTTGGAAAGTTATTAGAATATTATGGATAGTTAATTAGAGTATTTTGTAAATGTATATTCCCTACTACCAAGAAGAATTCCTCGATGGTGGAATGCATAGTAATATCAGCTAGAGTTGGAAGTGTCAAAGTATCACTCCGATAATGGTCATGGTGGCTTACTGCCTTTCAACCACTTTAATATAAATTGCAATTAGTGGTTGCTAGCTTTTACGAAAACAAAATATAAGTGGTACTTTTTGCTGAATGGGAAACCACCACATAAGTAACCTAATAATCTATTAATTACGAATGGCAAAGGTGAATTCATCCGAAAAGTGTCATTATGTGTGTTAAAATCATCATGGCTTTGCCACGATAGAAGAGGGTTTCAGTTTCAATGTATCTAGACACTTCAATGTTGATAAACAAATTAACAAGCAAGCAAATAAACAACTCAATAGATGGTTCGTCCCATCAACCAAAATGTCATGGGTTAATGAGTTTCAAGCCACTTACATCAATGATAAAATGTTCAGTGATGTCTTACAAAACCATAAAAATTAATTAATTAGATTCAACTAATAATGATGAAGATTTGTTTGGGAATTGATCGATGCAACTTCATAAGATTTAAATTAACTAAATCATAAGATTTGATTCAAATTGATAATCTATCAAATGTAACATTTAAAACTATTGAACAATAGAATATTTATCCATTTATCTATTTCAAGGATTTGTCTGGATGGAAGACATTCTTACGGATGAAAAGTGGAATCTGTCCCAACTTCAAAAGCATTTAGGATTCAACTAATAATGGTGGTGATTTGTAGGAAGTACACATGACAAGTTAGGTTGTGGTAGATCTACTAATACAGTCCAAGAATCTGTCCAGGTTCAAAATTTATGGGATGGTGTACGTCTCTTTATCTATCTAATAAAAACAAACATCATCATTTGGAAGGACTAAAAAGAAGTTGAAGCAATGTCTGGTTATGGATAGTGCTCTCAACAAAAAGCAAAATTAATCGATTTTGTTTTGTCATTTTAGTTGAGAATATATCCTGCATCAGGAATTTAATTAAAATCTTGCTCTATAATGTATAATGTTTTAGATCAGATTTCTACAACTTTGTTGATAAATTAAGCAATAACTTTCAGAAGGGTTTAACATTAAAGAGAGAGTGGATACAAGCCTGATTCTATCTTAAAGCTGAAAATGTGGGTTCTTTTTACATACCCGTATTTGTTGTAGTGTGTTCACTCCATATATAATACATTAATATATCACCAAACACATAATATAGTGTAATTAAGGAAATAAAAACAGTAAGATAAGATTTGAACTTCTCGAGAAAATCAGAAAATAATAGGTCATTTATTCATTAGTCCAAATATATAGAAAAATAGGATCACAAAACGGGCCACACAAGTGAAATGTTTTCATCTCTTTAAGTTTCCAATTAATTGATTGACAAGTCACTACAAGAAATGTGAGCAAATGCCACCTTCATTAGTTGCACATAAAGGGGTGACAATTGAGAAATATGGATTAAAGTGCCTCGATTTTAACAAAAATAAATGGCAATTGGACAATAGGGACTAAAGTTCCTAATTGCCACCTCATCCTATGCAACTAAATGATAGTGGTCTTTACTCACATTTCTTATAGTGAGTGTTACTGTGATCAGTCAATACCTATTATTATTTTTGCTCGGTGACATCTGAAAAATATCTTTAATACAAATATTTTCATCTTTTAATTAAATATATAGATATGAATAATTAATACAATAACAAAATACAAGAAAAAAAAAATCACATCCACTCTAATTTTGTGCTCTTTTTTTACTCAGTATGTCATGTAATTGAGTGATAATTACAACATGTCATTTAGAGTTTAGGGTTTACTCCCAACCAAAAATCTTAATTAGGAACTAAATCTAAACCCTAAACTTTGTACACCTTGAAGTAATTAATCTACCTTATCAGCGTACGTCCAAAATTGCAAAAATAAAAAATAAAATAGTTTGTCGATAGACAATTTATAAAGTGGACAGAGGATTGATTAAAAACAAAACTTAACTATAAAGAGACTTGCTTGTAACAATTTTGTATAATTAATTGATAAATTGTTAGATTCATTTTCAATTGTAAATGAAATCTAACTCTAAGAACTTGATCAAAAAAATTTAAAATTATACCAATTTAATAGAAAAAAATCCAAACGACATAGACTTAATCATTTTCTTGATCTTATTTATTTACTTTGGTTAAGTCAATTTTTTGAGGGCACCCATGGGTTAATTAAGACTGATTGTAATTTAAAAGTAGCAAGAGAAAAACTTCTATATTTTTATTATAGCAATGTGACATCACACATGTGAAAGAGGAGGATTAATACTAAATTTAATATTTCAAACGAAAAATTATTGTGTATGACCGTAATATCACATGATATGCTGATATGATATTACCAATTCACTTAAATTATAATATGTGTATAATTATTAATATCTAAAATCTTAAGCTTTAAGCAATACCCTTTAAATTATATAACACCATATCAATATTTAATGTGGTGTTATAATTTCATACAATAGAACCTCATTTTCACATATGTGATGCCACTATATAAGTACTGGATAAACCATCTCAGTAATGATAAATATTGATGACAAATACAGTTTTGAGTACGTAAAAGGGGGAACAAAAAGAATACATATTATTTGCAGGGATCACTAGAGAGGAGTCAACTGCAGTGGTGTGTCACATACTTCTCGGTGCTTAATTTATTTTAGACCCACCGGCAAGCAATAAGGATCGATCGATGTCAAGAAACTATCAGTGCACTGTGCACCTAATAGCATTGGCATATGGGAAATACCATTATACCACTACAACAGTACGTGTTTAATGGTGGGATCGATGCACATTAATGCCATGTTTCGAGAAAAGAGTTGACTCCAATTTTCTATTTTATTGTTTTTTTTTTTCCTTTCTACAAATGATATGAACAAAACTAAGATTGGAAAAATATAGAAAAATCAAATATCGAACCGTACGAAATTGACAGGTCCAGTTTGGTTCGTTTTTATTTTATTTTAATTTCAATTTTCCGTCAATGTACTGAACCAACCGGCCAACTTCGATGCGAAGACGATTTTATAAATCCTCAAACGAATTAAACCAATTCAAACCAAAAAGCCTGCCCTCAACAAAAATATGTGCATAATTGGCATATCTACATGTCAAACCTTGGACGTAAGAGTTGAACATGTAATCGTACTTCACAACACCACCAATTATGAAGGTTTTGTTAATTAATAAAGCGCCTACAAGGAAAAAAGTTAATAGATATCAGTGAAAAATTGATATTTATTTAGGTTTTCGACCGATAAATTAAGTGGTGATATATATTCTCACATATTAGATATCGATTTTTCACCGATGTCTATAATATATTAGATATCATATTTGTTTAATAATATGATATTATATACAACAACGATATCAGATTTAAATATTTCTGATATCTTAAAAATTGAATTTTGATATGTAAGATACTTATTATGTCGTTATTTTTTTTTAAAACTGATATAAATAATGTATTCTGATATTTTGGTAATGAAAATCTGATATAAAAAGATATATAACATATCGTTTTTGTAAGTAAAATCTGATATAAAAAATTATGTAACATATCATTTTTGTACATAAAATCTGATATAAAAATATACTTTAGATATCAGTTTTTTGTTTTTTAAATGATGTTGCAACTTCATTCCTTATTGTTGGTTTTTTACATAATCTAATATGTAATCCAAAGTAAGCTTCTGATATGAATAGAAATTGATTGCATGCATCCGCACAACAATTAGTAAGCTTCTAAAGTAATTCAACTTTAATTCTTCCATTCATATAAATTAATCTAACATCCAAACTCAAGGGTAATCAAGTTAACAAAATTAGATTACAAATCCATATAAAAGTATGGATAGCCCTCATCAATGCATGTATACCCCAAAATCACTATTCTATCTCCATAAGTACCTTCACAAAATCCATCTCTAGATCCTAAACACTACCAACATGTACAAAATAATTAAGGCATGGCAGTGCAATGCAGCTAGGCCTAAATTTTTCCTATACAAAAGATTGGAATGTCAACTAGCTAGTATCTTCATATCCACAAAATGCTCAAAAAGGTACCAAACATGCATGTCAGTCTAAATATAATTAATGGAAACAAAATCTCCCCATTCAACCCAGACTTCATCAATTTCTTCATGTGTGTAACTGCTCTGTTTGTTCTACAGGTGACTCCACTAAAAACATGAAAGAAAAGTGCATTAATAAGATTGCAACAAGGGCATTAAGTGCATTAATAACATGAAACATATATATATATATACTGAAATAAGATTTGTATTAGTTGGCACCAATCAATGTAAAATTTGAAATACATGACAAAGAGAATATTGAAGTCCAAAAAAACCCAAGCATAAATCATAAACACAAACCAAATAGCCACAAGAACAACAATCAAAAGTCGAATCAAATTCAATTAAAAAGAATGAAATCATCAATATTAGACCAAAACCAACATATCTTGAAAACTATCAGAAATTTCAAAGCTTGAAAACTATTAGAAACATTATAAGCATCCCAGTGGCAGAGGCACAAAGCCAAGGCAACTGAGGGGCTGAATCAAATGTCCATGAAGGATAAGTAAAAGTATTTGAACCCTCTTCTACAAGCCTAAGTTCCAGCTGCATGTATAGATCGAGAATAAAGTCCAACAATCAATTACTTGCTTGTAAAACCACATAATTACATCACTGTGCTTTAAATGTCATAAGTTGAAATCAATCAGGTTCCACATTTTGATTTCAAATTCAATCTAAAATCACCAACAATTAATTTGAACTAAAATGAACCCAAAAAACAGCAAGTCAAATTCTTAAAATAAACCAACAAGAAATTAGAACTAAAAAAAACCCAAAAAACAGGGTTATTGAATTTAAATTGTTAAACAAATTTAACAATAACCCAAATTTAACACTTTTAAGAATTTGGGTAATTGAAACAATTCAACTTTTAGAGTGACATAGCACTACTACAAAAAACGTAATAGACATCGGTCAATAGACAACGGTTTGTATTTTTGCCGTTATCTTAATTTACCACACAACGGTTTTTAACAAACCGTTATATTAGGGTATATTATCCCATGGTATTTGGTTTGATAATTTTTCCTAACAATTAACAGATAATAGTATTAGGGAATACCGTTGTGTTAGGCAAGTTTCACAAAAATAAAAAATTTTACGGCTCTTTATATTTAACAAAGCGCATGACTGTGTTAATGAAATCATATCACGCCTTAAGTCTTTTGGGGTCAAAGCCCTCTGACTTCAACCACTTTCAGACACTCACACACACACACACACACCGATCTCCATCTTCATCCTCACATCGATCTCCATCTTCATCTTCATCTTCACATCGATCAGACTTTACCATCATGCATCTCCATCTCCATCTCCATCTCCATCTTCGTCTTCATCTCGTATCTCCATCTCCATCTGCATCTCATACTGCAACGCCCATCTCTGCATAAATCGACTGAAACATTGAGAAAGCCACAAACCGACTGAAACAGAAAGCCACAAATTGCCCATCTTTGCACTCCCTTTCAGGTACATTTGGGTTAGGGTTTTTTGGGGTTCATATAAATCCAAAGTTGGTGTCAAAGTTGCCAACTTAAAAGTTACCAGGAACTGTTTAGATCTATATTGGTTATGGTTTGAAATGTTTCACTCATTTGAAGCTCGATTTGGAGTCGATAAAAAAACAAACTTCAATTTCGAGATTTTGATCTAAGTTCAATTTAAGGTTTCTTTCTTTTTATTATTATGTATTCAATTTTGGGGTTTAAGAGCAGAGGGGTTTGCTTTCCAATGGGTTTATGGATTTCTAGTGCATGATTTATGTTTTAGGAGGGAGGTAGGGCTAAGATTTTGACGATGGGTTTTTGGGTCTAAAAATAGGATTCTTGCTAGGTTTGGGATGAGATTTTGTTTTTGTGGCTTGGAGTAGTTTCGAGTTCAGTTTTGTGGTAGATTTTGGTTCCAGTGATTTTGTGGGTGGGGGTCTGTTGTCATCTTTGTGCTTTGGAGGCTGGGTCTGGGATTTGTAGGCTTTTGAAGGTGGATTCCAACTAGATTTAGGGTGGGTTTTAATTACTTACCTTGGTTTTGTGTAGAGCAAAGGTATCAATCCAAATCTCTCCACCATTTTCCCTGTCTCACTCCATCTCTCTCATTCTAATAATTGTTTTCAAATTCTTGTTGAATTGCTCTTTCAGATTAGCAGGTGAAAATTATGGGAATTGGAAACCAAGACAGCTGACTACTAGTTCTCACATGGTATGCTTATTGTTTGATGTTTCAATTCACATGCACTTTTATCATTCTAAACTTCTATTAAGATTTATTGACATGTATTCTTGGAATAAGTATTAAGCGGTTAACCAAACTCATTTTGATTAATTGATTCTTTAAGTACTTTGAAATGTGGTAACTTATTCACTGATCAGTTCTAATTTGCTATTGATGTCAAATGTATCCTTGTTCCATTTAATTGCTAACACGCTAGATTAATGTTGTTTATTCTTTAGCACTCCAAATGCCATTTGCATGCATGCTGACCTGCAAGATAGATTCTTTTTAATTTCCCCCCTCCCCCATTTTTGTGTTAAAGAAACAGTAGGCCACATAGAGGGGAGGTTCAATTACCAAAATCTTTTAGGTTATATGATCAACAAGCTTTTTGCATCATGGTGTTGCTCTTTTCTCTAGTCACTTATTTAGAGAAATGATAGAACAATAGAGTGAATTTCCTTTGTTGCAAAACACTTTTAAAAACTTAGGAAAACCTTATGATCTTGAGTCATGAGAGGTTTAAAAAAATGGTTACTTTTGAAAAAAAAAAAAAAAAAATGTTTGTTGAAGGTTTCTAGGATATTGACCAGTCAGTTGAATTATTAATTCATTTACTTTGTGTTGTCCCTGGTTGGAGTGAAAAAATGTTTAGGTATTTAATTTATGGTTTTGATTAATTTGTTGCAAGACAGATTTAACAATGTCCTTTGTTGTTAATTACTGCTTTGGTGAAAAATGTCATTTGTTGTTAAATTACTGTTTTGAGTGTTCTTTAATTTAAATTATACAATTTGGGGATTTGTTTGTTGTATCTCTCTCTTTCTCTGGTTGTTCTGGATGGACAGATGGTCCTCAAATCTAGTATATTCAATTGTGTTGTGTACATTGATAGGTTTAAGAGAACGGGTCGCAAATATTAAGACCCGAACTCATGTCATGAAGTGTCTCACTACTTTCTTTGAAGCCATAGGTCCAGGATTTATTTTTGAAAGAGTAAGTTCATTGTGTAAGGGAGAAGATATTCTGGAGCAATTTCATTATGTAAGGGATCTTGTATTGATTTTTTTTTTTCCCTTTGGTTTCAGAAGAATGCTCTAGTTAGTCCAGGATTTATTTTTGAAAGAGTAAGTTCATTGTGTAAGGGAGAAGATATTTTGGAGCAATTTCATTGTGTAAGGGATCCTTATTGATTTTTTTTTTTCCTTTGGTTTCAGAAGGATGCTCTAGTTAGTTTGCTTCCACTTATTGGATCATCAAGTATTAGGTACTTTTCATTTTTGTATATGTTCTAGTTCTAGGCATTATTATATTCATATCAATAACTTAGAAATGCTGCACCATGTGCTAGCTAGCTACAGATCTAATACATGCAATGTCAATGATGCTCACGTATATTACTATGTAGTACTACATAGAAAGATGATCATAGTGAAATTTTTGGGTGGTGGCAGTTAATGGGAATTATATATATATTAAGAAAGGGTAATATAAGGTCCACTAAGTTACTTCAAATTTGATTAATATATTTCATCTTATGGTTATAGTTTGAATTTACTCATGTGTATCTCTGTCATGTGTACTTGCAATCAAAATTGGTAGGCCTGGGTATTGAGTAACGAAGCAGTTTGATGGGGATACAAAGCAGAGGTCTCTTCTCTTCCAAGTGTGTGTTTCATTTTGTTATACATATTTTCCTCTAATTTGAAGTTCTCATTCCTGGATATGTCGAGTACAAAGAGATGGACTAACTAACATGTGTGTTCTTCATATTTTATGTAGATTGAACATAGAATATCTTGTAAGTATCGAACAAAAAAATTTAATGGGTTGGGTCATATATTTGATGTACTGTTCTTGCCACAATGTTTTCTCAAATTTTGTGCATGTTTGTCTTGAAATGATTGATTCAGTTCTTTTTTCTTTGCATCATCTCTTTTCTTTATTTCATTTTTCTGAGATATATCTTTATTTCTTGAACTTTACTTTTGATTTTAGAGGTATTGGTTTCTTCTTTGATGATTGTGATAAATATCGAAAGAGAGCCATATAAGATTTTTTAAACTGACATTATTTCTCCATTGGTGCAAGAATTAACTGTTGTAGTTGCTTTCTACACTAAAAAAACTGAAGCTTTTATTCCCATGCTAGCTCACCATAGTTTCTATTGTTAATATTTGTTATTTATTTCTTGAGTTATATCTACTTACAGATCAACACTTGCATTAATGGATTTTACTATGATATATCAATTCACCCCAATTCACCCCAAAAGAGTCCCAAAATGTGGACTGAGAATTGGAGTGGATGGTAAGGTGCCTAAATAATCATATTACTTTATGATGTTTGGAACTATTTTTCTGTAAATCTGAATTGATTTATTGTATCATATCTTTTTGATCTGATTGTATTTTATTGGCAACGTACCTTCAAAATATTTTTGATTGGGTTTTACTGAGATGAGGTTTGTTTATTGATTTTGTAAATTATATGAGTTTATTGATATAGGTTTACTGATATGTGCTTATTTATTTGGCTTGATCTTTATTGATTTTGTTTACTGATATGAGTTTATTGATTTTGTTTACTAATATGAGGTTTGTTTATTGATTTGGTTTTAATTGAATCAGTATTTTGGTTGTTCAAAATGTTGTTTCCTTTTGTTTAGTCTTGGTTGCTCAGCTTCATGTTGACATAAAACTGAGTTCGCCACTGGAGGTCCGGATCTCAAAAGAGAGGTCCGGACCTCAAGCCTAGGTCTTAAACACTAATCTTACAGGAGGTCCGGTCCTCAAGGTTGAGGTTCGGACCTTAAGCCTTTTTTTGTATTCTAATTTTTTGTGGGATTGAATGCTGGATCAGAATGAAATTTTAAAGCTTGCATGATTATTCAAATAATAAGTTGGGCATTAGGAAAATTGACTAAACATGATTTGTGCACAAACTTTGTAGTGATGATCATTTACAAAAATTTCAAAAAGATAAAAATATTCACTTATCTGCAAATGAGAAACCCAACAATGAAAAAAATGCATAGACCCAACAATATATGGTCAAGATACAAAAAGTTAGTGGATTTTTCTTCTTTTAAAACTCTTACTTGACCAAATAAGTGAATATTTGTATATTTTTGAAATTTTTCTGAAGTTTATCTAAACATGACTTTGTGTGTGTTTGTGCTCTTTTACAAAGACTTTATTAGTTTTCTTAGAGCTTTAGAGTTGTGATAGCTACTTAAAAAGGTATGGGGAAGAGGAAGGACAACACTTATACCTAAGAAGATATTGATGTGTAAATATACAAAATTATCAAGGATTATAATATTGTTTTCAATTCTTCTATTTAGAGCTTGCATATGACTTGCCTATTGTTTGCATTGCATTGGTATCTTATTAGTTTTGTTTTGATTGTAGTTGGGAGTAAGAAGCTGGCAAATATGGATGCATATGTTTGTGACTTAGGGGGGGTCAAGTTGAAAAGAAGTAACGTGTTATGTTAAGCTAGGTTTTTTTTTTTTTGGTGTGCCTCTTCTTTTAAGCTAATTTGACGTATTGAATGTATTTTTTGTACAACTGATCACACTTATGGAACCTATCATGTAATGTAATCTTACATATATTTAATTTTGAAGTATCTATTGATTTAATTATGAGCAAGAGTGTGCATTGGTATACTATAACTAAGTGCTGTATTGCATTGGTTTTCAATAAAAACCAATGTACCAAAGTATTATATACATCAAAATCAAATTGAAATTTTTATCTCACACAATGGTTATATAGTTAAAACCAGTTGTACTAAGTGTCGTCCTACAATGGTTTTCAACAAAAACCGTTGTATCAAAGCATTATATACATCAAAATCAAATTAAAATTATTATCTTACACAACGTTTATATGGTTAAAACCATTGTTTAAAGTGTCGTCATACAACGGTTTTCAATAGAAACCGATGTACCAAAGCATTATATACATCAAAAGTAAATTGAAATTGTTATTTTACACAACGGTTATTATACATAAACCGTTGTCTTAATTGTTATTTCACTTTGTGTTTATACTTAAAACAGTTATAAAATACATGCATTAGGGTATAGAAACCGTTGTCTCGCCTATTAGTACACATCGGTCTTTAAATAAAAATTGATGTCTAGATAAGTACGCAGCAACGGTATCTCCTAAATCATTGGTTTTTTATGGTGTATATACAACGGTTTTAAATTAAAACCATTGTGTTAATGTTTATAAAACAACAGATATTACCCGTTGTCTATTGGTACCCCAATAGACGTCGGTCGATTAGACGACGGTATTTTGGTAACTTACACAACGGATAAAATCCGTTGTAGATTACGTTTTTTGTAGTAGTGTAGATTTTTCAGTCTACACTAAAAATCTATACTAATCCTATGCGGATTGGAAATTGAAACAAGATAAGGATAAATGGGATCAGAGTTCATAGAAGACATGTGAAACTTTCTGTATCTTAATTCCACTCTTTCAACTGGATTTATAAATTATAATCTCAATTTAAGAAGAAGAAATAAACTGTCATAAGAACTCAAACAAAAATGGCAAAGGAGAGTACCAGATCAAGAAAATCCCAATATGCCAAAAACAAATCAAAACAAACCCAGATTAAAACAATTGAAAACCCTAAAAAATTGAAGAAATTAGGGGAGAGAGAGAGAGAGCAGGTTGGACTGCTTTTCGGGCTCCACTCTCTTCATTCACTGCAATTCATCACCACCACAGGGCCTAAACCTGTGATCTTGATGCCCAAAACTTAAGACAAACAAGACCACTTAATCCCTCCTCAAGAAGTTGTTAAAAAAGTCAAGAAAAATTATCAAAACCAAGGTTAGTAATAAGCAGTAATTAAGAATCACATTGGGTGAACTTATATAATTAAAGTCGATCAGCATGTGAAAAGAAATATTGTATCTATAAGCCAAAGCATCTACATTTTTCATTCCTGCATATATCTTGTTTGATAAAATCTTGGACTTTTTCACTCATTTCCCAACTCTAAGGTCTTCCTGCTATATAAGTAAAAACCACCCATTTCATATAAGAAAACTAAACAACATTACCTCTTATTCAAAAGTTATGGAATCTCCTTGTTATGTAAAACGTTCTTTTGACAAAGGATATATGTCTAAGTAGTCAAGTGTCTCCAGCCCTTATATCTTCACCTCACTATGAACAGAAGTCATTTATACATAAATAAATCAAAATTAATTACATGTCTATAGTAGAACCACTTATACAACAAATAGAAGGTAGACAATAGAGAATTCAACCAAAAGTGTCCTGTACTTATATCAGAAACCAAAAAAATAAGTGTGGTAGGCTAAAAAGAAATTGTATACAAATATCTGAATATGATAGTTTTTTTAGTATAACATACAAATTAGTAAATATATGGGAGAGACACTGCAAATGTGACAACACCTAAATTCATAATTAAATCAACATTTTGCATCACCCATACATATTTTAATAATTCCTAATATACGTAAATCAAATCTGGCAACCACTCAAGCATTAAGCAACAAACTGTCCCTTTTTTATTTTTATGAGAACCAACAAACTGTCAATACCTTAGCCCCTGTTGCAAATAGTGTTAGAAATCTATTTTGGTTTAGTACAGATTTCTTTTACTACTGTGATAAAAAGCTCATATATATTAATGATATAAATTGTCTATCATGATCAGCTTGTTTCCAAAATCAGTTAATTTTCAAAGCTTTTTTTGATATTTCATTGCTTTTCTCATTTAGTAACTGCTGAAAGATAAGAATACATAACAAAATTAACAAAGAAAATAGAAGTTCATAAGAGCAACACTCCACATCTCACCAAAAGAAAAGAACATGTAGAAAATGTTCATTATTTTCTTCAGGATCTGCATTGTATAAAAATGTAATCCATCATCATCTTGTTCAAACAAGAATTGACAACCTAAACATATATTTCAATTCTCTAATAGAATGGCTAAATATCAAAATATTTTAAAACCATAGAGAATGCAAGACAATGTTTCTCCTGAAATTCTGATCCAAAATCTAATAATAGAAAATCATCCAGGGATTTAGGTTTCAAAAATAACTAACATTCATCACAATTAACCCCATGCATGGTTGAAACCTTAACTAAAGAACACATCATGTAACATGGTTGAAACCTTAACTAACCAACCAAATGCACCCTAAAAGAAAGAAATACTTAGCAACAATTAACCCCAATTAACAAGACTGCTTTGACTAAATAATACAAATAGCAACTTAGTTAAAACCCTATTTCAGCAAAGAAAACTAGAAAATAAACCCTAAATTGTCAACACTAATTCCTAATTTAATTCGAACACATAAATTAAACCCAGAAAGAACCAGGGTTTTAGTAGCAACAAACTCATTGCACAATGGACTCCCAATTCTCAATTCAACTGAAAAATAAAAAAAAAATTATTTCCAAATTAGACATTAAAACCAAAATCAGAAATACCTGGGGAAAATGAGCTGATTGAGAACAAAATTTGAGGTGAGAGAGGGCTGGGAGTGAGCGGGTAAAAGTGGGGTATGGAAAATGGATGAGAGAAACGAAAATGAATGAACAAAACGAGACCCAAGCTCGCCATTCCAACAACTCACAACAAGCCCGACCTGTCTCGGACCTAAACCTTTGGACTTGTCGTCATCCGACCTTTGAGCAGTGACATAGATCCATAGTGCTCCGCCCTCTTTGCGGTACCCAAGCTCGCCATTCCAACGTTCTACTGAGATCCAAGCATCTGCCTCGAGAGGATGTCGTTCGACCTCCTGCAATAGGCAATCGTAAAGCGACATCCAATCTCCGAGCACCTAAGATCGCAAAGCCTAGCCCTTGGAATCAAGACCCGACCTCTATCTCGATGCCATAATGCAAAAGCTTGAGCCAATCATGGCTGAGCTCGACCTCAACAATTAATGCCGAGTAACAATCAATTCTAAGAGGTTTGGAGAGAGCAAGACAAGAGAGAGCGAAGGGACTTCGACAACAAGGGAGATCGGCAAGAAATAGGGGGAGTGACGGTGGCGGTGGGGCCCAACAGCAAGGGTTTAGAGAGGGGGTGTCATAGAGATCGAGCAGAGAGAGAGGGTGTTTGAGAGAAGTCAGAAAATAAGGAGAGAGGACGTGAAATGATAAGTGGAGGAGAGAGAGAGAGAGAGAGAGAGAGAGAGAGAGAGAGAGAGAGAGAGAGAGAGAGAGAGAGAGAGAGAGAGAGAGAGAGAGAGAGAGAGAGAGAGAGAGAATGAGAACATGCTTTTTTATGGGGGAGGAGATAACTTAAGTCATCAGTTAAAACTTTCGATATCGGTTTTTAAACAATTCTTAATCAAAATGGAAATTTCAGATATGGAAAAAAAAAAAATGGTGATATGTTAATGAGTTTAAATATCGTTTAAAAAATAAACCGATATGTAAAACTCTATAATATAGGTTAATGTAAAAATTGATATTAAACAAGTGATATCTATTACAGTTTTTCTTGTAGTGGCCGGTCAATATATTTATACAATATCTATTATTAAGAAAAATTATAAATACTTAATATATATCTCCCCGCACAATATATTTGCAAAGTAAAACCCAAACTCTTATTTTTCTTTTTTGTTATATAGATGCGGCCACCTCTATGTCATTTCGTATCTCAAGAGATTTTAAATGTTTATACCCTTGGTGCATTTCAAATTATACTTAATCACATTTCAAGTCATGTTTTGACGTTTCCAAAGTCATACTATAGACTTTCAGTAGTCGAAACTTAAGGCATCTCAAGTCGTTCGTTCAAAATTTAAGTTCGTAACTTAAGGAATTTTAAATGTTTGTACCTTTGATGCATTTCAAATTATACCTAGTGACATTCCAAGTTATATTTTGACGGTTCCCAGGTCATACCCTAGAGTTTCAGAGGTCGTTCGTTAGGAAATCTGAAGTCATTCCTTAAGGCATCTCAAGTCGTTTATTGAAAATTTCAGTTTGTAACTCAAGGAATTTTAAATATTTATACGGTTGATGCATTTCAAATTCTACTTAGTGACATTCCAAGTCATGTTTTGACGCTTACCAAGTCATACTCTAGAGTTTCAATAGTCGTTCCTTAAGAAATTTGAAGTCGTTCCATAACGCATCCAAAGTCGTTCATTCAAAATATCAGTTTGTAACTCAAGGAATTTTAAATGTTTATAACCTTGGTGCATTTTAAATTGTATCCAGTGACATTCAAATATGTTTTGACGGTTTCCAAGTCATACCCTAGAGTTTCAGAAGTCGTTCCATAGGACATCTCAAGTCGTTCCCTAAAAATTTTAGTTCGTACTTCGAGCGATTTTAAATGTTTATACTCTTAGTACATTTCAAATTCTATCTAGTGACATTCCAAGTCATCTTTTGACATTTCTCAAGTCATACCCTAAATTTTTAGAAGTTGTTCATTAAGACATTTGAAGTCATCTCTTAGGGCATCCTAAGTTGTTCGTTGAAAATTTCAGTTTGTAACTCGAGAAATTTTATATGTTTAAACTGTTGGTGCATTTTAAATTATACTCAGTGAAATTCCAAGTCATATTTTGACGGTTCCCAAGTCATACCCTAAAATTTCTCAAGTTATTCTTTTTGGCATCACAAGTCGTTCTTTAGGGCATCCCAAGTCGTTTTTTAGGGCATCCCAAGTCGTTTATTAAGAATTTCATTTCGTACATCTAGAAACTTTAAATGTTTATACCTTTGGTGCATTTCAAATTATAACCAGTGACATTCCAAGTTATGTTTATACGGTTCTCATGTCATACCTTTGAGTTTCAAAAGTCGTTCATTAGGAAATCTGAAGTCGTTTCTTAAGATATCCTAAGTCGTTCGTTGAAAATTTCAGTTTGTAACTCAAGAAATTTTAAATGTTTATACCTTTGGTGCATTTCAAATTATACCTAGTGACATTCTATGTCATGTTTTGACGCTTCCAAAGTAGTACTCTACAGTTTTAGTAGTCGTTTTTTAGGAAATCTGAATTCGTTCCTTAAGGCATTCCAGGTCATTCATTTAAAATTTTAGTTGTAACTCAAGGAATTTTAAATGTTTATACCCTTAGTGCATTTCAAATTGTATCCAGTGACATTCCAAGATATGTTTTGACGGTTTCCAAGTCATACCCTAGAGTTTCAAAAGTCGTTCCATGACAATTTCAGTTCATATCTCGAGTGATTTTAAACGTTTATACTCTTGCTGCATTTCAAATTCTAGCTAGTAACATTTAAAGTCATGTTATAACACTTCCCAAGTCATACACTAGAGTTTCAGAAGTTGTTCATTAAGACATTTGAAGTTGTTTTTTAGGGCATCTTAAGAAGTTCGTTGAAAATTTCAATTCGTAACTCGAGAGATTTTAAATGTTTATACTCATAGTACATTTCAAATTGTATTTACTCACATTTCAAGTCATGTTTTGACGGTTCCCGAGTTATACCCTAGAGTTTAACATGTTGTTCTTTTTTATATCACAAGCCGTTTCTTCGGGCATCCCAAGTCATTTTTGAGAATTTCATTTCTTACCTCGAGAGATTTTAAATGTTTATACCCTTAGTGCATTTCAAATTAGACCCAGTGACATTCCAAGTTATATTTTGACTGTTCTCATGTCATAGCCTAGAGTTTTAGAAGTCGTTCGTTAGGAAATCTGAATTCGTTACTTAAAACATCTCAAATCGTTCGTTGAAAATTTCAATTTGTAACTCAAGAAATTTTAAATGTTTATACCCTTTGTGCATTTCAAATTATAGCTATTGACATTCTAAGTCATGTTTTGATGCTTTCCAAGTAGTACCCTATGACAGGACCGCCCCCGAATTTCACCCTGAAACCCAGAAAGGTCATGTGAGAATCCAAAATCAAGGAAAATCCTACCTTAAATTTGGCAGAACCTTTCCTGAAAATAGACTAACGTGCTAAATCTTCAAAACCTGCTAAAAAACACTTCTAAACAGCAACCACCTCTACCACAACCAAAAAGGGTCTCAAACCCAACAATTTCACAAAGAAACCAACTTAATATTTAAGGTGGTTATCAGAGCCTCTATTCTATTACAAGGAATTTCTACAAAATTTAAATGGAGCCTATAGGGTCCGAGTAGAAAGATGGACGCAAATGCCTCGACGTTATTGGCTCGACCTCCACCAAAGCTACTACCTAGGGGGAAACAATTTAAGACAAAACAATAAAAACTGTGAGATAACTCAGTGAGTGGACAGTTTAATGAAAATGAAATCAAAGGTTTGATATCTTTTCAGGAAACCCTTCATAACCACATTTAACTCTAAGACTTCACGTCGCTCTTTGAAATCCCCCAATTTTAAAAATCATTTCGAAAATCATCTCAAACAGACCTCGATATACTAAAAAAAACAATAAAACTTTCCAAGCTAAGAAGTAGCAAATCTGAACTGAAATTATCTTTATAAACTGATATCTCAAAACACTTATACTTAAAACTCACATCATACTTGTACTTGTACTGTAGACAATGTCCTGGCCACAATCCCACGCACGGGCAGACTCAAATCCTGGCCACATCTCGTACGGAGGGGTCAATTCGCCAAGCAGGCTCACATCCTGGCCACAATCTCGTACGGAGGGGTCACTCCGCCAAGAAGGCTCACATCCTGGCCACAATCTCGTACGGAGGGGTCACTCCGCCAAGCAGGCTCACATCCGGGCCACAATCTCGTACAAAGGAGTCACTCTGCCAAGCAGGCTCGTATCCTGGCCACAATCTCGTACGGAGGGTCGCTCTGCACGAGCAGGCTCTTATCCTGGCCACAATCCCGTGCATTTAACACAGGCAGGCTCAAATCCTCTTTTCACAATTCCCTTTAACAACCCAAATCATCACATATGTATTTTTCCTCAAATCACAGCGTCTCAATCTTTTAAAGTCATTAGTCTAAAAGGATATCATTGGAAGAAACTTTAAATAACAATTCTCAACACAAATCCACTATTAAATAAATTAAATCATAGATATTTAGAAACATAAACTTTTATAAAAATAAAGTCCACTTACTAATTTGAGAAATCTAGTTTCGATCCTCCGCCGAATCGTCACGAGCCACGGTCGCCTCGCCTAATAAAAGTAATAGCATACAATTAGACCCATGTCAACGACCAATAAAGTGTATGTGCATACAAGAAAACCCGACGTCCTAGCTACTTCACGTTCTTCCCTATGGTTAGAAGTCACCTCTTTAAAACGATGACACTCTAAAACTCATTCCCAAAACATCTTCATTTCGACCTACGACACCCAAGATCGCCAACCAACTTAGTCAAAGTATTCAAATTAATGCTAAGAACTCAGAATAACAGTGGGGAATTCATAACCTTCGTCGTCGCCGCTCAAAGTGGCGGTTCTAAGATCAAATTTCACAATTTCCTCAAATTTCACAACCTCTTTAAATTCTAGATTCCAGTTGGGTTTCAAATGAATAAATATTGTCCGACGATGATCCAAAAATAATCTCCAAAACAGAATTTACAAGGCCAACCTGAAATGGCCCATAATTCCTCAAAAATTAAATTCCTAAATTCCTAAATACCCAAAAACTATTCATTTCTCCAATTTAAAAATTCCCAAAACTAGTCATAAATTAAGGGTTCCTAGGGGTGAAAAATGTCCACACACGTTCAAGAACACGTCCAGAAATTGAAACTTAAAGGGAACCCGAAATGGGTTCTAAACCCCAATTTTTCAGAATCACAATTACTCAAAATTGACAAACCATACTATATGGGTTTGGAAGCTCGAGAATAGAGGAAGAAAACCCACTAACCAATTTCTTGATTGGAGTTCGAAGTTGGCCGGAATCGGCAAGAGAAGCCGACGGTTGGGGAAGTTTTCTCCGGCTGTCTTCTGCTCAAGGGAGCACCGGTCGGCGGAGGGGAGCTCGAGGGAGGACGAACTGCCCACAGGGGTCACGCTGGTGGCCTCGTACCGCTGGGACAGTGGCCGGAAGCTGTCCTCCGGTGGTGGTGCTGCGCACACAGAGGGAAAGAGAGAGAGAGAGAGAGAGAGAGAGAGAGAGAGAGAGAGAGAGAGAGAGAGAGAGAGAGAGAGAGAGAG
>QANW01006939.1:701370-766729 GCA_003254865.1 Dryas drummondii
GAGAGAGAGAAGAGAGAGAGAGAGAGAGAGAGAGACAGAGAGACAGAGAGAGAGAGAGTAGTCCGTGAGAGGGGACAGAGAAAACTGAAAACAAATTTCAGTTTTTGGGTTTTTAAAACTTAGCCTGAGCAAAATTACAAATTTGCCCCTCACTTCAAAAACCCGTAACTCACAAACCGAAACTCGAATTGACGCACAGTTCATTTCTATGGACTCGTGGGTTCGAGATCTTTCCAATGGGTCAAAAGTCAAAATCAAAAGCCACCTAGTTTTAAAAGTCAACTTTGGGGTCAAGCCCAATTAAAAGAAAATTTAAAATTAACCCAAAACCCTTTTTATTTTTCAATTAAATTCCCAAATTATTTAGAATAAAAACTTGAAAAGATATGAGTCTCTCAAATCCATTTCCCACTATGCCTCTACATGGCCAAAACAAATTAAAATTAAAATTTTTCTTGAATTTTTTTTTTTGGGTTGGGTCGTTACACCCTAGACTTTCAGTAGTCGTTCCTTAGGAAATTTGAAGTCGTTCTTTAGAAAATCTGAAGTTGTTTCTTAAAACATACTAAGTCGTTCATTCAAAATTTCAATTTGTAACTCAAAGAATTTTAAATGTTTAGACCCTTGATGCATTTCAAATTGTATTCAGTGACATTCCAAGCTATGTTTTGACGGTTCTTAAGTCATACCCTAGAGTTTCAAAAGTCGTTCAATCGGGTATTTCAAGTCGTTTTTTGACAATTTTAGTTCGTATCTCGAGCGATTTTAAACGTTTATACCTTTGGTGTACTTCAAATTCTACTTAGTGACATTCAAAGTCATGTTTTGACACCTCCCAAGTCATACCCAAGAGTTTCAGAAGTTGTTTATTAAGACATTTGAAGTCGTTTTTTAGGACATCATAAGTCGTTCATTGAAAATTTCAGTTTGTAACTCGAGAGATTTTAAATATTTATACTCTTAGTGCATTTCAAATTGTATTCAGTGACATTCCAAGTCATGTTTTGACGGTTCCCAAGTCATACCCTAGAATTTTTCAAGTCATTTTTTTTTGCATCACAAGTCGTTCTTTAGGGCATCCCAAGTCGTTTCTTGAGAATTTCATTTCGTAACTCGAGAGATTTTAAATGTTTTTACCCTTGGTGCATTTCAAATTAGACCCAGTGACATTCCAAGTTATATTTTGACGGTTTTCATGTCATAGCCTAGAGTTTCAGAAGTCGTTCATTAGGAAAACTGAAGTCGTTCCTTAAGACATCCTAAGTCGTTCTTTGAAAATTTCAAATTGTAACTCAATGAATTTTAAATGTTTATACCCTTGGTGCATTTCAAATTATACTTAGTGATATTCTAAGTCATGTTTTGATGCTTCATAAGTAGTACCCTAAGCTTTTAGTAGTCATTCTTTAAGAAATTTGAAGTCGTTCCTTAGAAAATCTAAAGTTGTTTCTTAGGAAATCTGAAGTCGTTTCTTAAATCATGCCAAGTCGAATATTCAAAATTTCTGTTTGTAACTCAAAGAATTTTAAATGTTTAGACTCTTAGTGCATTTTAAATTGTATCCACGTACTGACATTCCAAGTTATGTTTTGACGGTTTCTAGTAGTCATTCTTTAAGAAATTTGAAGCCGTTCCTTAGGAAATCTAAAGTTGTTTCTTAGGAAATCTAAAGTCGTTTCTTAAAGCATGCCAAGTCATTCATTTAAAATTTCAGTTTGTAACTCAAAGAATTTTAAATTTTTATATCCTTGGTACATTTCAAATTGTATCCACGTACTGACATTCCAAGTTATGTTTTGATGGTTTCTAAGTCATACCCTAGAGTTTCAGAAGTCATTCTATCGGTATTTCAAGCCGTTCCTTGATAATTTTAGTTCGTATCTCGAGCGATTTTAAACGTTTATACCCTTGGTGTATTTCAAATTCTACCTAATGACATTCAAAGTCATGTTTTGACAATTCCCAAGTCATATCCAAGAGTTTCAGAAGTTGTTCATTAAGACATTTGAAGTCGTTTTTTAGGGCATCATAAGTCATTCATTAAAAATTTCAGTTCGTAACTCGAAAGATTTTAAATGTTTATACTCTTGGTGCATTTCAAATTGTACTCAGTGACATTCCAAGCCATGTTTTGACGATTCCTAAATCATACCCTAGAATTTCTCAAGTCATTTTTTTTGGCATCACAAGTTGTTCCTTAGGATATCCCAAGTCATTTCTTAAGAACTTCATTTCGTACCTCGAGAGATTTTAAATATTTATACCCTTAGTACATTTCAATTAGACCCAGTGACATTCCAAGTTATATTTTGACGGTTCTCATGTCATACCCTAGAGTTTCAGAAGTCGTTCGTTTGGAAATTTGAAGTCGTTTATAAAAGTATCTCAAGTCGTTCGTTAAAAATTTCAGTTTGTAACTCAAGCAATTGTCATATTTACACCCTTGGTGCATTTCAAATTATACCTAGTGACATTTTAAGTCATGTTTTAATGCTTCCCCAATAGAAGTACCCTAAAGTTTCAGTAGTTGTTCCTTAGGAAATTTGAAGTCGTTACTTAAGGCATACCAAGTCGTTCATTCAAGTTTTCAGTTTGTAACTCAAGAAATTTTAAATATTTAGACCATTGGTGCATTTCAAATTTTATCTAGTGACATTCTAAGTTATGTTTTGACAATTCCTAAATCAGACTCTAGAGTTTCGGAAGTCGTTCCTTTAGAATTTTAAATCATACCTCGAGCAATTGTAAGTGTTTATACTCTTGGTGCATTTCAAATTTTATTTAGTGATATTCCAAGTCATGTTTTGACACTTCCCAAGTCATACACTAGAGTTTCAAAAGTTGTTCATTAAGACATTTGAAATCATGTTTTAGGGCATCCTAAGTCGTTCGTTGAAAATGTCAGTTCATAACTCGAGACATTTTAAATGTTTATACTATTGATGCATTTCAAATTGTACTTAGTGGCATTCCAAGTTATGTTTTGCCGGTTCTCAACTCATAACCTAGAATTTCTGAAGTCGTTCTTTTTGGCATTAAAAGTCGTTCCTTAGGGCATTCCAAGTCGTTGCTCGAGAATTTTATTTCGTATCTCGAGAGATTTTAAACGTTTATACTCTTAGTGCTTTTCAAATTATATCCAGTGACATTCCAAGTTATGTTTTGACAGTTCTCATGTCAAACCCTAGAGTTTCAGAAATCGTTCATTAAGAAATCTGAAGTCGTTCCTTAAGACATCTCAAGTCTATCGTTGAGTTCGTATTTCATGAATTTCAAATGTTTGTACCCTTGATGCATTTCAAATTGTATCATGTGACAATTCAAGTTATGTTTTAACGATTCTCAAGTCAAACCCTAGTGCATGCTACTGTTCATAACTGAGTGCATGGCCTTGTCTCAACCATCCATCTCCATGCAAGGTAACTTAACATTTGATCACTACTTCCTTTGCCTATATATACTCAGCTATGTGCACAAAGGAAGGGGTTCACAATTTGCTCACAAAAGCCCACACAAATATATGCAACTAGCTGAGAATATCCTAGAAGATCTTGCATTGTTCTTCCATATTCTCCCAAGTTCATCACTTGTTGTTCCTTATTCTTACTCAAACACCTTCAAATACACTTCACTGACTTCATCATCGGAGCGTATTTGGCTGGTACCAGACTGATCATTCTCCTTTGATCTTGTGTTCGTGCAGGAAGATATCATCAACATCCAACAAGACTTCCAATCAGCCAGATCATCCACCTTAAGTTGTTGCATCTCTCTTACGGATTTTTGTATCAACAATACCTTTGGTGCATTTCAAATTATACCCAGTAACATTTCAAGTTTTGTTTTGATGCTTCTCCAGTCATACCATAGAGTTTGAGAAGTCGTTCTTTAGAGCATCTCAAGTCGTTCATTGAGAATTTAAGTTTGTACCTCGAGCAATTTTAAATGTTTATACCCTTAGTGTATTTCAAATTCTAACTATTAACATTTCAAGTCATGTTTTGACATTTTTCAAGTCATACCATAGAGTTTCAGAAGTCGTTCCTTAAGACATTTGAAGTCGTTTCTTAGTGCTTCATCAGTCGTTCGTTGAAAATTTCAGTTCGTAACTCGAGGGATTTTAAATGTTTTTACTCTTGGTGTATTTCAAATTGTACTGAGTGACATTCCAAGTCATATTTTGACTATTCTCAAGTCATCTGCAAGGATATTGCTTCTATAATATCTCAATTTTGGTGGGGCAAATCACAAAAGAAAAAATGCATGAATTGGCTTAAATGGGAGAGATTAATTATGTTCCTCGAAGCTTGCAGTGGGAACTTGGTTTCAGAGACTTGATAACTTTTAACATGGCTTTGATTGTAAAACAAGGATGACAGGTACGTTGTTACTTTTCCCAACGCTTTGGTGAGCAGAGTACTTCAAGGAAAATATTTTCCCTTGACAAATTTCTTGGAAGCGAACATTGGCCTGAGACCTTCTTAGTTTTGGCGGTCTCTATTATGGGCTGGGGAGTTGCTGAAAAAAGGATTGAGATGGAGGGTTAGAGATGGAAAATCAATTTTGTGTATCAAGACAAATGGCTTAACAAAGCTGATGTAATTGGGAGCATCCTTCTCGCACACAGTCAGAAGGATAAATTGATATGGCACTTCACCAAAAATGGGCATTATTCAGTGCGCAATGGGTATATGGCGAACCGTGGGGCCGAGAAAAGTTCTGAGTGCTCTTCAAATGGCTCTATGGAACTCTTTTGGCGAGGTGTATAGCGGCTCAAAGTTTAGAGCAAGATTAAACTCTTTATGTGGACATGTTGTAAGGAGATTCTACCATGCAGGGCCAATCTTTTTCAACACAAGGTGGTTGACACACCCATTTGCCCGCGCTGTTGAAGAAAGCCAGAAACTACTCTTCATGCCTTGTGGGATTATAAGGCGGCGAAAAGGGTTTAGTGATTGTCTCTTTTTAGCAATGCAATTGGAAGGGAGAGAGGTGTTGGGGTTATGGATCTTATTCATCATGCTCAGCAACTACTTACCAGGGATGAGATGAACGTCTTTGCATTTTTGTGTTAGGGCATTTGGAATTCGCGTAATGATCTGGTGCATAATCAAGCGAGAAAGGATGCATAAGAAATACTTGATTATCTTTTTTAATATGCTTTGGAGTATAGGGACGCAAATGCAACCTCGGTCGGGTTGCAGGCAATGTTGGGAGAAACCGATTTTGGGCACAATGAAGATCAATGTGGATGGAAGTGTGCCACAGGCTAATCGGACTCAGGGCCTCAGTGCAGTGTTCCGTAATCACGAAGGTGAGGTACGGGTAACGGCAGCTAAACAAATTCCAGGCATCTTTTCACCACGTGGAACTGAGTTATTAGCTGCAATTATAGGTTTTTCTTTGGCCATAGACATTGGTACTCAAAGAATTGGACTAGAAATGGATAATGAGGGCGCTGTGAATCCTATACAGGACTCTTCCCCATGTCTGGCAACTGATGGGGTCCTGGTGGAAAAGGCCAAACATCTCATGGCTTCTTTCACTCAGGCTAGCTGTCAATTTAGGGGGAGGGAGGCAAACGGGGTAGCGCATGTTTTAGCTCAGTATGCAAAGACACATGTTGGTGTCTCTATTTGGTTTGATGTATTGCCTTATTGGCTCTCTGAAGCTGTGTATCTAGACTTTTCACGATAAATTCACAGTTTCTTCAAAAAAATAATAATAATTGGTCCATGATTATAAACCTTACATTTACCACGAGCATAAAGGGCCCATTGGGAATATCCGTACAACCACAGGAAAAGCCTGGTTTTATATTGTATTAACCACAACATGTTTTTGTCACTATGACAGGATATGACAAAAACAAGTTGTGTGAGAAGGAAGCCCCAATTTATTTTGAGTAATGCTATTTGCACATCATTTTCTCCTATACACCTCTTACTATTTTTTAAAATTTGAAATTTTTCTTTAACACACTCCTGTCACTACCAAAATAACCAAAAATTAGTTATCCCACTAAATTTCTCATTGCACACCCACCCCACCCAACATCCAAACAATACACACCTCTCACCTAAAACCAACAAACACACCCCACCTCCCACCTTAGCCACCCCGCACCACCGCACGCAGCACTCTCAACCCCACCTCTCTCTATTTCCTTCTCTCTCCTCCTTCCCCTTCTTTCTCTGGCTTATCAACCTAGCCACCCCGCCAAGACCAACCATAATGGCAAACGATCTCCGACACCCAACCACAACGCTGATGCCGCCATAGTCCTTGTCACTGGCTGTTCGTCACTGGAGAGATGAGGGGAGGGTCGGCCCGGGGCTGGGAGGATAGGCGTGAGGTTGGGTTGGAAAGGTCGGCACAGGGCAGCACAGGCTAGGTTGGGCTAGGAAGGCTGAGGTTGTAGCCGGAGAGAAAAACCAGAGAGAGGAAAAAAAAGCTGGAGAGGGGAAAGAGAAGCTGGAGATGGAGAAGAGAACATAGAGGATAGGCTAGGCTAGAAAGGATAAACAAGGGGCTGAGATGGGAGGATAGGCACGGGGCTGGGCTGGGAGGATAGGCACGGGGCTGGGTTGGGCGCGGGGCTGGCTGGGGTTGTTGCTGGAGAAAAAAGCCAGAGAGAGGAGAGAGAAGCCGAAGAGGGGAGAGATAAGCTAGAGATGGAGGAGAGAACAAAGAAGATAAGAGAAGAAAGATGGGGGTGTGTAAATGAGTTGTCCTTTAGGGGCTTTTCACATTGGAGCTTTAGGGTAAATTCACTAATTAAGTGATGGGGGTGTGCAAATAGGAGCACTCTTTATTTTTCATGATTGTTGCTCGAATTATTTCTCTCTCATCTCTAGATCTCTCTTAGGCTCCTTCTCCCTAAACCTTTCTGATCAACATGATTTTTAGATTTTCTCTAGTTTTTGGCCGATTATTCCAAAATTTCATGTTTGATTGTTGAAATAATATCAGTTAATAAAGTAAGGAACTTGAATTTGTTTTATTATAATGTGTATTCATCTTCGGAACGAAGCATATTTTGCAAAGAAAACATAAATAAAGCTTCATATCTCAAATTAATTTGTCTCAATTTTGACCATTGTTAGGGTTTTCAATGTAAAATTTATAACATGGTTATGATTATTCTTTAATGGTGTTATAATCTGTTTCTTCTATGTGCGCAGTTAAATCCTAACACATTGCAAGGACAAGAAATTTTGGGAATAGGTTCCCAAAACCACCGAGGTTAGCAAACTTAGTAACCTCAAGATTGTGTAGAACTCGAGAATTTTGCATATGACATAAACAATTTTCAGTGGAAATCTTTATTTACTACAACATGGAGCACATGATGGAAATTGTAATCAGAATTTCGGCCAAAGGGACTGACATTTTAGAGGTGACATCTTAACACTAATACTTGCATTCATAGCTTCTCCAACTGTCAAGAAGACTCTTCCTCCAATTTTGCTTACGAAGTCTGCTATCCTTAGCTTGTGAATCACTTGCCACCTTGGATTGACGATGGCCAACTGGTATATATATCCAGAGACAAATAGGGGGTAAAATACTGGAAGCAATTGAACAATGTGGCATCAAATATATTTAAATCCCAAAAAGCAAAAAAAAAAAAAAAAAAAAAAAAAAAAAAAAAAAAAAAAAAAAAAAACAAACAAACAAACAGGATCACTAACTTACCTCCATTCCAAGTGATTCCAGATTCTGATGCAATTCCCCCAAAGAAGCGATTCCTGATGTGTCAATGTTCATTAAACCTACATTTTGAAGAAAAAGATTAATTTAAACTCAGTCCCCTGGATTCATCAACACAAAATATGAGATATATAATTGTATTTGATCCAAAATTCTAAACAAAAAATTAATGTAGTAGTTTAGTTCAAAGAAATTAAGGAAAATGAAAAAACCTTCAACAGTGGGATTCCATTCCACTCGGATTTTAATTTTTGTGACAGCGGCTTCAACAAATTCTCTCAATTCCTTTTTTCTTTGAATTAAAATCAAAACACCCATTGCACATTTTCCAATGATAAATAGACCCATTTTTTATAATTAATACAACATGATTCAAGTTATAAATTTACGTTAATAAGTCTTCCATGAGCGTTCGAATGCCCATTGTTGGACAATTACAAGCATACTTGACCGTTTGAATGAATGTTTTGACTATTACTTGTAATTTGTAACTGACAAACAACCACTTGAAACTATCAGAAAGTATTAAGCGAGTTACATACAACCGTTTGAAGTTTTGCATCGAGTGTTCTGATGGTTGACAAGAAAACTTAAAATTGGACCAATTTATCATGTTTTATCATTGTATTTACTGATTTTCTTTTGGTATTTTTTTAATTCATTTTTCATTCTAATATATTACTTTAGGGTTTAATTATACTATTTACTAGACAAACAAACTTCAGTTTGCTGAAAGTTTCAACTTTTTAGGCTTAATTACAACAATAGTCCACAAACTTTACATGAGTCTCACTTGAGTCTACGAACTTTATTTTTAGATCCATTATGTGGTACACCAACATTTCTTCGTTACTTACTTTAGTAATGTCCATCAAATTTATTTGAATTTTTGTCAAATACTATGCCCTTGACTCGATTTCGGGAGCAAAAACATCACTATTCAACCATGCACGTCCTTGTCACATGTACGTATTTGATGGAAAACAAATTAAATTGAGAGCTCGATGGATGAATCCTCATCTACAGAGTTTAGGTTGCATATATATGTATCTTTTTTAAGTTGTAGATGACAGATTTTAGGTTGTAGATGCATGTTTTAAGTTGTAGATGCAAGAATGAGATAACAGGATTCAGGTTGCATCTGTAACTGCCGAGTGCTTGGCAAAAACCATCAAGCGCTCAGTAATTTTAACGAGCACTCGGTATAAATTTTTACCGAGTACTCTATAAAATTGCCGAGCATTCAGTAGAATAGATTGAGCTTCTACTTAAGTTTTGGCCTAGTTGGACCCTTATATTTCTTTCTCACTTTGTGCTTCTACTTAAACCACCCTTTTTTTTTTTGTCCGGCTCCAAGTTCCACTTTAGGTTTGCAAGTTGGGTATCACTTTTTTAGCCAATAAGAATACTACTTACTTGACATGTCAAGAACTACGACCTCAGTAGTCCTTTTGGCGTTGTCATCTTCTCCTTCAGTCCTCACCAATCTCATAATCCTGACAAATTGCCACAGAAAAGTTTAAACTTTAGTCTGACATTAGGTTTCCTTTTCCATTTATATTTTTTTGGTCATTTTCACCCATTATTAAGGGGAGGGGTTTGTACCTTTCTCTAACAGAATTGGCGTTGGCAAAACAAAGCCACGCAGACTTGACTCTGATTATGAAAGCCCCTGGAATCTGAAGGGCCATAGGATATTGATCCACGTCACTATACAGATCCATTCCAGGAATCTTCCCAAGAGTTTCGGTGCCTGGTAGAATTGACACCAGAATAATCTTTGCAAATGATACTGTTACCTGCAACCAAGTCAACCACTTTATTAGCTTAATAGTTAATTAGGACCCATAATTGGAATTTTTAATAATAAAACTCTGCCCTTTGCAACTGATAAGAACTAGTATTGGACACCTTTTAGTCCTGCTATAGAATCTACTTTTTAATTTCAATAAAAGGCCAGTGCTTGTTCTCCTGCACAAGTAGTAATTGGCTAATTAAGCTAATACGAAAATAAGCTTGTAAAATGCATGCCGGCCGTGAATTAATATGGTTAACAAAGTCCAAAATTTAGAAGACATGCACATTACATATGGTTGATTTTGATTACACTAGAAAAGTAATCGCAGATACATAAAGAAAATTGATTAGATGCGGATTGTGCACATTGCGGATGGTTTATTAATTTCACCACTTGAGTCGTCATTCACCACTAAAGAATTAGAGTTTACTATCGGATTTTGAACATTGAAATCCCAAATACTATACCCTAAAGGTGCGGTTTGAAAGGAAATAAATGTAGAAGTCCACTCTAAACCTATCTGAACATATATATATATATATACAGTTTTTCTCTACAGAGGATATCCGTATTTTTTAAAATTTGCTGATGTTGTCATTCGGTAGACAATGTCGACATGTGCTACAGCGCATGAAATTCCAAACTTTCTGCAGCACATGTTGACACTGTTTACCAGATAGAAAATCTCTATAAATATAACTAATAAAACACTCATTTGTCAACTTCAAACACTGTACTATACTCATATTTGATACATGTATACTATTATTATAGTGATAATGGTGATAACTCTTTTGTCAATCAACATATAAACGAAATGCCGAATGTCCCCTAACTATTAAAAAGATATTAAAAGTAAAAATAGTATGGCAGTTATATATTACTTTACTTTCCATTATTTCTAGCTTACTCTCTTTTTTTTCATACTGATTTTATATAAAATCTCTACATACTTATCGTGTGTGATAATCCGTCTAATTAATTAGTATATATGAATTAAAGGCAAAATTGATTCTTACCGCGACTAGAAGACCAGTCTGAACACCAGAGAAGAGCATGCCAAAGAAAGCTCCAAGACAAGCAAGAAAGTCTAGCTTGTCGACCTTCCACACATTATGAGCTCCACTGAGGTCGATGAGTCCCGGAAGAGCAGAAATAATTATTGAAGCAAGGATTGCCTTCGGAGTGTGACACACAAACTTTGTTAACAATTGCAATGATATGAGCACTGTTATGGACATCACAATATTAGTACCCAAAGTTTCACCACCAGCACTGAAATTTACAGCAGTCCGTGAGAATGAACCTGCAAAGTTTGATGCTACTTTTCATTTCCTCTTTTAATCTAAAAATGTGCAAGATGAACTACATAATATTTCAACAAAAGAAATTACCTAATATGAGTATCAAGAGAAAAATTACCTAATATAGATATATTTTGTTATTGAGTATTGCTATTTGTATCATCTCAATCCATCTTTTGTATTATCTCTTTAACAAATGTGATAACCATGCACATTTGTACGCGTGTAAGATAGTTGTTTTAGTTTTTGCTCAAAAAGAAAATTACAAATCAAATTCTAGACTACAACTCGTACGGTAAGCGGTTAAAATGGAAAGCTGAGGTAACGTACGTCGAGTATGTTCCATATCCTAAGTATGTGAGTGACACAAAACAGCAAAGTGATCTATAATGAAGTTCAGCCCAACTCACAAGATAGTAAATTGAGATAAGAGATAATTATAGGTGCTTTAGAAAAATAGTTTTTAGATGAAAACCGGGAGTGTTTTAAAATTTATAAGAAAATTATTTTAATTCATAATAAAGTTCTTCCTCGATTTAAAGGGTATTTCCCCCTATTTGAAGGGTATTTTCCCTATGTCCAAAATCTTGGAGTTAAAACTTAACATAAAACCGTTAAAGAAGAAAAATAAAAGGATTTAATTAAAAATCCTAAATCATTACCGGTCTTAATCTAAGAAAAACTTATAAAATGAACTAAACTATAAGCCTCCCTTTAGATAATACAAATAGCTTTATTCTTCTTAAAAATTAAAATATGTGTCATGGCCATGTTAATCTGACTATGTATAATTAAAAACAAAAAAAATTACCCGTAGCAACATAACAAGAAGTGAGAGATCCTACAATGTTCATCAAGCCCAATGATATCATTTCTTTGTTTGCATCAAGGTGGTACCCTTTTATGGATGCAAAAGATCGGCCAACTGCAATTGCTTCCTATTGACATTAAAACAATTGTTACAAAATTGAATATACCCTCTCGACTATCGAAAATATATACTCAGCAATTATTGGATCAAAATTCAATTTTAACATTTTCATCTAACATTTAGCGAGTATGAATTTAGGGCTCACCGATGTGTGCATGAAGAAATTCTTCCCAACAAACCATTATATACAATCGGTCTCTCAAAATAAGTAGTGACAATTTGGTATACACTCTCTGTGACGGATCCATAAATTTTTTTTCATGAAAACAAGATGAGAAGCTTTCAAATATTTTTAATAGAAAAAAACTCTCAAATGTTTTTTTAGTAGAAAAAAACTCTTAAATATTTCCCATTACCCATGCCTTAATTAGTCTCTTTGAAGCATTTGACTAAGCATTTATTTTGCCCTATATATTCTTAAGTAAAATATCAAAGAAATAGTTAGACCGAGAGTGGGGCAACTGCCTTCAGTCGCCCCTGAATGCATTTGCCACAGTATACAACGGTTGTAGAGAAGAATCTTTAAGGTGTGTAGGGGGCAGAGCTCTTGAAAAACTGCAAACCCTACCATGAGCCCAATAATGGCAAGAACCATCCCAATTTTAGCCACATTTCCAGCATATGGACCGTCAAATTGTAACTGATGCACTGAACTACGAATCAAGCCTTTTTTAACTTGCTCCACCACTTCTAAATCGTGTTTCTCAGCATTTGTCCAAACAACAATAAGAGTTGAAGAAATAAAAGACAGGAAAGGAGCGATGGCCGATAACCAGAAGAGTTTCTTGTTTCTTTTACCCTGATCATAGAGAGCAAGCATTAATAGTATGAGAACCAATTTAGATACTGGTAACATATTGGGATCAATGACTAGCAATTAATCTTACCACAAATTTAGAAACTAGAATGAAAATTAGGAAGGAGCACCCAAGTACAAGGTTATATGGCTTCCACTGAAAAGTGAATAACATAAACAAATTATGAACAAATGAAATTTTTAATTCACTCAGAACTGACCATGTCACAATTCATTCATAATCTAAAAATGTAAAGAAGGGAACTTTAATTACTGTAGTACTGTCATGAAGTGATGTCCAAACAGCTTTCATGACAGAGATAATATCAGTTCTGTTGGTGAAGTTCTTGATCCCAAACAATCCCCTTAGTTGTTGAAGACCAATGATGATGGCTGCACCTGCCATGAACCCAATAATAGCAGCATGGGACAGAAAATCCACAAGAAACCCCAACCTGTTATTAAATTCAATTGAGAAACAAAAGAGGAAAAACAACAGAGGTTTTGAGTTAGGACTGCTAGTCAGTCAAATAAAACTGTGTATATACTGTTAAGAAAATTAATTACTAACCTGAAGACTCCAAAGGCAGTTTGAAAGATTCCTGCAAAGAAAGTTGTAGTAAAAACAATCTTCTTGTAATTGATGGGATCAAGATCAAGCCCAGGATATGATTTCAGAATCATTGATGATAAAAGCAGCGAATCCACAGCAACAGCTCCGATCACCAAGTCCCTTGAAGTCCCCATCACAGCATATATAAGAGGTGGGATGATACTTGTATCTGGTAGAAAAAACCATTTTATAGTTACCACAACATCATTGAAATAAGTTGGACTAGATCGATTGACTTACATAGGCCATGTTGCGGTTCAAGATGAGCCAATGTAGCATATCCCATGCTCTGCACAAAACTCAAAACACATTCAAAATGCAAAATGCAGCACACTGTATACTACTCAAGTCATGAGCTTTTTGGTTTACCTGGGGAACGCTGAGGCTTGCAAGAGTTAACCCGGCGATTAAATCACTCTTGAATTTCTTCATATTGTAGTTTTCACACCAGCAAAGGATCGGAAACAAGCATTTCAAGACAGAGATGACCATTTTTGTTCCGCGCTGATTAGTCAAGGACTTGTTTTGATGAGGCAGAACTGTGTCCCTCAGAGAGTCCACAAGCTCATGCCAGAGGCCTGGGGGCTGAGGAGGGTTTAACACCCATTGAGACCTTTCAGCAAGGTTCTTTTCAAGGTCGAACAATTCTTCCAATGTGTAAATGGCAGAAACAACCATGGCTAAGTCTTTGAGCCACCTGGGGAGACTCTGTTAAGACTTAAGAGGTCTTTTGCTCACCCTCTTTCCTTGAGCACATGGACCATTATGGGACCTTATAAATACAGTCAAGGTATCTGCGAATAGGATCTTCTGCTTATGTTTTTTTTTTTGTTTTTGTTCGTATTGTGTTTGTGTCTAAAACAAAGTCCTTTTTATTATTTGGGTTTAGCGTTTACTATGCAAGGTTTACATTGAAAACATAGTCAAATAAAAGTATGAAACGACACAGTTTTAGACATAAGCACAAATGTCAACACGAAAATCATAAGTGGATGATCCAGATCGACTCGATAAATAAGACATTTTTTCCTTGCAAGTGGTATTGCATAATAAGTGTATATTATAATGGGTGAAAAGCAGTAGTATTATTATCAGACCAAAAAAAAAAAGGCAGTATTATTAATGCAGGGAATTTTCCCAGCTGCAGAACACCCACACTCAATGTTTATAATCTTCCACATAATGTTGTCAATTTATGTTGCATTCTTATCAAATGACTATGTAGCTAGCACTCTTACCCTTCGTTTGTTTTCTCTCGTATTAGAGTTAAAGAGACATCTCTACCTAGCTCTTTCCAATTAAATTTGTTCTCAAGAGGAATCCTATAAATAATTACCATTTATTAGCTTCCACTCATATATCACCACTGACCATCGATTAGATATAGAAAATGAAAGCAGTCGATCAATGTAGAAGGACGTAAATTCCACTTAAAGTTTCAAATAAATATATTAATGGAAAAAATTGTCCTCATGAAGGAATTGTCGCTCCCTCTAAACCAAAATAATATTCCTAAAAACCAAATTCCAGTGGAGCATTGAATATGGCCAAATTCTC
Organism: Dryas drummondii; assembly: GCA_003254865.1. Classification (NCBI taxonomy): domain Eukaryota; kingdom Viridiplantae; phylum Streptophyta; class Magnoliopsida; order Rosales; family Rosaceae; genus Dryas; species Dryas drummondii. The sequence continues at coordinate 716,083 of QANW01006939.1, forward strand.
TTCACCAAGGAATTGTCGCTTTCCTCTTTCGATAGGAGTTTTGAAAAGAAATTACATGTCTTTTTCATGTCATGAAGGTATATAAGCCTGCCAATGAAGAGGATAGCCACTAGTGTAGATATATATAATATAAAAAAATTCTGATTTAACAGAAAATTAAAAACGGTAGTGCCACATTAGCTCTTTTTTGAAAGATTAGATGTCAAATAAGAAAAGGTTTTAGTCTGGATGGTGCTTGTTTGCGCACAGGCCTCAATGCCTCATATTTGGATGACATTTATGCAATAAAGCAATAAAGCAATAAAGCCTATATATATATATATGGCAGCACACATCCTCGTTAAACAATTCTCCTTTACTTAATTATAATATTAGGTGCTGTAAGGATCTTAATTCCTTGCCCAAAAAACAAAAAGGGATCTTGATTCATAATGTGGGATTCACATGCATATATAACAGCCAAACATGTAATCTTCTTGCCTATTGCCATCAGAATCCATAGAGTGGTGTTTGGTCAATATTCGAAATCCACTTTAGTAGGAGAAGCCGATTGGTTTATGCACGTTGACAACCAACGTTTAATTTAATTTGTTGCTAAAAGTTTAGCAAATGGGATCAACTCATGTTATGGGTACACGATCCATGTTTGGTGGGTACATTGATTCATGTAAATCGATCCATAATTTTGCTGATTAGCAATATCAGCTATAATTTGATAGAATTAGAGCATCCAACCCAAAACGAATTGACAATGGGTGGAGAGGCCTAAGATTTATAAGCACATATGCTAAACTCTAGTTTTCCGATGTGAAACATTGCTCCACATTACTCTCAACACGCCCCCGCACGTGTAGCCGTTGGGTCTTACACGCGGATAACCAAGCTCTGATACTATGATAGTTTTAGAGCATCCAATCCAAAACTAATTAGCAATGGGTGGAGAGGTTCAAGACTTATAAGCACATATGTTAAACTCTAGTTTTCCGATGTGGGACATTGCTCCACATTACTCTCAACATAATCAAATCCCAAAAAGTGGAGAGACAATATCAAAATTTTCTTTTGCAACAGTAAGGACAAATAAGGAAATGACTAAATAATTTTTTTAAAAAAATATTACAAAAATAAGACATGTAATTATAATTTATCTAATTTGATGACATGAACAAAAGTCAAAGGAGTGCTAGAAAAAATGAAGAAGATTTTAAGCAAAAAATTTGGGTGATGAAGGCGGAAATGACTAAATAATTTTTTAAATATTACAAAAAGATGACATGTAATTGTAATTTATCTAATTTGATGACATGAACAAAAGTCAAAGGAGTGATAGAAAAAATGAAGAAGATTTTAAGCAAAAAAAATTGGGTGATGAAGGAGTGCATCCAAATTTAGGATGCACTAAATTTTTTTTCTCTTTCTCCTACACTGTTGCTGTGAGTTACTTGTCACTTAGGCTCCGTTTGGGATTGCGGTGGAGGAGCCAAAAGCTGCTGTGGATGACAATTCTCAATCACCTACAGCAGTTTTGGTGTTTGGTAAAAAAAATAAAAAACTACTTTTCCCCACGATTCTCAACTTCCCACAACAAAAACAGAAAGCAGGTTTCTAGGTGCTTTTGAAAGCTGCAGTGACTCACAGCAATAATAAATATTTTATTTTACTCATAATACCCTCATTGATTTCTATAATTTTTATTTGTTTATTTTAAATTAAAAAATATGTTCATTGTTAGTTATATTTTATATTGTGATAATTAATTATGATATTTTATTTATAAGATTAAAATTATAATATACCTTAAAAAATAATAGGCATACTTATTTAATAATGTTGTTCTTAGAAAAATTAATGCTAATAAAAATTTGTAGTCAAAAATTTAAAAAACAAGTAAAAAAACATATTATTTTTATCAAACAAATAAGTGAAATGCACTTTCAGCATCATGTCTATTTTAGTAATTATACACAGTCACAGCATTTTTATATTAACATTTACCTAACATTTACCAAACACTTTGATACTGTTTTTTGCACTCACAACACTTTTAAAAACATAGTTTACCAAACACTCAACTGTTTTACTTTACAGCTGACTTTACTTCACAGCTGTTTTACTTCACAGCTGTTTTTTCTCACAGCAATACCAAACTGGCCCTTAATATATTACAATAATTTTTTTTTGACATGCATATTATAATAATATTAGGGATATCAAATTTTTGTATTAAATGATGTGTGAATACATATGTCAGTATTTTACTTGTTAATTATTTGTCACAATTTTTGTATTAAATGATGTGGGAATACATATGTCAGTATATTACTTGTTAGTTATTTGTCACACAAAATTTAGTTTACATATATAGTAGATGTAGTAGTACTCATCATATATATTTGAGCAAATTCCATTTTAATACCTCAACTATACCTCGTTTTTCAACTTATCTCAACTTTAAAAAGTTGCATTATCATACCTTAACTTTCATTTTATGTCAATTTCATACTTCTATTACATTTCCCTTTAGAAATATTGCCATTATCTTTTAACGTGACAGTGGCAATGGCATACACAAACCCCACCTATAAGCATTAATGTGGCTTCTAATAATAGCCACATAGATTTTTAAATGATTTTATTTGATTTTATAATTAATTTAAAAAAGATTTTTTTATTTTTTATTTCATTTGTAAAAGTTTATTGATTTTTTTTTTCATACATGTGGCTATTTTTAGAAGTCACGCCAATGTTTAGCGGTGAGATTTGCATATACCACTTCAATAGAGATCAATAACGGTATTTTTAACGGATAATGTAACGGAGGTAGGGGTGGACAAAGTACAGGTCAACCCGACCTGAATGGGTTGGTTTGGTTCAGTCTAAGAGAAGGAAACAAAGGTAGTCGATGCTCTAACCGACCAACCCAACCTGCTGCAAGCCAGTCTACAAGTGCATGAGCTAAAAACCCGATCTAGACCAAACCAACCCGCAGCGCTTAACCACCCAGCAGGAATCCTCCACTCATCTTCATCCTCCCACCTCTCTAGCTTCTCTCTACATCCATATGCCTTTGTAGTAAATAGTGCCACCAGTGACACTTGACAGAGATGAGAGTGAGCCTTGTAGATGACCAATCAACTTTGATCCTTAATTCCTCCAGTTAACATTTCTTAATTTCTGGTGGAAAACATAGAGGGCTTGAAACTCTTAATTATGAAATATATATAAATATAATAATGTAAAAAACATAAAAAGAAGAAGAAAAGGGGAGGCTTACAGGGTCGTCTTGTTATTATAATGACAGTTAGTGTGGGTTTTGTTACAGTGAGGGAGAAAGAGAAGCAAAAACTAAAAAAAAAAAAAAAAAAAAAAAAAAAAAAAAAAAAAAAACACAAGAAGAAAGAAATAGCAAAAGTCCTAGTTGTGCCACTATCCCACATTGGATTGTAAATTTTACAAACCGAGTCCATCGGGTTGGTCTGCAAGTTGTGCCCAAACCCGACTCAACCCTACCCGTGTCCACCCCTAAACGGAAGTATAAAATTAGCACGAAATAAAACTTGAGATATGATATTGTAACTTTTTTAAATTGAGGTACCAAGTTAAAAAACAAAATATAATTAAGGTACTTAAATGTGATTTACTCTATTTATTTTCACAAAAGTAGCCGGTAAAGTATTTTGACAACGGTGCCTAATAATAATATGAGTCAAATATTGCTCTAAATTGTAATATAGAGTAGTACCATATGGATTACCTTTATGAACTACTATGTTGACCATTTTTTTGACAGAGGTGGGATTTATTTATGTAACTCCCACGTAGGTGGATTCCACCGCTATTACATATTAGTTGAGAAAGCCGTTCAAATAGCATTAGTCTTACTAAATACACACGCAGACAATTGTCATCATTATTTGGACAAAAATTTTCATGTAACAAATATATACAATGATTATGTGTATCTCTTTCACCACATACAAAATGTCTGAAGACAAAAAGAGACAATAGGATGTATAAACTATAAACCCATATATGGGTGCTATATCATTAGTGAAAGAAGTAGTATTAATTAAGCAGACTCAGTTAAGAGATACTTACAAATATATAACAATTCAACACCATACAATACTTTACAAGTCGTTTATGTTCCATTTCTTTCTTTTCTTTTGTGTTTCCTAATTAAACAATGCATTATATATGTTATCAGTTAACAATCAAGATAGAGTAAATACCATTTATTAAAGGTACGGTCGTCCCTTACATCAAACTCATACAAAAGAAAAGATCATGATGGGCAATGATAAGAAGCGCAATGAGTACTGGATTTGGGGGGATTTGATAGCTGCAGTGAAGCAAAATCTCCTTCAAGCATCTCGTGATGATCTTGCTGCTTATTCTTCCATATTTCCATCTCCTTCAGTAACAAGCCTTTACTTTCCTCCTGTCCAATGTTGCTTCCTTTTCTACCATATTCATTCTTTTGCTTCTTCAATTTGTATCCCAAATTAAAACACATCTTTTTTTGTAATCAGAGTCTTAATTTGATAGGAATGCAATTGAAGTGGGAAAGTTTATCTTCATTATCAACTCTATATTTATCTACCCTATGAGTGGCAAATAGTAATTGTCAGTTTCTCTTAATTTTGTCTGCTTATGTATGAAGTCGGTGAATACAAGAAAAATTCCTTTTCTTTTTCTTTTGGAAAAGAAGATGTGGAATCATTTTTGGAGTAAGTTAACTGACTACCATACAAGTACTAAATTTAAGCTTTTCATGCTGATCATGAGCATTAGAACTACGGCCCAAGAATCAACAAATAAAAGGAAGTCAAGTCTAATTTTAACCCACAGGCCCAATCAATAATATCCTTTAAAGTTCTGGTGCAGTTGGCAAAGTGTTCTCTGTTAAAGGTGCAGTTGGCAAAGTGTTCTCTGTTAAAACTCACGTGGGCTCAACATTCCGAAAAATTTTAATTTTGTTAGTCGATTTATTCGACAGTTATCTACTGAAATATTTATGGTTATTCGATAGTTATCTCTTAAATATTGGTGGATTATTCGGTGAATAACCACCAAATGAAAATAAAAAAGGCATTTGACAATTATATACCGAAATATTTGTGTTTATTCGACACTTATCTGTCAAATATTAGTGAATGTTTCAGTAAATAACCACCGAATAAATCTAGATGATTTCATCTCTTTTTTGCAATCAAAGATGAAATAGGAAAAAAGTGTGATAAAATATAATAAGGTGATCAACTCAGTAACTAAGGATGATTTGCATAACCTCACTCTAATTCCATTCCTATGTTTGATAAGTGCATACATGAGAAATTGTTACTTGGCCCATATGAAATGCACCGAAAGGGTGGAAAATAAATCTCTTCTCTAATCTTGGGTTTTGTTTTCCCTCCCTTCGAGAAAACATTTATTACACTTTTTTTCTATACAATCATACGCATTTTAATATTTAATAATAACAATTTTATCCAAAACAAACTTTTCACATTATATTATTTATAAACCAAATTTTTATGAAATTAAACGTATAATTACAATACTGAATAATTACAAACATGGGGAACTGAATACTCAAATTGTAACTAAAACTGTGACAGAATGTTTACTAAAACTGAAATGTGAAACTGTAACTAAACATGAAATTGGAATTGATCACTGCAACTAAACTAAAATTGATCACTGAAACTAAATTTGATCATTAAAACTAATACTGAAATCTATCATTCAAACTGAAAATTGATCAGAAACTAATACAAACACTAAAGCTGAAATCGACTAATGAAACTTAAAATTAAAAAAAAAAAAGAAAAAAAAAAGGAAAATTTCATTAAATATACTTTTTTAATCCCACTTTATCTCTTTTAACCCTTCACTCCTAGCTTTATTGTTATAGCCCTTTGACCCATTTCAGAAAACAAAATGCCCTTGATCTAAACCACTCAGTCATGTTTAACCCTCTTCCTCCCACCCACATCCTCGTCTTCTTCTTCACATATCACAGATCTAAACCAACCCACCCACCCACAGATCTTGATGATTTTAGCACCCACAAAGTGTGACCCAAAATATAAGATTTTGGGTCATGGATAACTTCTTGATGACTCGCAGCAACCAAAAAGCTAAAATTATCAAGTCAATTGGAAGACATACACGGATCTGAGATTTTTCTTTTTCTTCTCTTCTTCTGTTTTTCTTATGGGTTCTTGGATTTTTGTTCCGTTTGTGCGACTGTGTTTGGAGTTGGATTCAGGAAAGCATAAAGTCAAGTTCCAAATATAAACTAGTGGAGTTGGTGGATCTATGTTGGCAAACTCCACTGGTGGCTTTCGAAGACATAGATCCTTCTACAGTAGGCAGTATTGGATTTGAATAGCATAAAGTCAAGTTCTGAAATAGCATAAAGTCCACCACCACTAACAACTTTTCGAAATAGCAAACCCAGATGGAATTGCAACAGTAATATAAAAATTGCGCAGTGGCTTGTTCGCGAACGTAGAGAAGCTCTGCTTGCAGTTTCACGTACCTTTTTTTTTTTTTTTTTTGTCAATTCCTTCAATCAATTCATTATGTAAATCAACCATCTATTCTTATATCAATATATAAGAGATTGAATTTGTGAGTTTTCTTAAGTGGTGTTGGGACCAAAATTCTCAGTAAAAATTTATTAACTCACAATAAGAGAATTGGCTGAATTACCTGACACAAAGGTTGATGAAAACGAACAATATTCTTTTTACGTCTGGGGGTCGTTATCTGTAAAAAATAGTCTAATGCCTAAGTCAATATTTTCTTGCTACTGTATGGCCTATGATCACAAAAAAGTATGCTTACTTTTATTTTGGGATAATTTTTTAAATAGGATACATATTTAGCAGATAATTTTATTTCAGGACATCTATTTAGGGTTGAGTTGATGAAGAATATTAATTTATATTTTGTATTAAATAAAGACAAATCTTTCATTTTTGTTATTAAATCCCTTAAAATTAAGTGTAAAATTGTCATTTTGTATTAAAAATAATTAAATTTAAAACTAAAAATAAAAAAGATTAAAACTAAAAAAAATGAAAAAAAGAAGAAGAAGAGGTGCAGATCGTACCCCCTCCCCACCCAGCCCGACACCAGCCCTCCCTACCTACCCACTCCCCGACAGCAGCCCTACCGGCCGGCACTGCCTACCCTCCCCCTTCTCTATCTTCATCTCTCCCACCATTCCTCTCCTTCTCTCTCTATCCTCTTTCTCTCTTTTCCTGTCTTTTTTCTCTCTCACCTCTGCTTTCTGCCCATCTTCCCCCTTCTCTCTCTCTTCATCTCTCCCACCATTCCTCTCTTTCTCTCCCCCCCTTTGCTTTTTGCCCACCCCGCTGCACCTCCCTTCCCCACCCCACCCCACCCCAACCCAACCCAACCCACTTGCCAGTAACATTTTGGTGAGACAGAGATGAAGAGATAGAAAGAGATAAAGAGAGGAATGGAGGGAGAGATGAAGAGAGAGAATGGGCAGGGCAGGCGGATAGGGCTGCCGCCGGGGAAGAGGTGCGATCTGCACCACCTCTTTTTTTTTCTTTTTTTTTTAATATTTTTTTAGTTTTAATATTTTTTTCATTTTTTTTTTCAATTTATTTTTAGTTTTAATTTTTTCTAATTTTAAACTTTTTGAGTTTTAATTTTTTTTATTTAAATATTTTTAGTTATAATCTTTTTTAGTTTTTAGTTTTACTGTTTTTAATTAAAAAATTTGAATTAAAATTGTTTTTAATTGAAATGGCAATTTAACCTTAATTTTGATGGAGTTAGTTACAGAAGTGAATAATTGTCCTTCTTTGATATAAACGATAAATTAATATTATTCATCAACATAACTCTAAATATATGTCCTGAAATAAAACTTACCCATAAATATGTGTCCTATTTAAAAACTTTTCCCTTTTACTTTCGTTCGCTTCTACCATTTATGGGACATTTTGATCGAGTATCGTTCCTTTCATTCTCACATTCTCGTTCCCACGACCTGCATGAGATGAATTGCCCTTGAATGCCCCTTTAATTTTGATCACAACGTTCTTATTAATAAATAATAAGGACGTTGCATTTGTTTATTATTTAGAATGGAGTTGATTTTCTGGGCTGACTTTCTCCTTCAGCTTGGATCAGGCCCATTTCCTTTACGTTTCCTTGCTTTGGCCTAATTTACCACAATCTATCATGATAAGTTTGGCCCCCACAATGCCCCCATTTCTTCCTCTACTACCATGTGTCACTTCTGGGTTAGTGAGGGAAGAAATAAACAGCGGTTATGACACATTATAGTGCCCTTTGCACTCCCAAGGCACTTCTTTTTGTTTTAGAACTCAGAAAGGTTTGAATTTCCACTTTACCAATTTGTAATTGCCTCAAATTTTTCATCTTCCTCTCTTTGCACCGTTTCTTATTAAAGGTTTCTCCAGAAATTTCTCGCCTGTTTCTTCTTACTGTTTCTGTGCAAGATTTGAACACTTGCGATCATTTCTGTGAGAGTTTGCTCTGAAGCATATCTCAGAGTAAGTTCACTTTTCATCGTATTTTTTCTCTTCTCTCTTAATGGGCAAAAAAGGTAAGGCCTGTAAAGCGATTTATGACTTCTGGGTGCCTTCCAAGAAACAATTAAAGTAGTTAGCCTGTGATAACTCGGTTCTCGCCGATGTCCAACTTCTCTCTTTTCCTTCTGATGCCAACCTCGTCATCGAGGACGGAGTTCTAGAAAGGAATATGGTGATTTCAGCTTTCGCTCTACCTTACATTTGATTCCCTCTTCATCCTATTTTCCACATCGTGCTCACCCTCATGGGTGTTCACCTCTTTCAATTGAACCGAAGTTGCTACCAGTTCATATCCGCTCTGCTGGGTTTTGGTTTCACCCATGGAGCAGCTTTAGGTTTCGCCGATCTTTTCTATTTTTACCAATAGAATGAGCGACAAGACGAAGAAGGGACTACTACTTATTACTTTACTCCCAAATAGAAAACCCATAAATTATTCCATTCTAGACCCTTCTCTCATAGTGGTTGCAAGGAAAGACCGATTCTGGTGACTGGGAATTTGGCCTCTCTCGAACTCGAAGACATGGGCCTTCCCCGTGCCTTCTCCTCTAACCCCAGTATTCCCGGTTTTGACTATTTTCACGATCTACACATCAATGTAGTTTGCCGAAGAAGGCTGATAACAAATCTTTTTGAATTGATACTTTCAGACAAGACTTTCTACAACGAGATTAAGTTGGTGCACGAGAGATTAGAGTTTCTACGAGCTTATTTTATTCTCGAGGGTGAGCAATAAGTTTCCTTCTACACTACTGAAGGTCTGCTTTGGAGAATCTCAAACGAGAGAGATTCGATTATTTACGCCCCCTACTCAAGAAAGGTCAGATCGCGGATTAAAGGAGTTGACCCTAGGTTCGTTGCTGGTTCCCTTGTTGCAGAAAGTACACAAGACCTTCACTTGAACAAAGTTGGAAGAGAAACTGCGAGAAGACTGAAGAACAAGTTCGGGCTCGAAGCTAATTTTGATTCCCCAGATTCTGAAGCTACCCATTCAGACCAACGAACTGAAGTGATGCCTCATCAACTTGAAATTGCCCAAGATCTTCCTCGTCAGAAGAAGAGGAAGAAAAGTGAAAAGGCAACAGAGCCCAATACCTCCAAGAAGAATTCCTCCACTCAGGAGACTGAGATTCACCCTGCGAGGAACTCGAGGCCAATCATCGATTTGCCCGAACAGATGCCTCATCCTAGACCAATCCTTTCTTCTCCCACAGGGCCTGAAGTTCTCTCACCACCATCTTCCTCGAGCACTATCCGCCTGAAGTGGACTCGTGAGTTCAAGAGGAACGATGGTGTGCACATCTCTGTGGCCACTCCGGGAAGTCTGAACCAGTGGCATTGGCAATAATGCGAGGGTCTATTCTCCCTGAAGATATGAAGGAGGGGATGTTGCTGACTGACTCCCAGATCAATTTCCAAAAAGCAACTGCTCTGTACGAGGTACTTTTCTTACTTGACAGATATATATTTTTTATTTTTAATTCACCCTAACTCGTTTTCATCTTGGCTGTCTAGTTGAATAGGCTCTCTACCATCCAGGATGGTCATGCTGCCTTTGTGAGATGTGAACTGACAACTAAGAGATCCAAGGAATTGTCTGAGAAAAACCTTGTTAAGGTTCATCCGAGCTTGAGGTTGCCAGGAAGAAGCTCTAGGATTTTCTTTATTTATCTTTCTTAAATCAGGTGGCACAACAGAAGCTAGCCTCACACACTCTCTCCTTATCCTGCCGCAAGGTCACTCCGGCCAATATCAAGACTTCAAGGCACAAAGAAAGGTGAGTCATTTCTCTTTTATCTTGCTGGCTACAATTTGTTTTACTGCATTTATTGACCCAAATTTCCTTCCTTTGCAGATTTGGAAGAAAATACCTCCAAGGGTCAAAGAGGTGGAGTCAACCTCCATCACTTTTTGGTCTGCAAGCTGCCATCATAGTAACTTTTTTCTCCTTCATTTGTTCCAATTGAATAGGACAACTCCCACCTCTTCACACAAGGCAAGAAAGTCTTCATGACATACCACTTCTTTTTAATTCACCATTACAAAATAACCATCTTTCGTTTACTCCGACTGACCCTATTTTTTTTTTTTTCTTTTTGCAGGTACCTTTCTCATCTGCTTTGAACTATCTTAATTAATCAGCAGACTAACTGATTTTTTTTTTTTTTTTTTTTCAGGTACCTTTCTCATCTGCTTTGAACTATCTTAATTAATCAGCAGACTAACTGATTTTTTTTTTTTTTTTTGTAACTCAGCTCACCATGGATTCGGCCGAATCCGTTCGGTGCTTGACATATATGGTTTCGGCCGAAACCAATTGAGAGATGGATTCATCCGAATCCTTTGATGAACTTTTGTTATTTCAGACAAAACCGATTGGATGAAAATGGATTCAATTGAATTCTTTGATAAATTTTGGTGCTTTCAGCCAAAACTGATTGAAAGAAAATGGATTCACCTGAATTCTTTGATAAATTTTGGTGGTTTCGGTCAAAACTGATTGAAAGAGAATGGATTCAGCCGAATCCTTGGATAGATTCTTGTGGTTTCAGCCGAAACCGATTGGAAGATTTTTCTAAATCTATTTTGTTCTATTTATAGGCACCATGAGATCGATACTAGCTTAATGATGAGGATTGAGTCTATCTGAATTCAAAATCAAATGCTAATCTTTTATTCAAATCGGAGTTACCCATATGATCAATCTTATCTTTATTTTTGAATCGACATCTAATCCTTTTTTTTTTTTTCTTAAAACCTCTTTTTCCCACATTTTGAATGCATCCAACGTAGGGTGTATATCCTCATCCATATATATATATATATCCCTTTAAACAAAAATTATGATTCAATGTAGAGTAAGCGGTGAGCGCTTCCCTCATTACCCAAACAAAATAATATTATAGGCCTGCAAAATAAAATAAAATTTCTCATTAATTTCACTATGAAAAATTATTCTGTATAACCGATATATTGACATGTGGTATAACTAGTCTATGTTTTATAATATGAGTAGATATTATTAATACTATACTCTACTAATATAAACATATCATCCTATAATACCCTTACACGTTAAATTGGTTATACATTACAAATGATTATATAACTAAACAAAATATTAAAAGAATTTCACATTACATAATAAAAAAAATTAATCTACATGGATCGATATTTCTTTTTTTCCATTCGTACTTGAGACCTCTTACGCAATCCAGAAAGTTGTTCTTCCCACACTTCTCTTCGGAACACGGATCTCTTTACCTCATCCTTAGAGAACCCGTCGACTCCAAACCCTCTTGAGTTGACCAAACCCAGCTGGTAATCATACCTTTCACGCGAAATAGGGTCGGAAAGTGTTTCATATGCCATTTGAAGCTCAATGAATTTTCTTGTAGACTCCTCTTTTGTTGAGGTAGGGCAAACATCAGGGTGGTATTGACGAGCCATGCTTCTGTAGGCCTTCTTTATGTCATACAAACCCACGTTTTGAATATTATTCTCAGAACCAAGAGAGAGTACCTCATAAAAGTTGTTGGCCTTCTTTTTGTGCATTGCCAACCCACCATGGTCAGCTGCGGCTCTACATGAAATACTTTGGAGCTTATAACAATTATGAGCTTTTTGCTTTGGCTTCGCTTTGTGTAGCCTTGGCACCATCTTTGCTATATTGGAATTAATTTGCAAGGAGATTTCCATGTCTGTGTGTCTCACAGAGGTCGAGAGAGAGAGAGAGAGAGAGAGAGAGAGAGAGAGAGAGAGAGAGAGAGAGATGGAGGGACTGTGTATAGAAGATTCGAGGACAGCCAATTGGTAACTACGAATGTGTATATATAGGGTAATATTAGGTCGGTTAGATTTATTATATTAATGAAGACCGTTGAATGAGAAATTTGGACGTAAGTTTATGTCGTCATTGTCTTTGGTGCGGTGTCTCCTCGCAATTCTAGCCAGTATTGATTGACCAAATCTAATCGATGATGCTTATAAAGTAAGTTTGTTTTCTTACCAAATACAATTCATGGTCCAGCGTACGGTTTACGCGTACGCGGTTATCCTTAGTTTTTAGCTCAAGTGGTAACTTAGAACTAATTAGTGTGTATAAACATAACATGTATATTGTGGTATTCAATGTAATTACATGTTATAATATAAATAGAGGTTATCAATATTATATTCAACAAGTACGCAACTTGTCATCTACTATATCATAACATGTGAATTAATTAAATTATGTAACGGTGTTTCGATTATACAGATTTGCAACATACATAGTTCTTATTTATTAGAAATGTAAGTTTTATTATTATCAATAGTAAATATATAGTCTAATAGTACTTTTTTTTTCTCAATATTAAAAGAGTCTTAAATTCAATTCTCCTTTTCGTAAAGAAAAAAAAATTATCAAACCTTAAATAAATAAATCATGTTTGGATTAATTAGAAGTTAAGCATAACCGAAACATAAAGATGATCCAAATTTTTATAAGATGATTGAGATTAGCATTTTAAACTAGTTTTAAGAAAAATGAGATTAGTTGTCCACGTTAATTTGTACATAGACTATTGCTTCATACAAGACAACGCTAAAACCGAATTTACCAATTTAATTTACACATGCATAATTTGAAAGCAAGCTATGAAGAACACAGAAAAATATATTGCTTTTATTTTTATTTCTTTTGGGTCCAATCCTTCTCGTATGTATTGTTGTCAACTTCTTTTTTCATTTGGTTTGCTTGCTATTGGTAAAGCAATAAAACTAACAACGAGGGGTCACCAAAAAGTTTAAGGCCCGAAGCCCACCCAGCCCATTGGGCCATCCCCTTGAAGCTCACAGGTCGCTCAGATCTCGGCCCACTTAGGTCAGCCCAAAGCCCATTTACACACAATATATCTTCAATAAAAAAAATATAGAATTTTGGCTATGTTGTGAATTGAACATGACACCTCATGGAACAAACTTCAATTCTCAACCAATTAAGCTGACTAATTTATTTGTCTAATTAGTGAATCAGAACATATTTAATAGGTTTTTCGTTTGTATACTCTAATAAATTATTAATATGCTTATTAAGTTATTATATAATACTATAATCATATAATGTTAGTAAATAGTAATAGTCGAAACTGTGTAATAGCATAAATAATAAACTTTTAGGGTTAAATACATTTTTAGTTCACGAACTTTGGTGGTTTCTCAATTTGGTCCACCAATTTTAAAACGTGACAAAAATAACTTCTAATTATCCAATTTGTGTCAATGCAAGATCTTCCGTCCAAAAATCTAACGGAAGCTGACGTGGCCGTTAAATGCTGACGTGGTACACTGAATGTGCGCCACGTGTCACCTTTTTTATTTTATTTTCGGATTTTTTCTATTTTCCTGTTTTTATAAACTTTAAAAATTAGTTAAACATAGCTCTGGACTCATAAAAATACGCAAAAAATTCCTACAACCTCGTCTTAACTAGTACTAATTTTTTATAGGGCCAAATTACCAATTTGCTCTTTGAGAGTTTCCATAAAATTTGGGAAGTCCAAATTTATTTTATAGAGAAAAATTTGTTTTCCTCTAAAACCGAGAGGTCTTTTGGATAGCAAGTATTCACAAGAAATGTAGTGTTAGTTTTTAAAAGACCAACGGTGCAAACCTCGTATTTTTTGGATCTCGGGAGATTATTTTATGAATTTCTAAAGAGTCTAGAGTATTTTAATTTTTTAGAAATAAATTTGGATTTTTCAAATTTTCTGGAAACTCTCAGAGGGCAAATTAGTAATTTGGCCCCATAATAAATTAGTACTAGTCAAGATGAGGTCGTAGGAATTTTCTGTGTATTCTTGTGATCAGTCTAGAGTTATTTTGAATTAATTTTTAAAGTTTATAAAAATAGAAAAATTTGAAAATAAAATAAAAGATGTGACACGTAAATGTGCACCACGTCAGCGTTTAATGGCCACGTCAGCCTCCGTTAGATATTTGGATTGAATATCCTGAATTGACACAAATTGGATAATTCGAGGTTATTTTTGTCACGTTTTAAAATTGGTGAATCAAATTGAGAAATCGCCCAAAATTTGTGAACAAAAAATGTATTTAACCCAAACTTTTAAACTTATATACAAAATTATAAATTTACAACTATAGTTATTAAAGTTATTATAATAAACTTTTATAATACAACTATAATTAAAGTTATTAAACCACGATCGTTCATTAATTCAACGATCTGAACCGTTCATTTTATATGTTGATAGTCAAAAATCATCCTTACAAAAAATCGGTCAAATAAGAATTCATCTACCCGTTCGAATGTTTGATTATCATTAGAAAAACCATGATCATTCATTAATTCGATCACCGTTACTTCATTCTTACATCTCCGATTGAACTAATTTTTTGAAAGGATTCTTTTTGAGTGGGGAACTAAAGTTTGAACGGTTCAGATCGTTAAAAACACAATCAATATGTGAGCTTCTACATATAAATACACTTGAAAAGTATAATTCTAATAACTTTTCCATTGAAACCTTGTTGTTTACATAATTATGAAGACTACAACGTGATTTCAACAATCTGACCCGTTCATTTTCTATATTCATAGTTAAAGATCATCCTTACAAAAAATTGGCCAAATCGAAATTCATCTACCCATTCGATCATCATTAGAAAAACCACGATCGTTCATTAATTCGACTACCGTTATATCATTTTTACATCTCTGATTGAGCTCATTTTTTGCACGAATTATCTTTAAGTGAGGAACTAAAATTTGAACGGTTCGGATCGTTGAAACACAATTGCATCGTTTGTTTATAAAAATATATAATAAAACATATGTACATTTATATTTTATTATAGTTGTTATGTTGTATATAATTTTAAAAGTTTATTATTTATGGTATTACACTATTACTAACATAATAGTATTATATAATAACTTAATAAGCATATTAATAATTTATTGAAGTAAACAAACGAAAGAGCTATTAAATATGTTATTATTCACAAATTTGACAAATAAACTAATCAGCTCAGTTGGTTGAGAGTTGAAGCTTGTTATGTGAGGTCTCATGTTTAAATCACAATATAGCCAAAATCCTATATTTTTTTATTGAAGATATATATATGTCTAAACAGGCTTTGGGCCCATTCTGGGCCGCCCGTTCAGGCCTCCAAGCTCGCAAGCCAAAGGCCGATGAGCGGGCCTTGGGCTTGTGTATTAAAGCCCAAGCCTAGCCCGGCCCGGCCCGAAAGCCTTCTTATAACGCAGTGAGAGAAGACTTTGTGAAAAGAAATAATTAGAAATAAACCAAAAAGGTATACATGACTTTGAGTAAAACCTAAGAGTTTCTCACCTTCAATTTAAACTGATGCAGGGCAGAGCACTGAAGCAGCCATGGAACTCTGTAATAACAAACATTGATTAAGCATGCATCGATCAGTGACAATTAAGAAGAGCCTTAAGTGTAGTAAATAAACTATATGCATTTAGTGGGGAATTAATGCATGACTTCTAAGTTTCCTGGTGAGGTTTCTAGGATTTTATTTCTCTTGTCCTTTCAGATTTCTTAAGTTTTTCAGTTTTTGATTTTGTCTTTTGGGTTGCTATAATTTACTTTTATTTAATGTTCTAAGTTGGGGGTTAAACTTGTAAGCTTATAAGTTGTACTTGTTGCAGCAGAAAAAGGTGGTTAATTAATGAAATACAATTTCTCTCAAAATCGCAGTGTCTTTTCTCTGGTTCAAAAGTTTGTCCGCCTTTTAGTTTTCTGGTTCTCTACAAGACTACAACTGTAGAATGGTACTAGAAACGACGTTTTTAGGGTTTTCAGGTCTCTCCTCGCACGAGGAGATAGTGGACCCTACCTATCTATCCTTTTCATTTCTTACTTCCATTTTAGTTCTACAAACCACCATCCACGCTATCCTTTTCTATTGCAGTAAGTACAACAAGACGATTCGAATCGTATATTGTATGTTGATGATCTAAATTATATATTTTATAGGTTTCTATTCCAAAATCATTTATGAAAAATTAGACAAATCTGAAATTATTAAGAGATTTAATTTTTATCAAATAAATATATAGAAAATTAGCATTAAATACCAAATTCCAATAATCTTTTAGTATAGCATGAACACCATATAATTTTTCATTTGAACTACTAAATTTAAATGTAATTTTTAGATTATGTCACAAATATGTTGGTGCTTTTGATTTGAGCCTTTTCCATTTGACATTTTTGTACTTTGACCCACATATGATGAGTTTTAGTTAAAATTTATAAGGTTTTGACAAAATTACCCTTAAGACTTTTTATATTATCTTAAAAATTTGCTAATATAGTCTCAACTTCACATTTTGTTGTGACTGTACGACACTTACAACTTTAAATTTAGTTGTGACTGAACAACAGTCACATCTAAGTTGTGAGACAGTCACAATTAAGTTGTGACTTAATTGAATTTTTTTAACAGAAATTATACTACAGTATAGTATAAATAGAGGTCAAAACAATACTTTTACTCAAAATAATACATAGTATAGTTGTGTAAGTTCTCTTTTTCAATTTACCAAGACAGTCACAGTTAAGTTGTGACTGGTTTGATTTTTTTTTTTTTAAATTCAATATATTATAAATTAATGTAATATTTGTGATGTAATATTATTTTTATTTTTTTATTGTAGTGGCATGTGATGTAATATTTGTAAAATCTAATACCTTTTACTTTATTATTTTATTTGACTTTTCAACTAGTACCTAATCTAAAATGCTATTTAATTTTGGTACCTAAACTAAAAAGTTATTGAAATTTAGTAGTTAAAATCAATGGACCTATAAATATACGAACATAATATTTTTGATAAACATATACTTAAAATAGTGACCATTTACTTAATGATCAAATGATTTTTGATTTACCTAATTTTTTGTAAAGACAATCCTACAATAAAGACCAAAACAATAAATGAATTCGATAATCAAAATACAAGGTAGAATGGATTCCATAAGAGATCCCTTAAATAATCTTATTTAAGATATCTCTTAATGGGAAGGCCTGCAATAGTTAGTGTTGAAATTTATATAAGTTTCGTTTGATTTACCAGAAGATGAATTCTATCTATCTTCTCTTTTATTATTCTAATTCTGCAATGTAATCTTATGATCAAAATCGTTCATTTTTTAGATCACCCTTTAAAGATCATCTCTGTAAAAAATTAACCAAATTGAAAAGTGTCTGGTCATATAACTGTTATCAAATAAATAAATATTGAATATATTTGTTACCAAAATAGTTAGTTTCTTTGGTCACAATTACATAACGAAACGATTTTTGATTTGGTTAATTTGTTAATAAGATGATCTTTAAATGATAATCTAAAAATTGAACTGCTTCGATCAAAAGACTAAATTGCGGAATTAGAATAATAAAATAGAAGGAAGGAGAAGCTAGAAAGGATTGAGAAACATATAGAATTTCTCTTTAATATTGCACGTGTATTATCTCTGCTTAATATTGCATGTATATTATCTCTGCCGGCCTGACAATTTCCTCAATCTTTTAATCTGTTCTTACTTCTTAGTAATCTAGCTCTAATTAACATAAGCAACACTTTCCACGAACCTTCTAGAAATTGAGATAAAATATGTTCATCTTAACAAATAATATAAAGTACTCTATGTAATTTTTATATCGTATGCCGTACGTTCATTATCATAGGATATTATATAGTTAATTAATTAATTATCCCAACTATCCAAATGACTGGCGGCGATGCTGGTCATAAGTCAACCTGCTGGCACATAGAATTTATTTTTCTTTATATTCTTAGCCGACAATATATTCAATGGACCAAATCAAAATGAAAGATTTCGAAGTATTTATTTATTTTAACACACTTCGGTAATTCTTATAATTAAATATAACGAATTTGGGTATTGTCTTGGACTTTTATATCTGTCCAGTACTTCAGCAAGTCCAACGAATGGGCCCAATCAAAGAACAAAGATAAGAAAAATTATAGAGTATAACTGATATACTGTTATGTGATATAATTAAGAAATAATTACCCATAACTACACATTTCCTATGTTTTTTAACTTGTAGTACCACTATTATTAATATATAATAATTAGGTTAGTTTTATTAACAATTAGGTTAGTTTGACTGCATGGGCTTTAGTTGACTGCAGCTGAGTGGGCTGCTTAGCAGCTGCGTGTGTTTCTTTCTCTCTCTCTCTCTCTTTCTTTCTTTCTTTCTTTCTTTCTTTCTTTCTCTTTCTCTCTCTCTCTCTCTCTCTGTGTGCTTGATCGAAGCCTGCTCGAAGCCTTCTAATGGATCTGCTCCGAGCTTGATCGAAGCCTTCTAGATCTGCTTTGACCACTTGTGGTACGTAGACTCCTACTTTGATTTTTTATCAGTAGAAGGTTCTTGATTCTGAAACTGCAATTTCTGGAACATTGAAAGTAAACTGAAACTGCAGTTTATTGGAGTTGTAGTTACTAACTGCAGTTTCTGAAACTGCAAATGAACTGAAACTGCAGTTTATTTGAGTTACAACTGCAGTTTCAGAAACTGCAAATGAACTGAAACTGCAGTTTTTTTGAGTTGTAAGCTTGCAGTTGTAATGTAAGTGAAACTGCAGTTTATTTGAGTTGCAACTGCAGTTTCAGAAACTGCAAATGAACTGAAACTGCAGTTTATTTGAGTTGTAAGCTTGCAGTTGTAGTGTAAGTGAAACTGCAGTTTCTGAAACTGTAAAGTAAACTGAAACTGCAGTTTTTTTGGAGTTGCAGGCTTGCAATTGCAGAACGATGTTTGTAAGTGAAGATGAACAATTGTCGATTTGGTAAAGTTGAAGAAAGAGATCGATTTGGCAAAAAAAAAAAAGAATATTAGGCGTGGTGTCCGCAAAAGAATATTAGCATTGTGATAGTTGGCCCGCAAAGAAAGAAAGGGGCTTTAGGTGGTTTTGGTTAATAATTTGTGGTATCAGTACCTGCATGTTAACGCACTCTATAATTAATTCAACATATAAGGGTATTATTGGATTATGTATTTATATTAGTAGGATATAGTATTAATAACATCCAATTATATTATAACAAATAGACTGATTATACCACGTGTCAATATAACAATTATACAGAATAATTTCTCCAAAAATAAGACTAAGAGATTCCTTAAAACAACTAATAGATTTTTTTTTTAGTAATTTAATTAAATAGCCCCCATTAATGAATGTTAAGCTTTTTTGACTCTGGCCCAAAACTTACTTTTATAACACTTTTGCATTTTGTGTGACTAAAATACCTCTTTATATATATACTTTATAGATCATGAATTCCACTAATAGACCAGAAAGTCCTCTAGGTTTTTTATTTTTTCTGAAAGAATAACACTTAGTGGACACCGACACTAAGTGGACACACACAAAATTTTCTGGATTCAACGGAGAAGAAGAAGAAGAAGAAGAAGATGAACCACACACAAATTTTCTTTTTTCTTCTTCTTTTTTGCTTCAGACTTTCAGAGAACTAAATCCCCAAAACCCAAAGAAACAGACAAAGCAAGAGAGGCGCGGGCGGTGGGTTTGGGTCGCGAGAGGTGGGTGCAGATTTGGTTGGCTGGGGAAGGAGGGAGGGAGGGAGGGAGAGAGAGAGAGAGAGATTTGGTTGCTGAGAAGAATCAAGGAGAGAGAGATCTACGTAGATCTGGTTGTCTTCATGCAGAGATCTTCTTTCATCCGTGAAGAAGGGTGGTTAACTGGGGAAGGAGAGAGGCAGAGAGAAAAAAAAAAACTACAGTGATTAAATTTTAGGTTTTTATATGAAGGGCATTATGGAAATTTCATACGAAAGAGAGCTAGTAAAATAAGTTTTTGAGAAAGAGAATCAAAAAAGTTTTTTTTTTTTTTAATTTAGTACCTAAACTATTATTCGTGTCCTAATTAAGCACCTGAACTTTTATTTTGTACTAATGTAGTACCTAAATTGATTTATGTTAATAAAATTAACGGAAGCTATGAAATCCAAGGCTTTTTTTAGTCAATTCAAGTGGAATTGTTTACCCATCATCTCTCTTCCCCAGCCTGTCGTTTTCCCCACCATTGTCATCTTCTCTCCAGCGTTGACACCTTCTTCCCACCATAACTAAGCCTCCATCCACCAAACTTCACCTATTTAAGACATAAATTGCAGAAAAAAGAGAGGAAAAGAAGCCTATTTTATTCCAACTTGACTACCAACTGACTATCCATTGATGGAAGAAGAAATTTCAAAGATTTGAACCTGGGTAAATGTGTTATGACTATTTCTAGTTTCTCTTGGGTGATGATATTCTTGATGTGGTTAACTGCCAAAAAAAAAAAAAGAAGCCAAATGTAGATTACAAATTTTGTGAGCGATGGGGTTTAGGATATGGGTAGTGTTACTAGTGTAAGGTTGTAGCAATGCTTTGTTTTTCTTTTTACTATTTTGTAACAAATGTTTGGTGGCTTTGTGATAGATAGAAGGCTATGTTTATTGACATCTGTGATGGAGGGCTAGGCTTGGTTGTTGTATGCAAACGTATATTTGGATATGCATCATCTAGCTAGTTGGATCAAGCTTGAATGTTATAGAGAGTGAGTTAGTGATTTTTAGTGGATCAAGTTGGATCATCAACTACGTTGGAGTAATTTTTAGTGGTTGATTAATGAGTTAGTGATTCTCTAATAATGTTTAAATTTTTTTCTCATGGATTGAAAAAAAAGCCATGTTATACATATATATATAGCAAAACAATA
Organism: Dryas drummondii; assembly: GCA_003254865.1. Classification (NCBI taxonomy): domain Eukaryota; kingdom Viridiplantae; phylum Streptophyta; class Magnoliopsida; order Rosales; family Rosaceae; genus Dryas; species Dryas drummondii. The sequence goes on from QANW01006939.1 coordinate 737,479, forward strand.
CAAGAAATGAAGATATATTTAAACTTGACGATGACATAAAATAATAGACAAAAAAAAAATGATCATGCATTAATCCAAAAAAAATTACAGACCCAATAATCCTTAGCTTCCAACAAAATAACAGACATGGGTTTATGAAGCAAAATGACCATGCATTATTCCAACAAAATTACAAACCCAATAATCCTTAGTTTTCGACAAAATAACAGACCCCAAAATGAAATTCCATAGTCTAGTTATACTCAAATACATTTCCATAGTGTAATTCCATCCAAAATCACCCAACTAGATAATCTAATTAAATACACATAATCCAATCTTGCTCATGGCATCCAAATTGTCTTCTTTTTTGCAACTTTCTTAAATCTTATAGAAGATGTGCTTGTAACTGTGGAAGTTGGCTGAGATGGTTGTTGGGCCCTTGGCGTTGCTACATGAGTGGGTTGAGTTGCTTGTTGTACTCCAGGATGAGGAATAAATGCAGAAGTAGGTGGCATTGGTGCAGAGGTTTCTTTGGTTGATTTTCTCGAACCTTGCCTTGTCCTTTTAACCTATCCAACATTAAACCAAAGTTCTCATACATACATACATTTAAACCAAAACCAAAACCAAAGTACTCACACATGAATTTAAACATATGTACTGACAGGTAATTTTGTTGGTCTTGTACCAACCCCTTCAACAACAGCAGCAGCCCCATTAGTGTTTGAAATTGTTCCTTCATTTGTTGATGAAGATAGTGCTCCACTGGTGCCTCTTACATTAATTATGCTTTTTGTTCTTCTACATGACAAATATTAAGTATTAGATAAATGCACACCTATATAAATGCACAAATACTAGTATAGAGGTTTACCTTGGATTGAGTTGCTTGTTGTCTTCTGATGCATGATCTTTGGTTGTGCCTTTCCTCCCCACATATAGTGCACTTGATTTTGATGTTAAACCTTCTTAGCTTGTGTGGATTGTTAGGGTTGAGTATGGGGGCCCTCTTTTCACCAGCCTCTCTAATCCTAACTTTCTTAGGTCTTCTTGGTTGTTTATGGTATATAGGAGAAGCCAAAGGAGGAGTACCAAATTTTACCCATTGATCTTGACCGAAAATTGGATGTATGAAAGGTCCATAAGCTTTGAGGTAGACATCTGACTTGTAACAATTATCAACAAAGTCTATAACATCATAGTCTTGCTTATATATTGCAGAAATAGCATGGGGACATGGTATGCCAGTTAGGTTCCACCTTCTACAGCTGCAGAAATTTTTTTGAAGGTCAACCGAAAAATTCCCTTCTTTCCAATAAGACACTTGGAACTGCAAGTCCCCTGCCCATACAGCTATGCAATACCCTGACTCTTGTTTGTTCTTCTCCAAAATTCCACTAACCCTTGGCCCTATTCCATCAATCCATTTCTTCACAGAATCCCTCTTCTCTGCCATTCTGACCATGTGGTACATTCTAATTCTCTCAAGCATAGTTAGTATGGGTTTATCTCTTGCATCTATAATGGCAGCATTAAATATATGACTCACAGAGGTTGTTCAATAAAATATCACACTTGGGAGTGCAATTGAAATATGTCCTGCTCCAATGAGTTGGGGACTTATCAGCCAACCATTCAACTGCTTTGTCATCCTCCAATTTCATCTGCTCCATTTCATCCTTATATTTAGCCAAAGTAGTGGCTCTTGCAGCAGCCCATAGTCTATTCTTGAGTGCAAGACCCTTATGCTCACCCTTAAAATTGTTATACAAATGTCTTACACAGTGCCTATGCTCTGAATTGGGCAACAACTCAGATACAGCTGGTAATAGTCCCTTTTGTTGGTCTAATATGAAACTCCAGTGCGACCCATTCTCTATCCCAACATCATTTATCAGAAATTTAAGAAACAACAGCCATGTGCTTTTATTTTCAACTTCAACCACTGCATAAGCAATAGGAAACAAGCCATTATTGCCATCTATTCCTACAACAGTTAACAATTGACCCGGATGAGGCCCTTTAATGTGACACCCATCCAAGCCTATCAATGTTCTGCATCCGTCTCTAAAACCCTTCTTACAAGCTTCAAAACAAATGTAGACTCTCTGGAAGCATAATTGACCATCCATGTCCTCTTCAGTTTTCATAAAAATTGAACTGTCAGGGTTTGTCCTCCTTAGCTCCGCACAATAGTCCCACAGTAATGCATATTGTTGTGCATATGTGCCTTCAATGGTAATTTGGGCCATCCTCCTAGCTTTATACAATTGGGACCTGGATACTTTTAAAACAAAATCCTTTTTCACTGTCTCTCCAAAACTACTCACTGCCATATTAGGATGGATCTTAATTTGATCCACATATTTTTTTGAGAGCCACTTGTAGGTTGCAAACCTATTTTTTTGCTCTGTGTGGCATTTATGTGTGTTCACATACGTCTGAACTCGAAATGTGGAACTATCTTCAAATTTGGTAGCATACACTACCCATGGACACCCTTTATTTTTCTCTTTGCAAACTGCCCTTACTCTCCTTGTAGTGTTGTGCATAAACCTAATAGGTCTACTAGTCTTGATTGAGTGTTCTCTCACAGCTTCCTTAAACAATGCACCATATCCAAATTCCATCCCCACAATGAATCGAGGGTTGTTCATATCTGTTTATGCATTAAATTGTGGAAATTTAGGCAACCTTTTCTTTTTCATATGTTTTCCAGTGTCTTCATCATTATTTGATGAGCTATCCCCACTAAGTAGCTCATCAGATTCACCATAATCAGACTCAACAGCTTCTAATTCATTTAAATTGGGAGCACCAAAACTCGTATCCACATATTTATCAAATTGCTCATCATCATCACCACCATCTTCACACTCAGATTGTTCATAACATGAGTTAATAATATTTGAATCATCTTCTTCCTCTTCTCCCACTTCCCCAACATGAACATTAGTAAAGTAGGCCTCTTCCTCTTCTTCCACTGCCCCAACATGAATATTAGTAAAGTAGGCATCTTCCTCTTGTCCCACTGCCCCAACTGGATTTCCAATAAAGTGAGCCTCTTGCTCTATAAACTCATGATTAATAGATGGCTGGCCCTCCAAGATTCCATTAATGTTCTTGTGTTTCATATAAATTGTTGCAATTTTATTGTGTGGTAAATGTTTAGTGCACATATCTATGGCTTCTTTGTCGGTTAGTATATAAACTAAACTTCCAGTTTCAGAATTTCGATAACAAAATCTTACAAGGTCCATATAACCAAGCTTTTTGGTGAAGGCATCCAACTCTATAAGTGACATGTAATCTATTTCACAGTGATCAAAGTAAGTGACCTGACCCCCAACATACCTCTCTGTATCACCCGTGTCTATGAACCTCCCTCCATGATGAATTTGGATGCTAAAATACCAGGATCCAGGATCTAAAAATAATAAAACCAACCAAGAGTCACTATAATTATACATCAAACTTGCACATGCAATAACAAATAAAACATAATAACACATAATATAACTCATGTATTTGTTTTAGATGAGCAAATACTAAAGGACAAAACCTACTCTAGTGTTTCAATAACTATGTGCAGATTTGCAGTTGTTATTTTAAAGCCAAATGAAGTACACATGCCATTTAAAAAAAAAAAAAAAAATTCTAAACAACAAATTAAAAGCAACAGTTCACATGCTATTAAACAAAATAGAGAACCATACAACACTCGTTATGCAAACCCCAATGCCACATATAAAGCAGACAAAACTCTAACACATTTGTTGAAAACTAAGTAGAAATCATTATAATATAGGCGTAAATGCAACTTTAACTACCATCAGCCAACTCCATTGTCCTCCACCAACAAGATTCATGTGCAAAAGGCCAAAAAACAAATCCAAACATCACGGAAAAAGCAACAAAAACTTACCAAATAACCCACAAAAGATAAAAAATACAGAATCTATCACACTCACATCAGTACAGAGAGTATGATAAAAGTGAGAATTTTATACTTACCATACTGTGGATTTTCAGAACCGCGTCTAATGATTGGATTCATTGCTCTGAGCCCTAATCGATCTTCTTCGATTACACTTAATCAAAGAATTTTATCACGTTTTCCCCTCTTTACTAACTGCCTCTTTCTCTTGCGCAAGCCCTAAGTTGTCTTCTCTTTCTCATTGACCTCAGTTGACCACAAATAAACGAACATACAGTGAAAGAAGATATTAAAGTATTCATGAAATGACTAAATTGGCCTTGGGTATGTAGTCACCTGCAAAGCACATGACTCACTTCCGTCCATTTCTTTAACGGAAATCAACCTAGGTACTACATTGGTACAAAATAAAAGTTCAGGTATTTAATATGGACAAATAAAAGTTCAGGTACTTAATTGGGGCATGGGTAATAGTTCAGGTATCAAATTTGAAAAAAACCTTTTTTTTTCAAATTTTTTTGTCAAATGGGGTTATTTACTTAAGTTACTCTTTTTTTTTTTTTTTCTGTTTTTTCTTAAAACTGTCCATAAAAACTGCAAAATTTTGTTTTCTAGGAATAAAACCTTAGTATTGATCCACAAGACAGTCCAATCACCACATCGTGGCATGCAGATTATCAACAAAGCAGTTCATGACCTTACCAAATATTTCTTAACTTTTTAATAGCTTAAAAGTACTTAAAAGATTAAGTTATCTTTATATTGCTATTCTCGACTATAAATTTGACAAAAAGCATTTTTATATTGCTACTTTGGTAGCTCACCCATGCAATTCAAGTAAATAAAAAATTTTAATTATAGGGAAGGACAAAATATTAATGGGTTACAATTTGGAGCTCACCGAAGTGATCACATTTTCAAATCACATTAGTAAATCGATCACATTATGTGGTAGTTCAGTTAGAAGAACCGTAGAATTATCCACAATGCACCTAAATTCAAACTCTCCTCCCCCAAAAAAAAAAAAAATCACATTATGTGATATGTGAGGTCCACTTGTTAGATAAACTATTATGGTACGTGGGTCAATTATTAATAAAAATACATTATTCGTGACATATTAATGTCAAAACAAATGTGTTTCAAAAAGATGATTTGTCACTTTAGCATTACTTTTTGATGAATGTGTGCAATTCTCTGTTGCGAAATGTAATATATGGAATTTTTGCAAATGTATACTTAAAATAGGAACAATTACTCGTAAGTTATAATTGTATCGAGTAAACCTAAGTGTTTTCATACCCGAAAAAAAAAAAAAACCAAAAAAACTTGGGTGTCTTTTGGCACCCATGAGAGCTGAACAAAAGACCATTGTGTTTACACAGTTACACTCACCCTTTTACAACAAGTTGCCTAAGAGATTATTGAGGGGTCTACATAGTGGCGGATCTACAGTGGGGTCAATGGGGTCACTTGACCCCATGAACTCAGAAAGGCTGGGCTTGATGTAAAATCTTGACCCCATGAAATCTTGGTTGCAGCCATGGCTGGCAGGGGCAATATTGCAGAGCAGGGGTAAGAATCAGAACAGGGGAAAGAACCAGAGCCTATCGCTGTCGCCCGTCGCCCCCTGCTCCCTCAATGTCGTCGTCGCCCCTTGCTCCCTTGCCGTCGCCGTCGCCCCTTGCTCCCTCGTCGTCGCCCTTGATCCCTCGCTTCCGCCCCTGCTGGGTTTATCTTGCCCCCATACCAGTGGATGTCTAGATCCGCCACTGGGTCTAGGCTATCTTTGATTTGTAATTCAAATGGTTTATTAAGAGTTGTAATGCACTTTTGAGATGCTGATCCAAATTCATTATGGGATCGAATAAAAGAATGAACCTCTAGTCCATAAATAATTACAAATGATAATATAACTAAACAAAATATTAAAAGACTTACATCAAAAGAGAAAATAAAAGTTAATCTAAATAGTCTCATGTTTCTTCTTTTTCATCCGTACTTGAGACTTCTTACGCAATCCACAAAGTTGTTCTTCCCACACTTCCCTTCGATGTATGGATATCTTTACCTCATCCATGGAACACCCATCGACCCCAAACTGTCTTGAGTCGACCAAACCCAACTGGTAATCGTACTTTTGACGTAAAATTGGGTCTGAAAGTGTTTCGTATGCCTTTTGAAGCTCAATGAATTTTCTTGTAGACTCCTCTTTTGCTGAGGTAGGGCAAACATCAGGGTGGAATTGACGAGCCATGCTTCTGTAGGCCTTCTTTATCTCATGCACGCCCACATTTTGAATATTATTCTCGGAACCAAGAGAGAATACCTCATAAAAGTTGTTGGCCTTCTTTTTGTGCATTGCCAACCCACCATGATCTGCTGCTGCTCTACATGAAATAGTAGTTTCAAGCTTATAATTATTATGAGGTTTTAGCTTTGAGTACTTCACTTTGTTTAGCCCTGGTGCCATCTTTGCCATATTGGTATTCATTTGCAAGGAGATTTCCATGTCTGTGTGTCAGAGAGAGAGAGAGAGAGAGAGTACAGAAAAGTTAAAGAGCTAGCCTTGCTACGGATGTGTGTGTATATAGTGTAATATAATCGGTTTAGATTTTTTTCTTAATTATATATGAAGACCGCTGAATGAGACTTTTGGAAGTAAGTTTATGTCATATATATTTGTCTTGGTAGGGTATTTCCTTGCGATTCTAGGCAGTCTTAATTGACCATACGGTCCAATTTTATGTCTTATATATTTGTCTTGGTAGGGTGTTTCCTCATCGATAATTCTTACCAAGTCTAATTGATGCTCTATACGGTCTATAGATGGTTTGTAATTCATGTTGATCTTTCTCAATTAAAAGTTTAAAGGTTTTAAATTCATAATGTATTTATAAATTTTAATACTAAGGATGGTACGGTGGGTTTAGCTGGTTGTTTTAAGCTTAATGTTGATGGCCGGGGCATTCGATCTCAAAAATAATATTGGTTTGGTGGTTTTTTTTAATTAATAGGGAAGTTCCAAATTTCAATACCTCCAAAAAAAAATTGAAGTAGAAGTCAAAGAAAACTAAAAGCAAGGAGAGAATTCAAATTCATATAAGATGAGAATTAGCCTTTTTAGTTAATTCAACAAAAATGAGATTAGCTGTCCACCTAAAACCAAGACAAACCATTGGCTATTTGGCTAATTGGCTAATTGGATAATTGCTTCATACAAGACAAAACGCTAAAACCAAATTTACCAAAGATTAATTTATGACATAATTTGAAAGCAAGCTGTGAGGAACAGTTCTTTTCCCTCTCCTCCTTCGTGTGTCGGTCCCGTGTTGTATGAGGATTTGGTTGGGAGTTAGTTGTGATAGAGTAGTTGTTTAGTTTTGCTTTTATAGCTGTTTACTTTTTTCTCTTGGGTTGGTTGCTATTGGTAGCAATAAAACTAACAACGCGGTGAGAGAAAAAAGGCTTCCTTAAAAAGCTTACAAGTGCATGTATGGCATTGATGAAAAGGAAAAAAAATAAATCCTAGATAAAAATAGTCTATACCTGAAACTAGGTGCAATACAGTACTAGAAGGTGAATCTTTTTTGGCCAAAAATCGTTTCAAACCTCTATTTATTCTCACTTTGATATAAACTTGAAACTTTAAATAAGTACACTATCAACACATAAAATGGAGGAGCTTCTTAAGCGAATCTCTTTTGGTAAAAACTAAAATGAATTGCATTGTTTGGGCTATCTCACATTATAGATGAATCAATAATCTCGTCTAATTTTTAGATGTACATTCCAAATATCATATTTTCAAAAAATTTGTAAAATCAAAACTTATTTGACCATTTAATTATCATCATAATTATTTCAGTATTTATTGGAAACACTATATTTATTTATTAGAAAATTATGATTAAATACCAAATATTAATAATTTTTTGGTATAGCATGAAAACCATATAATATTTCAATTAAACTACTAATTTAAATGTAGTTTCTTAGATTATGTCACAAACATGTTGGCCCCTTTGATTTGAGCTTTTTTCATTTGATATTTTTGTTCTTTAGTCCACATATAATGGTTATTAGTTAAAATTTATAAGGTTTTAAAAAACTTGCCCTTAAGGCTTTTATATTATCTTGAAAAATTGCTAATGTAGTCTCAACTTCACATTTAGTTGTGACTGTACGACACTCACAACTTCAAATTTAGTTGTGACTGACGACACTCACAACTTCAAATTTAGTTGTGACTGAACGACAGTCATATATAAGTTGTGAGACAGTTACAGTTAAGTTGTGACTTGATTGACTTTTTTTAAAAAAAAATTATCCTACAATATAGTATAAATAGAGGTCAAAACAATATTTTTACTCAAAATAATACATAGTATAGTAGTGTGAGTTGTCTCTTTCACTTTACCAAGACAGTCACAGTTAAGTTGTGACTGAATTGATATTTTTCTTTAATACAATATAATATATATTAATGTAATATTTGTGATGTAATATTATTTTTATTTTTTTATTGTAGTGGCATGTAATGTAATATTTATAAATTCTAATACCTTTTACTTTATTATTTTATTTAACTTTTCAACTAATACCTAATATAAAATACTATTAAATTTTGATACTTAAATTAAAAAGTTATTAAAATTTAGTAGTTAAAATCAATGTACCTTTTATTTATTTATTCAATCATAGTTAGATGACTGAATGGTTTTCAATTTAGTTAATTTTTTCAAGAATGATCCATGTATAGGAACCTCATAAAAAAATGGTTCGAATCATTGACTTGCATTGAAGCTTGGGCCGCATGGGATCCTATTTTATTCTTAGTAAAAGGGATTCCCTTAAGAAGCTCCTCCAACATAAAATGTAAAAATGGATACTTCTATTTCTTTATATACTTAATGATACAAAATACTCATTGTACACTATCCAATGATAAATAAACCTGTCAAGGTTATAATTAAATCAATTTAGTCCACTTTATAAACCGGCCATTCAATGCTCCTATTGGATTTGGACGTTTGAGCGCTTGTTATTGGACATTCAGATGCTCCTTAGGGTTGTTTTCAATTTTGATATTTAAACTTTGAGTATTGACCTCCAACTAGGTACTTAAACTATTATTTGTCCAAATTTTATACTTAAACTTTTATTTTGTTCCAAATTGATATACAATGTCACTTTTTTAAAAAAATACTAACAAAATTTGGTCATGTGTGTTACATATGTCTTATATCTAGGATTAATTTGGTCTATTCACGATCCTATGTTGACTTAAATGCCCCTAATTTTGATGTATTACTTAAAAAAAATCACCTTATATACTAAATTGGGACAAAATAAAAGTTTAGGTATAAAATTAGGACAAATAATAGTTTAGGTACTTAGTTGGATAAGACTCAAAGTTCAGGTACCAAAATTGAAAAAGACTCCGCTCATTAATTATTGGATGTTCAAACGCTTCTTATGGGATTTTATAAAGCTCCTTATTGGATGTTCTAACGCCAATTATAAATGTTAATCCGTGACAAACATGTGTGTCATCATCTTTTTTTATTAATATATTTCTATGTATTTTTTCTTCTTTAAATTTGAGTGTATCAATTTCTTGTAGTTGTGTATTAAGTATTAACATTCCACAAGTAATATGTAAAATGATAATAATAATAATAATAATAAATGCAAATTAAATGACTATTTTTTTTGACTAATTGTATACCATAATGGTAATTGACATATACAAGTCGAGCATTTGAAGTTTTACATCAAACGCTTGCCTTTAGCGTTCGACCGCTCAACAAGAAAACTAAAAGATGAACTGATTTGTTGTTCTTTTTTTTTTGAGTGCCTCCTCTTATTTATCATTGTGCGTTAGAATATTTATACAAGTTTTTCTTTTTACCAAAAAATTGCACGTGTATTTTCTCTGCCGGCCAAACACTTTTTGTAACCTATTTATCTGTTCTTAGTAATCTCTGATTAGCATAAGCAACACTTCCCATGAAACTTTCTACAAATAGAGTAAAATTTACCCTAGAAATGTTCATCTCTATGTGATCTTTATAGGTTTTTTTTTTTGGCCTGGCTATGTAATCTTTATAGTTTATATTATAAGCCGAACGTTCATTATCAAAGCATATTATATAGTTAATTAATTAAGCCCAACAAATCCAAATTACTAGCGGCCATGCTGGTCATTGGTCAACCTGCTGGCACATAGAATTCAATATTTTTAACTAGATTTTTTTTCCAACAATAGATTCAATGGACCAAACCATTTTGAAAGATTTCGATGTATTTATTTACTTATGAATAATGTTTGGATACTGAATTTATATCTTAAATTTTGATCCTAAATAATGTATCAGTGTATATGTGTACTTCTTGCATATAGGTGAGTTTAGAATGAGCTCTGATGTAGATCTGCGAGACATTGCCAAATATAATCAGAATACAAATTTGGGATTCTGAACAGTACTCGATCTTTATTTATAAACACACTTGGTAATATTTGGGTTAAGAACAAAAATAACAAATATAAAATAACCAATTTGGATATCGTCATGGACCTTTGTATCTGTCCAGTACTGCAGCAAGTCCAACCAATGGGCCCAACCCAGAACACAGATAAGACTTTTTATTATTATTATTAGGGGGGGCTATTCACACCACCCCAAAATGCTGAGTTCACACCCCATTGATTTTTTACCCATTTTTGCCCATTTTGCCCCTGCATAAAAAAAAAACTCAGCCCCTCCAATTTGGCCGGCCACCCCTCCCAGCCCTCCCCGCCGCCGGCGCGACCCAGCCCTCCCCTTCGCCGGTCGACCCCGCCCNGGGAGATCGGGCGGCGGGGAGGGCTGGGTGGGTCGCACCGGCGGCGGGGAGGGCTGGGAGGGGTGGCCGGCCAAATTGGAGGGGCTGAGTTTTTTTTTTTTATGCAGGGGCAAAATGGGCAAAAATTGGTAAAAAATCAATGGGGTGGTGAACTCAGCATTTTTGGGTGGTGTGAATAGCCCCCCCTTATTATTATTCAAACACAGATAAGACTTGGAGATATTTTTATAACATCTATTCGATTTTTTTTCTTTCTTATTTAATTTGTTTATAATTGTCCATTAAAGATGCAAAATTTTGTTTTCCCGGCATAAAACAGTAGCATTGATCCACAAGCTAGACAGTCCAACCACCACGTACATGGTGAATATTGCTTTACTTAATAGCTTAAAGGATTATGTCTCAACATTCAAAATTAATATTTTCATTCTGGAATGTCAATGTGAATAAGAAAATTTGTATTGCTGTTATGGCAGGTCACCCATCAATTCAATTAAAGATAACAATTTGTTTTCTTCAAAAAGAAATTGTTATATTTATAATTTACTTGAATTGTTAATGCGCTATATAACATTTTTTTGTTTCAGCTATATAACAATTTAACTGAATGGCAAAATGTAATGCGCTATATAATTGAGAGTTATATATCCAAGATATGTTGGTATAATATAATATAATATTATTTATTTATATTTAAGATTCAAAACTAATTTATTTGATTTTAACTAAGGGTAACTTCTTATGGGCCTAACACAACAATCAGGACTCTTTAAATAGACATGTAGATTTCTATTAATAGAAATCTCATCAGACTGAAGAAAGAATGTTCTACACTTGTCTTTTATTCTGACTTTCATCATCCTCCATCATCCTCTTCCATATCCTACTTTCTCAACTTTCATACTCTATTATTTGGACAATCGATATTGACTTGATAACCGGTCTGCCGTTTGACGTGCATAGCAGATCAAACATCTGTGAGTACATTGGGTTGTATCTTGGAGTTGTAGACGACCGCCATAACCTGCACGTAGGACGGCGTCTACGGCTTTAGGACAGCGACTGTCGTGCCTCTCTTGAATTCACATGCCATAATCTTTCATCTTATTTATTTACTGATAAGTCTGATATATATTTCTTGATTGCCATATAATTGATTTAGCCATATATATATTGATATATAATATTAATTACTATAAGAGTAACAAGATCATCCCCCTTCCTTTATCATGAAAATATTTAATGCTCAAGCCATCGCATTTTGGAATTATATAATCTAATATATTATGTGGCAAGTGGGATCACTTAATTGGTTGTTACATCAACTATTATGGTCAGTTATTAATAGACACATCATCAATTTGTGACATAATATCATCAACTAATCTTTTTTAAAAAGATAGTTTGTTACTTAGCATTTCTCATTTAAATTAATAAATAATTCTCTGTTGTGAAATATAAAACGTAGAATCCACGCATAATATGGTGTGGATTTGAGCATCGATCAGCATTTTAATGGTTTCTCAAATTTCGTACAAACTAATTCCACATTTTACATTGCAAAACAGAGAATTTTCATCAGGATAGTTCATTATTTGGACGCTTTTATTTTTTGCCAAGATTATATGGACACTTAACAATTAAAGTATGCTTGTGCAATATTCAAACGTTCACTCAAATTCCTTTAGGAATAGAGAACTCCACATTGTACGTTAATTCGATTCCGCAAGGGCGAGAATACAGATAAACACTCATCATTTATCAATCATGTATTGCGCTTGTTGTACAAATTTTCAGTATTATATATATTCTCTCTCTCTTTTCACCACATTCTTTAGAGGTAAGTATGTTTAACTTGTTTATTTATAGTATATTTAGTAGAGATGAATGCATGAAGAAAAAGTGGGGTGGAAGAAAAAAGAGAAACAGAGATAAGTCATTCCTTTTTCATTATAGATCAAGAGCTGAGGTGTGAGGTATGAATTAATGCAGGGCCACCATTTTCAAACAATTCAATAATATCTTTATATATTAGATTGGTTAACCACATGACGGTATATCGGTTATATCCAATAATTTTTCCTATTTAAGAGTACAATTGTCTTTTTCTCTTACTTTTTTTGGTCAATTTCTCTTTTCTTAATAAATTTATGTCCATTGGAGGTTTAATGGGTTTATAGCTAAATAGAAGGAGATTATATTCTCTCATCTATATACATTAGCATGGCGAACTAGCCTTTCATAATTGGGGCATGTTTGTTACATCGTATTAGACTATGGATAGGAGTAAATAGTTTATGTCAGTTGTTTGGTGTCAATTTGTATTATTTAATTACCTGACTATGTAAACCGAACTGGGCTTTTAATACTCTTATCACCTGACTAACTAATACAACCCACACACCTAGAATTAGATAATACACGCTTAATTATAAAAAATTGGGAAAACAAAAACACGCTGAAAACCAACAGATGCTCTTTTCATCTTCTTCTCCCTAGGGTTCTTCTCTGCTATCTTCTCCACAGACTATTCTCTTCACTTTTCTCCAGGTATCCATCTCTCACTTTCTCTCTCTATCATACTCTCTCCAATATGCTTTTTCTTGCTTCTTCTCTGTTCTTCTCTCTTCATCTTTGCTTTCTTTATATATTTCCTCTTTTAGACATGGTGTCTGATTATTTCTTCTTATCATTTATTTTAGATTTATTCAATAAATCTTTTTATTACATTTTTTTTGGGAATTAGGTTATGATTTTTTCTTCCAAGTTTTGCTTGGGCAGTATTTTTCTTCCATTTCCACTAAGTTATCAAAAAAAAAAAAAAGTTTGATTATAACTTATTCAGACTGTCTATCCAGAACAATACCAAACGTCTGATAATATTCTGAAAAAACAGTTAGTACTCTTTGAAACAGATTAATACTATCCGATAAAAATTAGTCAGTACAGTCCGATGTACCAAACAAACCCTTAATGGGTTGGATATTCTTCACGTGAATCTTATGAAATATGTGCTTATATATTATATGAAGAGATGCATTAAATAAATACTCGGTTGAAAATGGATCAACAAAGTAATATAACACATCATAAATATAATATGCATTTAAACTTTAATTAAGATATTGGAGGAAACAAATAACTTTGATTTGATTAAAATTTATTTCTTTGATACAGTTGACTAACAATCAATATTGTTTTCTTGCACTAGTCATTTCTTCTTTGTGTTATTTCGGTAAGGAATGTTGATATGTAAATTGGGTCATATATCAGCCAAGAATACGAGAAATTATTCTGTATAACTGCTATATTGACACGTAGTATAACCAGTCTATTTGTTATAATATGAGTGGATGTTATTAATATTATACCCTACTAATATAAACACATCGTCCAGTAATACCCTTACACGTTGGATTGGTTATAACACGTGGCGGTATATCGGTTATATCCTATAATTTTTCCAAGAATACCATTAACTATGCTTTAAACGTAGTGAATTAGGAAAGAGATTGCAGTGTACCCTTCGTATGTCCCACACTGTGATTGAAATTCCTCATTGGGTTTTCCGAAGAAGTTTGCAATTCTCCTCCAATCTCTGGTCCTGTATTTTTCGACTACATTTATAAAATTTTAGTCAATGTTTATATTTCAAATCTCTTTTGTGCAATTTCACAAGGGATGGTTACAATTTTTCAATTTTTGTCTCAAAGAATGAATTGTGCATTTTTAATTTTGAAAGTCAAAATTGGGTTTATGCTGAGTTCTTGATAGTTTGATGAAGAGCAGTGAAGGGGGCAAAATTGTTGTTTGGGTAAATATTGAGTTTGGGTCGGGTTGGTTTGGTACTTTGGCGTTCCATGTAATTGGTTTGGTTATAACCAAAAAGAAAAAATCTACTTGCTTTTAGTGTCATATAATCACCTAATGCATTTATTAAGATGTCTCTTTTTATTAATCTCCCAAAGCTTGAAAACCTTATCGATCTTCAAGTGGAAGTGTTGTCAATTTACTTTGAGGAGAATGTGAAATCCCTAATCAAAGCCGGTATTGGATTCCCCAACAGCAGAATTGTAGAAAAACACTCATCATATATCAATCTTGTAATTACGCTAATGGAACAAATTTTCAGTGTTATATATATATTATCTCTTTTCATCACATTCTTTAGAGGTAAGTAGTTCTAACCTGTTTCTTTATAGTGTTTGTGGATAAATCCACACCGATCTGACAGCCAATCATAGCTCGACATGTGGCTGGTCAGACATGACTTCGGAGTTTAACCTTTCAACGGTCAAACTTGGACCTCCGCGTCATCATACCAGCTCGGCATCACACTTCATTGTCAAATCGGATCGGCCTACTCTAGCAAATTCCTCACGCCCGATCCGACCCGATCTGAGGATCTTCCAAAAAATCGAGTGTTTATCATCTCTTTGGTTATACTAATTCGGCTTGGCTCGGCATTGAGCGACCGTCCTTTTCAGACTCTAGTCATGATCGACTACGACTTGAAGGTATAACTGCGCACCGGAGCGGCTCGGCCAAGCTATCCATTCCCGATCAGATCACACGTAGGCTTCTTGTTTACACATGAAGATATCTGTGTTCGGATCAGCTCGGCATCATGCCGTCATTCCAAAGGTGATCACGTTGGGACGAACCGCCATACTCGAGTGCACCTGACATGGTCCTCTAACAGATGAGATATTCCAGCTCATAGCCATGACTATTGGGACTTTTCACCTGAACCTTCCATCCTTGCATTGAATGTAGCATTCAATGCAGCATTGAATGCTGAATGCAGCATTGAATGCTGAAGAGGTGAGTAGCTGTGCATGCTACTAGTCATGACCGAACGCGTGGATCTCTCTCAACCACTCATCCACATGCAGGTAACCTACTCTTCATACCTTCCTTTGTCTATATAAACCAACTTATATGCACAAAGCCAAGGATTCATCCATCACAAAGCAAACACTCACACAAAACTTCCACTCTCAAAGGCTTACAAAAAGCACACTTGAACTTTCTGAGAATAAGCCCAGAACATTTACCTTGTTCTTTCCTTTCTCCTAAGTTCATCACATGTTCTTCTTCACCTTCATTCAAACACCACCAAATACACATCACTGACTTCATCATCGGAGCGTGTTTGGCTGGTACCACACCGGTCCATCTTCTTTGATCTTGTGTTTGTGTAGGAAGACCTCAATCAACATCCACGTCATCATCCAGCAAGGCATCTGATCAGCCAGATCATCATTTCTAAGTTGTTGCATCAATCTCACGGAAATTTGCATCAACAGATTGGCGCCGTCTGTGGGAAGATCGTCTTCAGCCGTTGTGTTCATCACTACAAGTGCTAAGCTCTTCCTTCAAACAAGTCACCATGACTACCATCTTTCATGACAGCAGCTCTTCCTCATGAGCGTCCCATAATGATGAACAACATCAGCCTGAGACACCTGAGAAGACCAGAAGAGCACAACCTCCCAAAGCAGCGAAATCCAAAGGTCCTTCGAAGATCAAGGCTGCTCACAAATTCTTTAGGGAGAACCAATGACATCTGGCCGCTGAGAATGCACTTCTCAAGCAAAATAATGAGCTGCTCGCCAAACAGGCCGAACTGGCTGAGGAGCTCACGCGTCATCGCTCTCAACTAGAGAACAGCAGGAGATCGGGTTTCCGATCACGTCAGACCCAAACCTAGCAGGAGGTCCTTTCACCATCCCATTTTCGGCAGAGCACTCCGACCGATGTGGACGACCAACCCACTCAGCAGGTCGCAGATTGCACCTTCAGCAAAAGCAGGCTGCCTTTAGGAAGCACTCTCCCGAAACCTCGGGGGGAAACCGCGCCGAGCCGATGACAGATCAGCGACCTCCAATCTGATCCAGATTGGGGGATATCAATCCAACTGGATCAACCGAACCCAGGGTCCCAGCTGGAAGCAGGCTCGGCTCTGCCACCAGCTAGGACTCATCCACATCGGAAACTCACTCGGGGAAACGGTCCGCTGGGGATTGGTTGGGACCAACCATGGTCATGTCTGACCGGCATTCGGCATGCGAGAGAATCACTTGCCAGCCTATGAACGAGAGGCTCGGTTACCGAATCGAATGCTTGGCCAAAACTGCGCCCGAGATGAACGCACCCGACGTGGAAAATCTCGTCCGGACTCTAGTCCAAAAACAAATCTGGAGCGTTCATGATCGGCTCGGCTAGGTTGAGATCTCTAGGGGGTACCTTGGCAGGACGGACCATGGGGAGGAACTCCCTCTCCCATACACCAGTAGGATCATGGATGTTGAGGTCTCTCGGAATACCAAACCCCCCAAGATGGTTCAGTACGACGGGACCAATGATTCCTATGATCATCTTAACAGCTTCAGATATTCCATGGAAACTCGCCAGGCATCTGAAGACACGAAGTGCCGAATCTTCTCTTCGACTTTGAAGGGATCGGCGCGGGGTTGGTTTCGAACCCTCCAACCGAACTCTATCGAGTCTTTCTCCGATCTCAGAAGGGCTTTCCTGAAGAGATATCGGGTTGTATCCGAACGACTATACAACTTGAATGATATGTTGCTCATCAAACAACAGGAAAGGAAGAGTCTCAAGACCTATCTAATCCGGTTCAACATTGAATACACGAAGTGCGATGATTGCGACGACAGATCGGTTAAGAATGCTCTTATGCAAGGTCTGCTTGCTGGGGGACTTCGCTACCACCTGATTAGGAACCCTTCTTCCACCTACGATGAGCTTTCCGCCGAGGCCACGAAATGGGCGCGAGCGGAAGAATGAGATGCTCAGGTGGAGGCTCTAAATTTCAAGCCAACCTCGGCCAAGAGGAAGGAGGGAGAGGTCACAAGCCCTAAGCCCCAAGCCCAATCCAAAAAGACCAAGACTGAGGAGCCACGCCAACTCCTAGGGAAATGGCCAAAATTTGTCCAATACACGGAGTATACTCCTCTTAACGCCAGTCTGAACGAGTCAAATGAGATTATCTTCCCACATTATGATCCGGAGGTTATAGTCGCTGAAGTGGTCGGAATCACCATCGCTCGTTCGTTCGTCGATGGAGGAAGTTCGGTCAACATCCTCTACCATTCTGCGTTCGAGCATATGAGAATCAGTGAGGACAAGCTGGATGCTGACATACTGACCTTGATCGGCTTCGGAGGAGAAGTGATCAAACCCCTTGGACACATCTACCTTCCCCTTTCACTCGGGAAGGGACCGATCAAGAAGACCTGCATGACGTATTTTATCGTCGTCAAGCGGCCGTCAGCCTACAACATCATCCTAGGCAGACCAGCTCTGGTCGACCTCGACTGCATTGTCCACTACGCCAACCTTCTCATCAAGTGTCTAGTGGGCAATGACTACATAGACATCCAGGGAGACTAGTGTTCGGCTCGGTCTTGCTACGTCACTTCAATAAAGCAGAAGGGCCAGCTGCCAAACTTCCAGGAACTTGACTCCATCGCCGATTCAAGCAGGTGGCCGAGGGCGGAGACATTCGACTTCACCTCCGAGCCGAACCTAGACTCTCGGCCAAGTCTTGGGATGAGGTGCCGATCTCAAACGACACCTCGGATCGGCTCGTCCGAGTGGGGACTCAACTCGGCTCGGAGCAATGATCAGCCGTACTCAACTTCCTCCGTGCCAATGCGGAAGTGTTTGCCTAGTCTTACGATGACATGCCAGGCATATCATCTGTCGTGATCACCCACAGGCTGAACATTGACCAGGGATGCAAACCAGTCCGTCAAAAGAGGAGGTTGTACAATCCGGTCAGATATGCAGCGCGCAATGGCTGAAGAGGTGACCAAGTTGCAAAACAACGGGTTCATCTGGGAGGTCAACTATCCCAATTGGCTTGTCAACGTGGTCATGGTAAAGAAGAACAATGGGAAATGGAGGATGTGTGCGGACTTCACCGATCAGAACAAGGCATGTCCCAAGGACAGTTTTCCCTTGCCCTGAATAAATCAACTTGTCGATGCAACGGCAGGAAATCAGCTCATCAGTTTCATGGATGCCTATTCCGGATATAATCAGATCTTCATGCACAAACCTGATCAGGAGAACGCATCCTTCATAACCGATCGCGACATGTACTGCTACAAAGTCATGCCCTTCGGTCTCAAAAATGCTGGAGCCACCTATCAAAGGCTGGTCAACCACATGTTCAGATCTTCAATAGGCAAATCGGTGGAAGTCTATGTGGATGACATGCTGGTCAAAAGCATCAAGGCGGATAACCACGCCAAGAACCTCTCAGACATATTCGGAGTCCTGAAAGAGTATCAGATGCGACTGAACCCAGCCAAATATGTCTTTGGGGTTCGGTCAGGCAAGTTCCTTATCTACCTGAACAGCCAACGGGAAATCGAGGCCAATCCGGAGAAAATCCAATCCTAGATTAACATGAAGTCCCCAAAGACACGCAAATAAATCCAGAGTCTGACTGGAAGGGTCGCCGCCCTGAACCGGTTCATCTCAAAATCCACTGACTGGTGTCTCCCCTTCTTCAAAGCTTTGAAAAGAGCAGGGAAGAGCATAGAATGGACCCCCGAATGCGAACAAGCCTTCCAA
Organism: Dryas drummondii; assembly: GCA_003254865.1. Lineage (NCBI taxonomy): Eukaryota > Viridiplantae > Streptophyta > Magnoliopsida > Rosales > Rosaceae > Dryas > Dryas drummondii. Next base: position 756,854 of record QANW01006939.1, read on the forward strand.
AATCTGAAGAGGCACATGGGGGAACCTCCTATCTTATCCAAACCAAAGGAAGGTGAAAAACTTTTTATTTACCTATCCGTCTCTAACTCAGCTATCAGTTTGGTCCTGGTCAGAGAGATCGACGGGGCACAACATCCGGTCTTCTATACAAGCGGAGCCCCCGTCGACGCCGAGACCCGATATCCCAAGTTCGAAAAGATGGCTCACGCCCTGGTCAGCTCGGCGCGGAAACTAAGGCCCTATTTCCAGGCCCATTCGATCGTTGTTTTGACTGACCAGACACTCAGGCAAATCCTGGCCAAACCCAAGACATCGGGTCGGCTCATCAAGTGGTCAATCCAACTTGGCAAATTTGATATCACCTATCACCCCAGAATGGCCATCTAGGGCCAGGTTATGTCAGACTTCATCTGTGAATCCACCATCACAGTGGAAGATCCGCTCGGCACCAACGGCGTTCCAACCAAGTCCGACTCGAACATCAACGGTGGTCATTCCCAGGCTGATCTTCTCACTTGGACTTTATACATGGACGGATCTTCCAACATCATGGGAAGCGGGGCTGGACTAGTTCTGATCTTCCCATAACAAGTCGTGATGGAGTATGCTATTCGCTTCAGATTTCAAGCATTCAACAACAAAGCAGAGTATGAAGCACTCATCGCCGGGCTTAGATTGGAAAAAGAGCTCAGCGCAGCCAAGCTAAAAATCTTCAGCGACTCCCAACTCATCGTCAACCAGATACTAGGAGAGTATGAAACTCGAGAGCCAAGCATGACGGCTCATCTCGAGAAGACGCGCTTACGGCTCGGAAGTTTCCAAGAGTACAAACTGTCCCAAATCTCGAGGGCAGAAAACTGCAGAGCTGATGCCTTGGCACTCTTAGCCTCTGCCACGGACACCAGATCAGCCAGGCATGTCCCAGTTGAAATTTTGGACAGGCCTAGTACCGCCGAAGAGGCTGCCGTCATGCAAACTGATGCCGAGCCGAACTGGATGACGCTGATCACTAACTACTTGGTCTCCGGGATTCTTCCCCTGGAAAGGGACAAGACACATCTCATCAAAACCAGATCGGCTCGGTTCAGCATTTTCAATGGTCAGCTCTACAAAAGAGGTTTTTTCCTGCCTTACTTGCGATGCGTCATGCTTCAAAAAGGTCAGGATGTGCTAAGGGAAATCCATGAAGGGATATGCGAAAACCATTCCGGAGGAAGAGTCCTTGCCTACAAGACGATCAAACAAGGCTACTTAGGGCCTACGCTAAACAAGGATGCAGATCATTTGTCTCGTACTTGTGTCAAATGCCAGCAGTTTGTCGCGGTCTCCCATCAACCTCATCAGCTGCTGACCTCCATATCCAATCCCTGGCCATTCGAGTAGTGAGGACTCGATCTGATCGGCCCTATGCCGAAGGCGAAAGGACAGGTCACAATGGCCGTAGTAGCAGTCGACTACTTCACCAAATGGGCCGAGGTTGAACCCCTAGCCACCACCACATCCGAGCGGATGGAGAATTTTGTCTGGAAGAACATCATATGTCGGTTCGGCATGCCGCACACGATCATCGCAGACAATGGCAAACAGTTCGACTGTAAGAAGTTCAGGAGTTTTTGTTCACATCTGAACATCAACTTAAGCTTTGTCGCCCCTTACCATCCGCAATCAAACGGACAGGTCGAAGCTATTAACAAGATCATCAAGAAGACCTTGAAGTCCAAACTTGATAATGCTAAGGGAAATTGGCCAAAACTCTTACCAGAGGTGTTATGGTCCTATCGAACTTCCTACCGCAACTCTACGAATGAAACACCTTATGCATTGGCCTTCGGAATCAATGTTATTGTTCCGGTCAAAATGGGGATTCCCCTTATTTCGGACCGGCACATACGACCCGAAGAACAATGATACCGGACTTTGGCTCGGCCTGAACACGATCGAAGAAAAGCAAGCCGGTGCCAATCTTTGCCAAGCCGCCTACCAACAGAGAGTAGCCAAATACTACAACCAAAGGGTCAGACCCAGAAGTTTCGGACATGGCAGCCTCGTTATAAAGAAGAACCTTCTTGCCATCAAGGAGAGCTCGTTCGATCCGAACTGGACCGGATCCTACATAATCACAGGCGTAGTCAAGCCTGGCACTTACAACTTGGCCACTCTTGCTGGGAAGCCTCTCAAGCATAGCTGGAATGCTGAACACTTGAAGATTTATTACCAGTGAAATGTAGTTAGGATCGGGGACTGTCCGACCTAACACATTTTCCCAATCAATGAAAAGATGAACACCTTTTTGACTTATCTTCTTCTCTTTTTCGAAGCAAACACTGGGAACTCTACTCCTATACACCTCCAACAAAAGATATGAGTGTTTTCTTCGAAAAAATAACAAACTGACAGACTCATCAGGTCTATAAACTCATCTGCCAAGCTGGCGAGCCATTTCCAACCCGATGCTCGGCATATTACAGACTCATCAGTTCTATAAACTCCTGTGCCGAGTTGGCGCGCCGTTTCCGGCCCGATGCTTGGCATAGTACAGACTTATCAGGTCTATAAAAATCTCTGTCCGAGCTGAAGTGACTTCCTACAGTCCTAATGTTCAACAGGATATTTCTAAAAGAAAAATATATCATCAAACTCAAACTCTCATCATGCATGCCGAGCCGATCTGAAAGTAAGTTTAAATATTTTTCTCAAAAAAACAAAATTCCTAATATTTCAATGGATATACCAAGCCCATCTGGGATCATTAGGGGTTTTTTAATCTCTGCCTATTTTTATCATGCTTATCAGGCTAATATGAAAACAAGTTAGAAATTATTCTCACATTTTGTTATGATCGGTCGGCCGAGCCGATCTCAAAATGCCTTATCACATTCACTTTGTTTTTAGGATGAATGTTATTTTTCTTATCTATTTGTTACTTGTTTTGTCTCTAGTTCCATGTCCGAGCTGAACTAACAGTAAACTTAGAATTAAAGAAAATACAGAATGAATTAATAACATAATGATCCAAAAACATACCAAACCCGAGCCACACAACGGCTCGGGATTAACAAAAAAAAAAAAACAAATACATAAACAAAATCAGGCAGATCGCTCGGCTAGTACCTCCAGGATCGGCTCGGTGGACTCCTTTGGCGTCTCCTCGCCGAGTTGCACCACCTCGACCCCTCCGATCTGTATCTCGGCGTTGGGATCCGTTTCGGGGACTGGGGGAATCGGGATCGGCTCGGTCTCAGGCACCGGAGGATCCTCTTGGGTCGATTCGGTTTCGGAGACGACCACCTCGGTTGCAGTCTGGCGATCGGGAGGGGGAAGCTCTTCTTGCTGACTTCTCTGGGTATCGTCCTCGCCATCCGATTCGGCGAGGAACGACACGTCCCAGTCCGGCCTCTTCGCCCGGATCACCTCGAGCAGGTCCTAGTACCCTTCGAACTGTGCATCAGCAAGTGCTTGGACGCTCGGAATGCCAGCTAGACACCGAGACTCAACAGCCTCCGCTCGGCCGCCTCCACTTCTCGCTGGAGCTCGACAGCAAACAGGCCTAGGTTGGCCACCTTCCGCTAGGATTCCATGAGCTCTTTCTCGAGCCGAGCAACATCAACCTCCCGCTCGGCCAGCTTAGTCCACAGACCGATAGACCGCTCGCGCTCAGCCTTGACCAGCTGCTCGGCTTCAGCCAGCTTCTCCCTCAGCTCATGGTTCCGCTCCCGAAGCCTCCCCATCTTCACCTCGGCGTCGATAGCGGCATGGGCCGCTTCGAACTACCTCAGGGCGAGCTGCCAAAAAAAAAAAAAAAAAAAGTACAATAAAGGAATCATTACTCCGAGCCGTGCGAGTAAACACAAAAAATCCGTAGTGAATGATACTTACCACCATAGCCTAGCGGGACGCGTTCAAAGCCTTGTTGCTGAAGCTCGGCGCTTCCTGACCAGCCCAGAGTCCCTCCACAATCTTCGGCGTGACCACACGCTCGAAGCTTGTGATGAATGACTGGATGGAGGGGTCCACCTCCACCACTCTGGTGGGAGCCGAGCCGGAGACGTCAGCGCTGCCACCCCCAGGCTCAGTCCGAGCTCTCTTCTCTGCTTGGGTCTCGACTTGGGGGCCTTTTCTCTTCTCGGCCTGCCGAGTTGAGCTCGGCATGGATGGTCCGGCCTAGGTTGCAGTCCGAGCAGGTACCTGGACCGGCTCGGCAGGGGCCTGATCCACGGCTTTCCTTTGGGCGCTTCATGCTGCCATCTTCCTCAGACGAGCTTCCAGCTCGGCGAGGTCCATCACATTCTCGGTCTTTGGGTTCCACCTGGGCACAAACCAGAAGATCCCACTTGACCTGATCTGCGTCTCCCCGAGCAGGAACTTGGTGGACAGGTACTTCGGTGTCAAGCTTCTCACCGCGACGAGCTGATCCCTGAGTTCGCCCCGAAGCTTGTCCTTGCCCCAGCTGACTGCAAAAAAATGAAACATAAGGAGTCAGTTTCAAAAAATCAAAATATATCAATAAAAAACAATAACAAGTCACTCTCGGATCGGCTCTTCCAAACATCCAGTGCCCACCTGGAATCCTAAATGCTCTAGGGACCCGAGTTGGAGGACTACTCGGATCGGCGAACTCCCAATCCCTAGAAATAAAGAAGTATCTTCTCATCCATGTCTTATAGGATGAGGGATTCCCACCGAAGAGTGGCCCCGAGTATGCCTAGAGGTTGTAGAATCTGAGCTCGCTCTGTTTCGACCTCAGTGCGTAGGAGCAGAACATAAGATCCTTATCTGGCACACACTTGTGCACTTTGTGCCACAAGATGTGCATAGACAGGATAATCCTGTATACGTTTAGGTTTAGCTGGTGTAGTGCCACGCCAATCGTTGCTTGCCAGTCCTGCAAGAAGGGATGTAGGGCAAACCAAACCCCATTTTCGAACATCTCGGGGTACATTGTCATCCATCCTTTGGGGGTCGGCTCGGCTTCTCTCCCTCGATCGGCAGCCTTGTCAGTACATACTTGGGGACTGAGTACCTTACCCTCAGATCCTTGAGATGAAACTCAGTCATCTCATTGGGGATCTGGTCGGCCTTCCACGCCAACTCCTCGTAGAAGTCTGGGTCGATCGGGCTCCCCGTCACTTGCCGAGCTGAGGTCGACGCATCGTGACCCCTGTCCCTTTCATCCGAGCCCGAGGTAAGCCTACTTGGAATAGTCGAGATCAGCTCGACATCCATGACTTCCTCATCCTCTTCTTGTTCCCGATCGAAACTCAACACTTGGGGATTTTCCTCATCCGGATTATGCTCCAACGCCGACCCGAACTCACCCAATTCCTCGGACAACCCGTCCCAATTTGTCTCACCCTCTGGTGGGCTTCAGCTCAGCTCGGCGTCACTATCTCCTTCAAAAGCCTCCCCCGAGTTGAGTCGACCACTCGAGTCAGTTGTAGACATCACGAACATATTTCTATTTTCTCTCTCTTACCTTTTTGGATTGAAAAGTGTCTTTTTCAAGAACACTCAAGAACACACACCCAGAAACCCGAAAATGTAAAAACTCAAAAAATGAGGAGAATCACTTACTGGTTTTCCTCCAGCCAAAATCTCTACCCCTCAAAATCTCCCCTACGGCTGCGCTTGGTCGAAACTGTGACCGGACCACTGCACGGGCGACGGAGTGAGAAGAGGATTCGCAGTGGGAGAGAGCTTTTCAGTGAGGGAGAAAGAGTCTGAAAGTTGGAAATGAAAGGGAAGAGATAGAAGACAACCCTTTTATACCCCCATGCAAACAGATCTCAACCCTTCATTTTTGGCGCTTCAGATGCCAGATCTTGCCACGTGTCCACATTTAAAATACCCATAAATGATGTGACCCTTACGTTCCCCCATGCAGATACCAAACGTCCCTTCATCTGTCCCCAAGATATTTTGGCCAAACACATGTTATCATCTGTTCGGATCTTCAGGAAAGTCAAACCTGTGCAGATCGGAATGGATCATCATCGGTTCGGCTCGGACCGAGCTGAATTTGATTTTTTTCACGGGTCATTATTTTCTCAACTTCCAACCTTTCGCGCTCTGCTCGGATCGGAAGTTGGGGGACTTCTGTTTGTGGATAAATCCACACCGATCTAACAGCCAATCATGGCTCGACACGTGGCTGATCAGACCCAACTTAGGAGTTTGACTTTTCAACAGTCAAACTTGGACCTCCACGTCATCACACCAACTCGGCATCACACTTCATTGTCAGATCCGATCGACCAACCCTAGCGGATTCCTCGCGCCCGATTCGACTCGATCTGAGGATCTTCCAAAGAATTGAGTGTTCATCATCTCTTTGGTTATCCTAATTCGGCTCGGCTCGGCTCGGCATTGAGCGACCGTCCTTTTCAGACTCTAGTCACGACCGACTACGACTTGAATGAATCACTGCGCACCGGAGCGGCTCGGCCGAGCTATCCATTCCCGATCCGATCACACGTAGGCTTCTTGTTTACACATAAAGATATATGTGTTCGGATCGGCTTGACATCATGCCGTCATTTCAAAGATGATCACGTTGGGACGAACCGCCATACTCGAGTGCACCTGACATGGTCCCCTAACAGATGAGTTATTCTAGCTCATAGCCATGACTATTAGGGCTTTTCACCTGAACCTTCCATCCTTGCATTGAATGTAGCATTGAATGCTGCATTCAATGCTGAGAAAGTGAGTAGCTGTGCATGCTACTAGTCATGACCGAACGCGTAGATCTCTCTCAACCGCTCATCCACATGCAGGTAACCTACTCTTCATACATTCTTTTGTCTATATAAACCAACTTATATGCACAAAGCCAAGGATCCATCCATCACAAAACAAACACTCACACAAAATTTTCACTCACAAAGGCTTACCAAAAGCACACTTGAACTTTCTGAGAATAAGCCCAGAACATTTACCTTGTTCTTCCATTTCTCCCAAGTTTATCACTTGTTCTTCCCCACCTTCATTTAAACACCACCAAATACATATCACTGACTTCATCATCGAAGCGTGTTTGGCTGGTACCACACCGGTCCATCTTCTTTGATCTTGTGTTTGTGCAGGAAGACCTCAATCAACATCCACGTCATCGTCCAGCAAGGCATCTGATCAGCCAGATCATCATTTCTAAGTTGTTGCATCTATTTCACGGAAATTTGCATTAACATATAATATATTTAGTAGGGATGACTGTATACATGAAGGAAAGAAAAGGGTGAAAGAAAAAGGAGAAACAGAGATAAGAATGCCTTTTTCGGTATAGAGGAAGAGCTGAGGTGTGAGGTATGAATTAATGTAAGGCCACCATTTTCAAACAAGTCAAATTTATATACAAATTTTTAAGGAAATGAAAGCTAGATAATCTGTTGATGCACAAATTTCGTCAAGTCATCAACGACAATAATCCAAGCATAAAACGACGATTATACAAACAAACATAAGAATGTATAGTGGTTCACCTGATCCCAATTAAATCCAAGCTGCGTCCACTTGGTTGTAATTAGGGTTTTACTTCGAATAATTGAAAAGTGCATAGAAATATCAGAACCCCTAAAAGAGGTGTTATCATTCTCTCCTCAGTAGAGAGGTGAAGGGCCTTATTTATAATAGATAATAAGACCCTCACTTTTACAAATACCATAATGGACTTTAACACATCTAAAACCTAAATTTGATACAAACAATAAAACCCTATACAGTCTAAGCCCCAATATTTTCTCGAGTTCAACATGACACAAAATGGGTATCAATAGAAGCCTCCCAAGTTTCTGAGCAAAATGGGTATTAATGCAGGGCCACCATTTTCAAACAATTCAAATTTATATACAAATTTTTAAGGGAATGAAAGCTAGATGATCCAATCAAAGTTAGACTTATATGAGCATATATAAGTCTATTAGTAACATTAAAAATTTCAATAAAAAAACATTAAAAATGCAGAAGTTCTTCATATATAATTTAAATTCAAAATAGAGATTTATTTTCATTTTTGTACATCCACACTATAATCAAAAGGGTCATATTTTTAACTTTTGCACAAGGCCCTAAAATCTCATAAATAGGCCTGCTTAGGAAAAATTATAGAGTATAATCGATATACCGTCATGTGGTATAACCAATCCAACGTGTAAGGGTATTATTAGACTATGTGTTTATATTAGTAGGGTATAATATTAATACAATCCACCCATATTATAACACATAAACCGGTTATACCATATCGTTGTGTATCGGTTATACAGAATAATTTATCTCTGCTTAGTCCCTCCAGTGTACCAAAAAAGAGGCAGCAATTAATAGTTATACACTATCGCCCAGACTAGCACAAAATATTAGAAGAAATTCCTGAAATTTGGATAACCAGTTAGTTCTTGGACACATGCATTATGTGTTAGTTCAATATGATCATTTCTAACAGTTTAGCTATCTTCTCCTGCCTATCTATATTAGCTAGTTTATCTCAAATTCATTCTCTAACAGATTAGCTATCCAGTTAACTAATTTAGGATTTGTTTTTTTATTAGCTAAATTTGGATGAGAGGAGAGAGAAAATAGCTATAGCCAAAACAACATAATGAGAATAATTTTTGAATTCTTTAAATACAACAGTATAAATTTATTTCTCATGAGCCATAATATCTAATTTTTTCAAATAATAAAATATTAACGTTAGCTAAATAGAAAACATTGCTAGAGTAAGATTTTAAAAACAGTTAGCTAAAATAGATTTTCAACTTTTTTTGCACAAATTTAGCTAGAATATAGGTAAACTTGTTGGAGTAACAATAAATGGAAGAGCAATATCTTCTCTGCACATATACGTCTTGAAGTGCCATATTTAACCTTAAAAGATCAGAATATTGAAGTAAGATTATAGAAATAGGACAACAGTCCAGAGAAGCCATCTTTTGCAATCAAAGCAATAGCAAGTTAACTACAGTAATTCCAAACAACGCAGCAAAAAAATTATAATCTTAATTGTTGGTGAAATTGCACGTCTAAAAGGTGTACAATGGATAGAAACTTCAAGGATGAAACCAAAGAGAAGGAGAGAGAAATTTCAAGGATGAAACCAGAGAGAGAGAGAGATACTTCAGTTTCTGTTACCATATAAGGTTTGGTGAGTACAAGGCAACAACCTTGTAAGTTTGGCTTGTAATTTAAAGTATTGTCCCTGATAGCACATGCAATAAGAAAAAGTCTTATTTCCCAGTGAATTAATTACACTTACACCCTCTAAGATTTATCATTTTTTCACATACACCCCCTGAGATTTTAATAATTATACATATACCCCTAAGGTTTCAAAACTGTTGCATATAACCCCCTATATGAGAAGAAAAATTATGCAAAAAGTATGCTAAGGGGTGAAATGGACTAATAAGATTACTCAAGGTGTAAGGTCCAACCTCAATACAAATATTTTCTTTTTTGTTTATTTATTTTTTTCTCTTGTTGGGGGTTATATGCAGTAGTTTTGAAACCTCATGAGGTGTATGTATAATTTTTGAAATCTCAGGGGGTATATGTGAAAATACGATAAACCTCAGGGGGTATAATTGTAATTAACTCTTTACTAGTTTGTCCTTGAAAGTAATTTCAATTCACACTTTACTCTCAAAGGTTTATTTTATATCACATTACCCTCTGAAACAAATTTTCGTGTATCGTTTTGCCCATCACTACTACAATAATATAAATAGACAACGATGAAAAACCGTTGTCTTTTTGCCCAAAATTCCGTCGTCTAGGCGAGTGACATCTATAGTATATTTAGACAATGGTAAAAAACTGTTGTCTTAAGGTATTAATACAACAGTTATAATTTAAAACTGTTGTCTAGTATCCACCAAAATG
>QANW01006960.1:7958-136395 GCA_003254865.1 Dryas drummondii
AAAAAAAAGGTATTTCCATTTTCTATTTTTAAGTTTTTAAGTTTTTTTATAATTATATTTTAAAAAAAGTTTTTAAAATAATATTATTTTTTTATTGTATTCAAGGGCAAAATGAGAAGTTTGGGAAATTTTTTGATGATTTAACAGAAAAAGGGATGTTAGGTGGCAAATTATCAAATTGATAATTTCAAGTGGTAAATTGGCAAGAAAAAAGTTTGGGTGGTATAAGAGCACACCCCCTATAGTTCAGGTGATATTTGGGTAAAAAAACTTTTTTTTTTATTGCACAAACACTGATATATTAATAAGTATAATTAATTTAAAAGATAACGAAAAGTAAATTTAAAAAAATTAATTATGGAGAAAGAGATATGCAATTAATTAAGAAGAGAGAGATATCAAATTAATTCTCATGGACAATAAAGTAAATTTGAAAAAATAGATAATTGACCATTAAATTTAAGGCAAAATAATTTCATTATTTCGGATCCGGATATAATTAAAAAAGCATTCTATTTTATTATATAGAAGACTAGTCTCTCCACACTCGCCTCGATAGTGTGAAGCGGCTTCAAATACCGATATTTTGACGAGCGTAATACGTATAATAGGCTTCTTCTATTTTTATTCTCAAATTACAAATACAAATAAATCTAATTGTTTAACTCAAATGAAAGACAAAAGAAAAATTGAATATGTGAAATTAAGGATAAATTAATTAAGGAAAGAAAATTAAAGAAAAATTAATTAAGAAGAGAGAGACGACAAAATAAATTTGGGAAATAGATAATTGACCATTGGATTTAAGCTGAAATGATCTCAACCATTCAGACTCGATAAATTTTAAGATTTAAAAATAGTTCTGTTTTATTATATAGATTTAAAAGTTATATTTTCTATTGAAGCAATCATTAAATTTAGAAAATAAATTCCTGTTCGAAAAGTGCATAACCGCATAAATATGCTCACACTAAATATAGAGATACAATTCCAAATTTTTCTTGGAAAGTATCAAAGTAATAGACTCCTCTAAAAATATAATCCAACATGATGATACACAACAACAAATATAGTCATCTTTATTTGCTTAGTTTTACACAACTTATAACTGAATCACTTAATAAGATAAACACATGAAATAAATTAAGAAATACAAAATGAATAATACAAACCATACAATGTCTTAAGAGCAATCTTATTAGCTAAAGAGGAAGAGATGAAAATGACTTTATTCGTTCATGACTGTGTTTGAACTAATCTCAATTTTAAAAGGACACTACTTGGGTCACTCCTTGGAGTACCCCAAGGTCATTCCTCCCTCCAAAATAACAATTTTGGTAATGTCGGCGCATGATCATAATCGTTTACTTTTTAGATCATATATTATAGATTATCTCTGTAAAAAATCAACTCAATCGGAAATAGAAAATTAGGATTAAATACTAAATCTCAATAATTTTTTATTATAGCATGAAGATCATATAATATTTCAATTGAACTACCAAATTTAAATGTAATTTTTTAGATTAAGTCACAAATATGTTGACCTCTTTGATTTGAGCTTTTTCCATTTGACATTTTTATCTTTTGGTCTACATATGATGAGTGTTAGTTAAAATTTATAAGGTTTTGACAAAATTGTCGTTGAGGCTTTTATATTATCTTGAAAATTTGCTAATATAGTCTCAATTTCATATTTAGTTGTGACTGTACGACACTCACAATTTCAAATTTAGTTGTGACTGAATGACAGTCACATCTAAGTTGTGAGACAATCACAGTTAAGTTGTAACTTCATTGAATTTTTTTTAGAGAAACTATACTACATTATAGTATAAATAGAGATCAAAACAATACTTTTACTCAAAATAATATATAGTATAGTGGTGTAAATTGTCTCTTTCAATTTACCAAGACAGTCACAGTTAAGTTGTGACTGAATTGATTTTTTTTTTTAATACAATATAGTATAAACTAATGTAATATTTGTGATATAATATTATTTTTATTTTTTTACTATAGTGGCATATGATGTAATATTTGTAAATTCTAATATATTTTACTTTATTAATTTGTTTGACTTTTTAACTAGTACCTAATCTAAAATTCTATTTAATTTTGGTACATAAACTAAAAAGTTATTGAAATTTAGTAGTTAAAATCAATAGACCTAATCGAAAATCGTTTGATTATATAACTGTTGTTGATTAAATAAAAAAAATCAATAGTTTGGTAAAAAAATCACTTTTTAATTGAAAACCATCAATTTTTTTATTTAATTGACAACAGTAATATAAGCAAACAATTTCCGATTGATCAGCATTACCTAAATTGTTATTTTGGAAGAGGGGTGTCCCAAATATTTTTCACTGTTAAATCCACAAGGGAGGATTGGAAAAGAGTACGAATCAAGTTTCATAAGTCTTCAATTCGATCAAATTGTTGTTAATTGACACTGAAAGATCGCTCATTAATGTATGTACAAATGTACAATGGAGAATTTGACAAAAAATTGGACCACATTATATCGTTCTTAATCCCATTTATATGGGGAAAAAAACTTTCCTAGCTACCATACATCTATTTCATGAAAAATATATTCGTATATGAAAAGAGAATACAATTGTTTTGTGAAACTTATTTAATGAGAAGCACTGCAGTAAAATTGGATCAATCATCATTTTAATCGGTTAATCTGCTATTTTACACAAATTGCAAAAGGATTTGTTAATGTCACTTGACACACTCTATATCCATCTCCAAATTTAAATCCTCACATATATTCATCAATCAAATTTAAGAAAATCAAAAAAGAATTCGAAATCTACCTTCTTATTCACAGCTAAATTAAAATCATATGATAAATTCCTTAACAATGTTCAAAACGGCAGCCGCCCGCCGTGTATCAACAAAATCAATATTATGGAACCCCAAATCATCAAACCGCGCGTCAACGCGGACCCCACACGACACCAGCAACGTCACAAACTCTTGCTGCCGGTCCACCATGGGGTCCCCACCGAACCCGATGACCAAACACCGTCCCAGCCGTTTGATCATCTCCTTCTGCGGGCCGTCCATCATCGGATTACAATACCGGTGGTTCCGGTCCGTCGTTTTGGGCAAGACCAGGGCCCACATGAGGTCGAGTACAGGCAATGGCAGGAGCTGGTCCGTAGCGAATCGCAGCTCGGACTCGGTCCTCTGCTCGGCGCCAAACATGGGCTGGTTCATAATAATCCCGGAGATCTTGAGCGGCTCGAGATTGAGCTGGTACGCTTTTAGTCCGGAGAAAAAGACGATATTGCCCCCGCAGCCGCATCCGTACAAGTAGCACCGGGACAGGTCAGCGTAGTCGCGGATCCACTGCTCGCCCATTGGGTCGAGGCTCTGGGCCCGGACCCAGTGGATCGCGTCCATGGCGTCGTGGTACTGGGCTGGGAGGCGGCTCTCGGGGGCAAGGCGGTAATTTACGGAGACGACGATGGCGGGGACTTCGGAGGTGATCTGGGAGCAGTTGAGGTGGATGGTGGAGTCGGCGGCGGAGAGGAGGATCCAACCGCCATGGTGGAAGTAGATGATGATTGGGAGGCGGGCCACAGTGTTGTCGTTGGATGGGAGCTTGTCGGGTCGGAAGATCCGGACCCAGGTCTTGGTTTCCGGGTTTAGGGTTGCGTCCTTGGAGACCACGGCCTCGCCCGGACAGGGGTCCGAGCTGGAGGCGGTGGTCGGGGGGCAGTTGAGGCGGGTGAGGGTGTCGTTGGCGGGGTTGTGGAGGATGTTGAGGTGGGTGTAGGGGTCGAATTTTGACATTTTGTTGTTTGATTGGTGTTTGTTGTAGCCTTGTAGGATGTTAGGTGATGATTACGTCGAGGCACAAAGATGAACATGGGTATGCATGGGAAGGTTTTTCATCTATTCATCTGCATACATATATATATGCACAAACGCAGCAGTTATATCGGGTTAAGAATTTAGAGTAGTTGGGTTTGAGAGAGTTAAATGGCTTTAATTTACATATATATATATATATGCGTGTGTGTAGGGAGATAATTAAGATTTGGGTGAGCTTAATGCCAATGTGACGTTGAATAGTTCTAACTAACTTCTAAGGGGACCAGAGGATTCCTTATCCCATGCAGCATTTGTAGGAAACTAAAATACATTCACAATTAATACTCTTGTTATTCACTTTATTATTATTTTTTTTCAAAAGTTGGTTTTGCAATAAAGATTTAAACGTAGAGTCTATATCTTAGTTGTTGGGTAGTCCATGGCAGTTGGAAGAGTGAAATTGTTCGCTTTGCATTCAATCTCACTTCCCCAACTCAAAAAAAAAAAAACATAGAATTTATATCTATACAGTGAAAAATCTATGTTGTAAAAATATGAATCCGTCAACTTTTACCGGTGATAAAAAAAACGTATACATATCACGAGGTTGAAAAATTATGTTGTAAAGTTTTAGTTCAACATAACAAATATAACTACGATATTAGCAAATAGCAACAAAAAAAAAAAAAAAGAGGGAAAAGATATCGCTTTGAATCTTTGTTCGCCTTCTCCTTCCTCATCACCCCTTTTCGTGAGTTTCCCCTGTTTTTTCCCCTCCCTATCTTATTCTCCCCTCATCTCACTGTTTAGACTTTAGAGTATTTACAGATATTGGGCTTCGAATCAATTGCCTCAAACAAGTTTGCTAAAAACGTGTTTAGGGAGAGTATTTTCTGATAATTATATACATTCATCTTCAATTGGAGGTTTATATACAGGTTACAAGAATACATAAATGGTAAATATGAAAGCCAGCTCTCCAGTCTCCACCAACCCTTGAATTAATTACATAATAAACCCCATGATTTTCTCCAAATCAATTACCTAATCAATCTTTAAGTTGACTCACGCCAATATATAGTCTAACTTAACAGTCAACTTACTTGATATCAATTGTATTTTCATAAATTACTATAATCGGTGAACTTGCTTTGTATTTGACAAAAAATTCTCTTATCTAGACAATAAGCCCCAAAACTTAGTATGACAATTAAGTCGGATTTTGTTTAGCTTAGGAAAGAAAAGGCAGAGGAGCAAGATCCGACTAGGCTAATATATGATGAGGCTCATTGAGATTTGAGGGTCGTTCCATTGCCTAATCTTAAATGGGGCAAAAGGCAAATGTAGGTTGGTCCTTGGAGATTAATGGTACAGAAAACAAGGCCCAAGCAAGCTTCGGTCGGACCTCATTAGGTTGGGCACTTGGGCTAAAGCCCATCGTGGTCTTGGGTTGCAAGACCTTTGAATATTGGTGGCCTCAAATCTCAGGACAAGGCTGGACATAAACAATCCAAGGGCATACCATATTGTGGTTTATCCCCTTCCAAGTTAGTAAAAGAACACCACGTAATGTGTAAGAATTATATTAGGTAAAAAAATTTATTCCCTCCAATATATTAAAGAAAAATATTCCAAGTTCTATCATAGATGAAGGGACATGATCCAGAAGGTGGAATAATGAGAAGGACAACATCGATTATGGTTTAGAAGTTCATTATTCTAGTAGTACTAATGAGTCAACATAACTCTTTAGTAACAAATCTCTCATTTGGTCTAATAGTGGCACACATTCTTCTATTTATGAGACAGGTCTTAAGTTCAAATATCATAAAAAAGATTATTATTTTTGTTTTTTTTTTTGAGGGAGAAGATTAATTTATTTGTAAGTTACTTTCTTCATTTCATTCAAATTTGGCCAAAAGTTAGTAACTAATGTGGCAAATAATGTGGTAGTTTCTTACTTTTTAGAAATAAATGAGATCAATAGTAGGCCTCCATGTATGTCAAAAAAAAAAATATATATATATATATATTGTCTATTGCGTATGTATTGGCATCGCAAACATGTTTTTTTAGTGAAAAATTTATAAAAACATATATGACTTTTTTTTTCACATGAAATTTTTTTTGTGAAGTTGCGATCACATTTATATGAAAACTATATTTAAGTAAGAATGAAATGCATATTAACACATCTTAATTCAAGATGAAAATAACTAAGAGCAATGTATCTTAAAAATCACATATAAGTGAGATATTGGGAGAAACTAATATTAGGTAATGAATCAATTTTTAAATTTTGTTAATGAATTAACATTGGTACTATTTCTTACTAACTATTATAAAACCCCAAATTCTTAAGATGATTTTTGATTGATCACATATTGAAATCCTTTGCTATTTTTATCCAACTATGTCAATAGATTCATTATAAGATATTCGGAGTTCCCCATTTTAGAACCAATAGACCCCAATCCTCTTGTTGGTCCATGTGACATGCAACAAAAATTATACTTCATAACCTTTATTATTCCCTCCATGTCCACCTATTGAGTAAATAAAGTCAAATTTTCACCATTCGGCTGCAATTGAGTTAACTCATCCCTATCAGATTCATGCATATTTGTTGAGAGATACAATAATCAAAATATTTGTGATAAAGTCCGAATTGTTGAAGCTTAGTTGTTTGAGTAAAGATAAGATAGTCATCAACTAACAGTAAGTTTGACATTCTCAAGTCTTTTAAGAAATGATGAAATTCTCACATGATTTATGGAATTAAAAAGGGTTAGTTAATTTCAGGATTTGATTCTTTTTAATATAAACAAAATAATCTTTTTTTCTTTCAATGATAATGTTAAATATGAATAAAGTAGGTCACCTTCTTAGCTTCATAGGGAGAGGAAAAACAAAAGGTAGTGCATTCCATTATTCAACTCTTTCGTTTGCAGGGAAAAAAAGAGTTAATTGGAGCAATAGTTCTTCAACTTTTCATCGATTTTCACTTTAGTTCTCCAATTTGTTTTGTAAATCGAGAGGTCCTTAAACTATTATAATTTTCTCGCTTTAATTCATTTTGTCTATTTCGTTAAGATTTCTGATAAAATTGGTCATATGCCTCTCATATGATCACTTTTTTAAAGACAAAATTATCCATTCACATTAAAATATTAATTTAAACTATCATCAAATTTTTTCGTTTTTTAGTGGATGGACATTTATTTTTTTAAAGTGATCATGTGAGAGGCACATGACGAATTTTAACAGAAATCTTAACAAAATAGACGGGATAGACCAAAGTTTTCCCAACTGGAAAAGTTTAAGGGCCCTTCAGTTTAAAAAATGAATTGAAAGACTAAAGTGGGAATCGAGGAAAAGTTGAAGGACTATTTCTCCAATTAATTCGGAAAAAAATTCTAATAAACCTATATGACATGGAAACACATTTTACTTTTTACATATTGACATATTCACTAATAATTTATAAACTTTCTCAATTAAATCTATCATTTTTATGTTATACGGTGTCTATAGGATATACATAGTCTTGCAAGGAAACCCAAATTTCTGTTAACAGTAACTTCATCCAAAACTCCAATCCAGTCTATCACACATGTCTTTTCCGTATCTAATTTCTATTCTTGCACAAATTCTCTTTGTAGAATGTCTGTTTTTAACTAAACAATGGACATGAGTATTTCTATAACATTTTGTCATTTTTAGGCCATATTTTACAGGGTTCAACATGCATGTTAGGATATAGGCCGGGTTCTATATTTTAGGATATAGAGTACGTTATTGTTCGAAGTTATATTACTGCCCAACACTCGGGTGTTAAAATCTAAATTTTAACCAAGAAATGAGAACTCAAAATCATGAGAGTTAAAACTAAAAAATAAGTCTGAATTGATGATTTATACCCTAAATAATTAATTCATGCCAAATTTAAGATCAAATAGTGAAAAAAAAAGCCATAAAACATATGCGTTCATTCTTTAGTTAAAGAACAGACGTCATGCAGATAAAATTTATGCCTATCAATGTGGCCTAAACATACCATTTTCCTTATTTTCAAAGATGGAAGGAGTTCATATTCGATTATAATATATTTTCTAATTAACCTATCTAATGAGATAAATTTGTCTCGTTTTGAGTAAGAAATTTTCAAAGTAATTTCCCTAATACAACATAAGTTGCAGGGATCCAATCTCCTTAATATAAGGAGCGAAAAATAATATATATATATATGAGTTAATTACATTTACACCCCCTGAGGTTTATCGTCTTTTCACATACACCCCCTGAGGTTTCAAAACTGTTACATATAACCCCTTATAGTGGGACGAAAAATGATAAAAATTATGCAAAAAAACATATTAAGGAATTAAATAGCCTAATAAGATTACTTAAGGTGTAAGGTTCAACCTCAATACAAATATTTTCTTTTTTATTTATTTATTTTCGTCTCACTATAGGGGGTTATATGCAACAGTTTTGAAACCTCAGGAGGTGTATGTGTAATTATTGAAACCTCAGGGGGTGTATGTGAAAAGACGATAAACCTCAGGGGGTGTAAGTGTAATTAACTCATATATATATATATACAGGGAGCTTCAAGTGTGAGATCTCATATTTAGTGTTAAATGTGTGATGAGGCAGATGAGCCTACTCCATGTAGTTTTTCAACAATTCGAGCTGTCAATTTTTTAGGTCTCTATTCATAAATCATCATTACAAAAAATTAGCCAAATCAGAAATCATTTGCCTATTTAACTTTGATAAAACAAATAGACGGTTTTATTAAAAATATTTGTTTAGTCTAATTATTTGATCAAAGTTAGATATGTAAATGATTTCCGATTAGACTAATTTTTTGCAATAATGATCTATGAATAGAGGCTTAAAAAATAAACGTTCGGATTGTTGAAAAACTATATAGAGTGTGTCTATTCGCTTTATCCCACATTTAACACTAAATGTGAGATTCCTCATGGGGCCCACTCCATATTGTATTTTGATAATCGAAACGTCTACTTTTTTTTTGTGTCTCCATTGAAGGATTGTGCTTGCAAAAAATTAGATTAATCGGAAACCATTTGACCGTTGATAATCGAAGGCCAGCAAGGTCGCTGGCTTCTACAATAAACATGACCTAGAAGGACAAAAGAGAGAGGAGAGAGAGGGAAAGAGAAAAAGATAATGAGAGTGCAAAGAGAGAGAAGGGGAAGGGGCGAGTGAACCGTCGACGACCTTGACGGCGGTGAGTTGTAGCTGAGGGTGGGGTGTATTGTGTTTTTTGTTTTTGTCTTTTATTGTCTTTTTATGTTGGGTTAAATTTATAGTTTTAAAAATTTAAAGGAAAGGGTGTGAACGAGAGAAAGTAAGGTGTGCATATAGCAAAACTCTAAAAATATTAGAGGAGTGCAAGATTATTTTTTTGGAGTGTTAAATTGTTAATAGCGCTTCCCAAAATATTTATGAACTATTTCTTATAAACAAAAAAGATATTTATGAACTATTTCTATTTCTATTCCCTAATCGGCTAATCCCAACCCAAGCAGAAACTAAACATGATTAAGTTGATTAACAATCATATTCATCACACTCCTCTTTAGTGACACTTTGCCAACTGACCCACTTCGCTTCACACTCGAGAGAGTCCCCAAAACTGAAACCCAGCCCATCCCAGCTCAATGGCCGGCGGTGCAGGTGACGCGCCGCCCTTGCCGACGGCTAACGGCGGTGAATTCCTCCTCTCCTTGCTTCAAAAGTCCCACCTCCAGCAGGCACCGTCGCCGCAACAACAACAACAACAACAACAACAACAACACCTTCAACAACAACTGCAACAACTACAACAACAACAGCAGCAACGACAACAGCAATCTCTAGGGCTTGATCCGGCGGTGGCAGCTGTGGGCCCCACCCTCCCGTTCCCGCCGATACCGCCGTGGGCATCCAACGGCCGAGATCATCATCAACTTCCCAACCCTTCTCCCTGGTCCACCACCCACTCTCCTCCTCCTTTCAACTTCCTAGGGTTTCCCCAAAACCCCTATCCGTCTCTTTCTCCTCCGACTCCGAATCAGATCCCCCATTTCGCCGGTAACCAATTCCCCGGAAATCAAATCGCATCAGCAGACGATTTCAGGAAGGTAGGGTTTCCGGGTCCGAACGATGCCATCCAAAACCTTGTCCAGCAAAACCAGCACCAAGAACACAAGCTCAAGTTTAGTTATTTGCCCAGCGATATTATTCATAACCCTCCCGAGAGCTCACTGAATGGCAACACTTCCTCTGAGGTTTCCAAGCTCAGTAATGGCTTGGACAGGAATCTCCAATTGAATTCGAACAACTCTTCCACATCAAATGAGTTTCGGCATGGGAATTATGATTCTCGTGAGCAAGAACGACGAGTGGGAGGTGGAGGTGGAGGTGTTGGTGGCGGCAGGGGCGGGGGAAGTGGGAAGCAATTTCATAGGAATACGCCACCGCCTGGTTTTGGGAACAAGCTGAGGGTAGGAGGGAACTGGGATTCTGGGAATAGGAGAGGTTTGGAGCACAATGTGTATAGGGAGAAGCCGAGTTCTAGTGAATTTGTGAGGAACAGGGATGCTTCTTTTGACAATGAGAGAGTGAGAAGATTGGCAAGTGAAGATGGTCAAATTCAAGGCAATGGGGCTTGTGGATTGGGGCTCGGTGCACAGCTTGATCACCCTGGTCCACCCACCGGCACCAATCTTCATTCGGTTTCTGCTTTGGATATTGAAGAGTCGATGATGAATTTGGAGATTGGAGATAAGGTGAGAAAGGACAGTGATTGGGTTGAAGATGTAAGCCAGAACTTGCTTGAGGATGGAATGGATGACAAGATTGAGGCGAAGCAGCACCATACTTCACGCGAGAAGGTTAAATCTTTTTTCTATTACGATAGATATAAAAAGGTTTTGAATGCTGTGGGAATTCATTTAGTGAATTTGTTCCTACAGGAGCCAATGTTTGAACTCAAGTTCATGCTTATATGGTGTTATTTATGTGCTTAGGGTTTGTTTGAATGCTTATTTACTTTGGTCAATTTGTTACTGCTCCGCTAGTTAATAAATTTGTATAGGAATGACAATCATTCCATATACTTCCCATAAATAGTTTTTGTTGATATATATGCATACACAAATAAAGTAATTTTCTTTTGCTAGGCTGTCAATATGAAATTATGTCTAAATTTGCGGTCTGAATTATGCCAAATTCTTTGACTAGAGAAAATTATTCTATATATATATATATATAGATCTATAAAGGTGCATTCAGGTGCGAACATTTGCACATAGTGCCGAGTGCTTAGTGACCATTGCTGAGCACTTGGCAATGTAAAATTTTACTGCATCGAGCGCTTGGACCTGGTTTGTCGGCTTTTATGTTAGAGTTTAACTCAGATTGCCCAATATCAGGTGCGAACATGCTCACGTTTGCACCTGGATGGCTTTGTATATCTATATATATATATATAAACATGGAGCATTTATTGGCATATCACTTGATGACCTGCATATGAGTTGTTTCTAAGAAGCATTTCACCCGCTCTCAGCTACGATGGCATTAATGCCACTGTGTGTGTATATATATATTTGTTAATTGGTTTTGGAAAGTCAATTTTCATCTGAGGAGCTTAGATAAAATAGTTACTTACTGATTTTATTATCAGGATTCGAGATCAGATAACAGAGGACAACACTTACTTAGCCAAAGAATGAGAAACTTCAAAAGACAGATGCAATGCCGCATTGACATAGACAGACTAAATGCTCATTTTCTTGCAATTTACGACTCCCTGATACCGACTGAGGAAGAGAAGGCCAAGCAGAAGCAAGTATTAACATTATTGGAGAAGTTAATTAACAAAGAATGGCCTGAAGCTCGGCTGTATATTTATGGATCATGTGGCAACTCATTTGGCGTGTCTAAGAGTGATATTGATCTCTGCCTTGCAATTGGTGATGCAAATATCAACAAGTCTGAGGTCTTGCTAAAGCTAGCAGAGATTTTGCAATCAGACAATCTACAGAATGTGCAGGTGAATCACAGTGCTTTTCCGTTATGAATTTGTATGATAGATGAAACTCCACATTTTGGCATTGAAAAATCTTGATGGATGCTATTTGCAATGTGTAGGTCATTGAATTGACTGTTGTGTTTCTCCAATAGAAAGTTCTCTATTGGCCTGAATTTTAACCTTTTGAAGGAAATTGTGCTTTGGTGATGTAGAAAAACATAGGTTGAATTATCTCTGAGTTTAAATGATATAGTGCTTCTTTTGGTTGCTAATGGAAACATGTATGGAACTTGTAAATTATTGTTAAAATATTGTACATTAATATTTCAGCTAATTAATACAGTTGTCCTTCCTACTTTGGGGTTTACCTATGCCAAATATTGTTTGGCCACTTATACTTCATGGTGGATGGATATATGAAAGTGGGAAATTTAGAAAATGATGTCTCTTAAGGTGGAATCTTTTTAAGATGCAAGACTCTAGGCATGATGGTATTATACTTTAA
This sequence comes from Dryas drummondii, assembly GCA_003254865.1. NCBI lineage: Eukaryota > Viridiplantae > Streptophyta > Magnoliopsida > Rosales > Rosaceae > Dryas > Dryas drummondii. The sequence continues at coordinate 20,348 of QANW01006960.1, forward strand.
TATGCAGGACTCTGATATTTAATATGCAAGATTTAGGGGTGTTATAAGTGTTACAATTTAATGTTGATCTTATGGTTCTCTAACCAGTATCATTCTTTTGTATAATGTTCCATTGAGTGTTGAATGCATTGAACTGTAAATATTAAAGGAGAGGAAGACTGAAATTTATGAGGTTAAGGTGTTAAACAAAGGTGGGGGAAAACAATGTGGTTAACAGGAAAGGATTCAAGGATTTACCTAGATGGATCCCTTTGATGGACCACATTGTCATCTTCATTTGTGCTTTACATCCTCTATCTTGACTGTTAAATTCAGTAAATTGTGTAGGTAACATTTTTTTTTTTTTTTTGGTTTCTATTTATCTTCTTTACTGTAACAAGGTGTTTGTCACATGTTGGCAACTGAGCAATCCTCAAACATGTGCAGTTCCCTATCCCACATGTACCAAGTGAGGATAAATCCTTGGGAGTAGCCTATCAAAAGGGTTGTGGTGGGGGTCTACTCATCAGGCCAAACCCTTGGGGTTTATGGTTACCTGGTCACTACTAAAGCAGTTTCCTAATTCATTTTGAAAAAAAAAAAAAATGTTCATGCAGCTACCATGACATCTAATTTTAGGGTTGTATTTACAAAGCATATATTTGTCTAAATATTACTTGATGGAGTTACTATGAATACACAACTATTGGATATTATATTGCAATCTGTAGCATGTGTTTTCTACAACTAGTATTCCTTTAAGTCAAGAGTGCTAGATTCCCCATCCATGATATATCATATAGATATATAGTCACATTATGCATCTATTAATGTAATTCTCTATCATATTTAAGTTATCTTCAAGTATTCATGTTTGTTTTCAGGCATTGACACGTGCTAGGGTTCCTATAGTAAAGCTTATGGATCCTGTCACTGGAATCTCATGTGACATATGCATCAACAATGTTTTGGCTGTTATAAATACAAAGCTTCTTCGTGATTATGGAAAAATAGATGCAAGATTACGACAACTGGCTTTTATTGTCAAACATTGGGCCAAGTCAAGAGGAGTCAATGAAACATACCAAGGCACCCTATCTAGCTATGCGTAAGTTCGCTTTTGACTCTATCCTTGTGTTCTCAAAATTAGTGGCAAACATAGTCTTTGCATTTTGCAAAATCTTGTGGTAGAGATGTCTATGAGGACAAGATTAGGAAATATTTTATGTGCCCTTTACCATAAAAATTGTTAATTTTTCATTTTTTTTTTTCAGGTATGTTTTGATGTGCATCCATTTCTTGCAACAACGTATACCTGCTATTCTTCCTTGCTTACAGGTATGTTCTAGTTTGCATCTTCAACTAGAGGCATACAAAGCCTAGGTGGACCTCACATTCAATAATTCTATGTGTGTTTAAGCAGTACACTTGTTTTCTTTCAGGGAATGCAAGCAACATACTCTATCAATGTAGAGAACATTGAATGTTCTTTCTTTGATCAAGTAGACAAACTCCAAGAGTTTGGATGCCATAACAAGGAAACTGTTGCTAAACTTGTGTGGGCATTTTTCAATTACTGGGCTTATAGTCATGATTATGCAAATTCTGTGATATCTGTTCGTACTGGAAGCATAATCAGGTGAGATATAAAATCTGTTGTCTTTTATTAAAATAAGAAATAATTTTGGTTGGTCATATAATTATTAGTTAGCATGTTGGGTTTCTGTTTCCTAAATCAGTGGAATATTCTAAAGATTTTGAGAATCGTTTACATTTTCATCTCTGGCTAGTATTAAAAACCGTGACTATTTCCCAACGTTTTTATACTAATTATATGCAATATGTGTGGGACTGTCATGTGCTCATATTATATACATTGTAAAGTGTACTTAGGGAGCCTTGTAAATTTAATTTATGTTCAACATAAAATCTTTAGTTTCCATGAACTATGGCAGCATGCATGAGCAGTCATAAAATCTTTAGTTTCCATGAACTATGGCGGCATGCATGAGCAGGTCATTCATTAATAGTTCTTTAACATTAACAATTAGACTCTTGGATACAAAATAAAGTATCAATTTTGAAAATTGTCATTTGTCTTCCTTAAACCCCCCTCTACTTTATAGCTTGTTTCCTCCTTTGTGCAGTAGAAGTTTTCCAGCTTGTAATCATTTTTATTGATCTATAAGGAGATTCATATGGGACCAAATTGCTTATAATTGTAATTTCCAATTTTGAATGCATATTGAACTCTCTTGCAATTGTAGCTAACCGATTGTTATATGTGATGTTAATTTGGTCAGTAAGCGGGAAAAAGACTGGACAAGGAGGATTGGGAATGATCGGCATTTGATATGTATAGAGGATCCTTTTGAGACATCCCATGACCTTGGTCGAGTGGTGGACAAGTACAGCATAAAAGTTTTAAGAGAGGAGTTTGAACGAGCAGCCAACATTATGCAATATGATGCAAATCCTTGTGTGAAGCTCTTTGAACCATATGTTCCTAGTGCTTAATTGTTTACTACCAGTTGAGTATAATTTTGGTGAGATAAATAAGCTAAGATTGTAAAGTACTTTGGTGGCACATTTCCCATCCTTGTGTGATGTTTATAGAATGCTTATTGTTTAAGGCTTTTCTTTAAATGTTGTTGATTGTAAAGAACTTCTTTTGTTTATATAAATATTATACTTAGTGATGTTATTCCAAGAGGTTTAAGCATGTGCTGATTCAAAACAAGTACAGACATGTTGACAATAAGATTACCAATTTTCTAGTTGTTTCTTAGACCTTGTTAATTTGCTATTGATATAATAATAATGCATATTACATTATTACTTGTAAGAAATTAATAAGGTCTAAAGAAATTTTAATCGAAGAAATGAAAGTTGTCATATTATTTAGTGAATGAATTTGGTGAGTCTAGTTTAGTTGAACTGAGCAGCATATAGTACAAGATTGTGTATCTTGGACAGAATACTAGGTTCGACTGTATATGCCTGTATAATACCTGTGTGTATAATATCTTGGACAAAATTTGTAAATAAATAAAGGCTTTATTACACTTTACCTACTTGAATTTTAAGATTAATTTTACTTTACCACCTAAAAAAAAATTGTGTCAATTTACCACTTAGATTAAAAATTTGTTGCAATGTATCTGGCTAATTTTGTCCAAAATTTTGTTAAAAATAAGGGTGTTTTGATCTTTTAAAGTCAGTTTTTTATTGTGTTAAAGCAATTAAAGTGTAAAAAAAATTTTTTTTTTTAACAATAGAAATTTGAAAATGACCAAAATACTCTTATTTTTAACAAAATTTTAGACAAAATTAACTAAAAATGATACATTGTAAATTTGTAACAAATTTTTAATTCAAGTAGTAAATTAATACAATTATTTTGTTAGGTGAGTAAAATATAAAAAAGCCATAAATAAATAAATAAGCAAAGAATCAAAACAATTACAGAATTGCATTTTCCTGCACAACTTTTTAGATAAAAGAAAAAAAGTGCAGGGCAGCTCACAAGTTTCTCTCCCACTCCAAATTCCCAGTTGGGAAAAATCTCTCAGAGTCTCAAAGTCTACTCTAATGACTAATGGCACCACAAGGGCCTCCCACAAGTGAACTCCATGACCATGAGAACCACAAGGACCTCCCACAAGTTCTGGTACTGCGACCACCATCATGCTTCACTCTATTGGAGTCCAACTACTCCCACAAGTTCCAGTTCCTCAAGGCCTGGGTCTCCCCTCTCCCTCAGGACCAGTTCCTGACCACCCATGCAAGCTCAGTCCAGGCCCTGCTCTCCTCAGCCAATGGACCGCTCATCACCGCCCACACCCTCCAATTGCTGCCCTCCTTGAGACTCATTGTCACCACCAGCGCAGGCCTCGACCACGTCGACTTGCCCGAGTGTCGAAGGCGCGGTGTCGCCATTGCCAGCGCCCCTAAAATCTTTGCTGAGGATGTTGCTGATACGGCTGTGGGGTTGTTTCTTGATGTCATGAGGAAGATTTCGGCTGCGGATCGGTATGTCAGAGATGGGCTTTGGGCTACCAGAGGAGATTATGCTCCTGGTTCTAAGGTCATCATTTCTAGCTACTTGAACTTGAATATAGTGGTCACATACCTTCATTTTTTTTTTTCTTTCAATTTTTGGGTTTTGTTTGTTTCCAGGGAAAAGATTGTGTGTTCAATTTTTGGGTGTTTAGGTATTTAATCCTAATTTGTTTTCTTTTACCGTTAATGCATTGTGGCATTTGGATGGTTAATTTTATTTATTTTTTAGTTTAGGGAGTCAAAATTGAATTTGTATCCTCTCCTTGCTAAGACAAAAGACAAGTAGAGGATCAATATCTGCCAAAACTAATGAACAAAATTTGGAGGACAAGGAATTGCCCCATAGATGGTAAATTTAAAATAGACCAAGTAGTGAAAAAGGAATATATCTATCTTTTAGCAGTTCTTTTTAGATAATTATGTTGAGCATTGAAAATTTTTGATGGGTGATTGAACAATGAATTTTTTTTTTTTTTTTTTTAATAATTTAAGTGGTTTTGGTGGTTGGAAATTTCAGATAGGAGGCAAGCGAGTTGGTATTGTGGGATTGGGAAACATTGGCTTAGAAGTAGCTAAAAGACTTGAGGCCTTTGGCTGCAATATCTTGTATAACTCAAGGAAGGAAAAACCATTTGTTTCATACCCTTTCTATTCAGATGTTTGTGAACTTGCAGCAAATAGCGATGCACTTGTCATTTGCTGTGCATTGACTGCTGAAAACCACCACATGATTAACAAGAAAGTATTGTTGGCATTGGGAAGAAAGGGGGTGATTGTGAATGTAGGACGTGGACCAATTATCGATGAGAAGGAAATGGTGCAGTGTTTGGTGTGCGGAGAAATTGGAGGTGCTGGCTTGGATGTGTTTGAGTATGAACCTGATGTTCCTAAAGAGCTCTTTGCATTGGATAATGTTGTACTGTCACCACATGCAGCTCCCAATACGCCAGAAGGTTTCATGGCTTTGTGTGAACGAGTAACAGCGAATTTGGAAGCATACTTCTCAAATAGACCGTTGGTCTCTCCAGCTGTGAATAGTTAAATGGATTTCTATTTGCATGTTAGTGTCTCCATAAATTCCAAGCATCTTGCAAGTCATTTTGGTTTGTTTCCCTGGGGATGAATTGATTTATACAGAAACCACTTGCACAATTGAGTTCCGTTTTAATTTCTCTTCTGGTAAGTTTCTTGACACTTTTCTGAACTGATGCAGGGTACAAAAAATTGATGCAATGAAAGAAGGTAAGGATGAACAACTGTAGTGTTATTGTTACCGGTATTTATGTTTAATAGTTGTATGATTTACATGTAGAAGATAGTGTGGAATTGTTTGCCAATGGTAATGACTAATAATTGTTGAATTTTCTTGCCTTATCTAATCAGTGTGCCTTAGTCTTATCTGAAACTGTATGTATGTTGCCTTACATTTATTGATGAATGAACCAGTTTCAATGTTTTGTGGCCTAGGACTTATATGTTTGCTTACATAAAATGCTTTTGTCTAGCTTCCTTCAGTGGTCTGTTTTAAGTATTGTTGTTAGCCTCTTTGTCAAAGTCTAAGGGTGCTTGCATTCCCTGAGGTGTTTTCAAATTTTTGGCTACATTTTTTATTTGGACCCAATTCCACTTTTATTCTTTTAATATTTTCACATTTTAACAATTACATCCATATAGTTTATTAATGGTTCCACTTCAGCTAAATGGTCCACCTCAAAAAGTTTAGGAAATTATTTTTGAATCTCAAGCTATATGGTTCACTTCAGCTAGAGCATTGATGCATAGCAAATAACAACCAGTCGACACTTCCTATTTATGTTCAAGTCATCATAGTGAGGAGACAGAGCTAGAAAGTTTATTTAGACAGCCGTCCAAGTTGAGTTGTAACTTTTAATGCTGAGTTAGTGACAGTCTGTGCGTTACATGACCATGACCTGGGTGGACTCGTTGGGTCACGCGGTGGCGGTCAAGATTGAGGACCAAGCATGTNCAATTTGCATTTATTGTAGACAAAATTAACCATGGTTAGGTTCTAAGCCACATAGCAGATGCACAATAGGATGGTGTCATAGGGCTGCCTATCGGTCGGTTCAATTTCGGTAATTTTGGTATCGGATATTTTCGGTTCATTTTCGATTTACTTCGGTATATCTTCGGTTCATTTTTGATTTACTTCGGTATATCTTCGGTTTATTTTCAGTTTAATTATAATAATAATAATTATTATATACTAATATAAATTAAAATTTAATCAAATATGATGCATAAAATGTAATGTTTGATGAATATATATTTGCACGAGTAGTATTGGTAGTTTAGTATAGTACTAGTATTTTACCCTAATAATAATATATACTAGTATAATTAGTTTAATAATATGTATTAGTACATATTCTATTAATTTAGTATGTATATATACCGATAAATATGAATGTATATATATATATATATACATTACTTACCTAAAGATGAGATTTTTATTTTTCTAAAAATAATAACATTTACTTTATTAGAGAATAACTCTATTTCTTAACTTACACTTTTGATAATATTAATATGATAACATTATACAATTATATTTTTTTATAGTTGTTTAAGATATTACTAGTTTAATATTTATTGTACCACTAACAAAATATTTCGGTAATTGTTTCAATTTTTTCGGTATATATTTTGGTTTTTTTAGTAATAATTGATTCGGTTTCTTTCGGTAATCGGTCGGTTTACCAACTTTTTTCGGATATTTTCAGTTTCGGATTTCCGATTTTCGAATTGTGAAAATCGGTATACCAAACCAAAAAAATTCGGTCGGTAGTCGGTCGGTTCGGTAAAAACCAAACCAAAGGGCAGCCTTAGATGGTGATGCTCACCGCCTTTTTAAGGTGGAGTCTGTATCTGCTGTTGTTCCTTGTTCTTGGCTTTTGCCTTTTAATGAATTATCCATTGACAAAAAAAAAAAAGCTTATGATTAATTTGTAGAGGAATACAGAACACAACCACTCCATTTTCAATATCACGAAGTTCATGAGAGACAAAGAAGGGGAAAGAGAAAGAAATTAAATAATGGAGAGAGATGAGGGGAGGGTGGATGTCGTCGGCGCTAGAGTAGGAGAGTCGCCGATGTCAGACCGGCGGATGCCGGTGGTGGAGATGGGTGTGGCTGCTGTTGGGTTGGGTGGGGTTCTTGATTTATTTATTTATTTTAATTTTGCCTATATGAAATGGGCTCCATGAAAAATTTATATAAAAATTTGTGTAAAAAATAATGTCCGTTGGCTTTAGGTACTAAATTTCAATGTTATTTTATTTTAATTACTAAAATATTTATGTCATTTAACTTTACATACTAAATTTCAGTTTAGGTACCAACTTTAACTGTCACAACTTTTTATTAATTTGTTATTTTTTCAGTGTTTGCAAGGCTAAAATTTATTGTTTAGTCTCTAGGTCATAGGACTTCATCTCCCAAGCCTAAATAAAAAATACTAAATTCTTATAAACCTTAAATTTTTATGAATTTCAAACAGTTACAATTGTATAACAAATTGATTTATGACCTAATCTAAAATGTCTTGTTCTAGGTTAGTATCTAAATTAAAAAAAAATTAGTATCTTACTGCTTTGTTGAAAAACTATTGATATTTAGTATTTAATCCTAATTTTCTATAAAAAATATAGTATTATGAATCCATCTTTTTTTTTTTTAATTATAATTTCAAATTACATTTAATGTAGACAAAATTAACTATGGTCAAGTTCTATGCCACATGGCGGATGCACAAAGCACCATAAAATGGTAGTGAGCAAACTTTTCAAACCATACTGGAAAATTTCTAGTATGGAACCCATTTTTCTAGATAATCTTTTCTAACCCATTTAACAAGTTTTCAAGCTAGTATGGAACAAACTTTTCAAACCGTACTGGAAAGTTTCTTGTGTTCCCACTCCCACGGTCCCACCCCACCATTTTGTTTGATAAATATCTTTATTGCATGCACATGGAATTTGAGTCCATGCCAGTCTATAAATAGCCCTCTAACTTTCACTTCCATTCTCATCCAAGACTCGTGGAGCAGAATCAGAAGTTTCAAAACACATATTATTATGGGGATCTCCCTGTACTGCGTCTTTAGTGTGTCCATGATTCCAAAACTAGTTCTGTTGTTGTTTCATCTTATGGTTGCTAACTCTTTATACTCTTTGCAGCAGCATCAGCAGCCATCTTGCCATGATGAGGAGAGCTCTGCCTTGCTGCAATTCAAGCAAAGCTTTATCATCAAGGCATCTGCTTCGCGCTATGATGGTGCTTATCCAAAGCTTTCCTCATGGAAATTACCAGCTGAAGGAGAAGTTAATAACACCTGCTGCTCATGGGATGGCGTTGAGTGTGATGAAAAGTCCGGTCATGTGATCAACCTTGATCTTAGTAGCAGTTGGCTCTATGGCTCTATCAACTCCAATAGTAGCCTCTTCCGTCTTGTTCATCTTCAAAGTCTGAACCTCGCTGACAATCACTTCAATTACTCTCAAATTCCTACTGCCATTAGGAATTTTCCGAGGCTCACATATCTCAACCTCTCTGCCTCTGTCTTTTCTGGTCAAATCCCATCCCAAGTTTCACACTTGTCCAAGTTGTCATCCCTTGATCTATCTCGCAATTTTGATCGATTATCTGGGAATCAAGGTTTGCTGAAACTTGGTGCATCCAATATGAGAAACCTTGTTCAAAACTTAACTAGCCTCGAAAAGCTTTATCTCAGTTTCATCGACATATCTTCGACAGTACCCGATTCCATGGCAAATTTATCATTTTTGACATCCCTTGTCCTCAGGAATTGTGGGTTGTTTGGTGAATTTCCGGTAAGAATTTTCAAATTACAAAATTTAGAAATTCTTAGTGTGAGATTCAACAAGGGTCTCACTGGTTATTTGCCTGAATTTAATCGAACTAGTCCACTCACAGTACTGAAAATTGCAGAGACTAGTTTTTACGGAGACCTGCCTTCTTCTATGGAAAATCTCAATTCATTGAAAGAGTTGGATGTGGGAGTTTGCAATTTCTCACAGGGGCCGGTTCCATCTGTACTTGGTAAACTTAGACAGCTCACTTATTTGGACATTTCAGTAAACAAATTTGAAGGTCCGATCCCTAATTCGTTTGCAAACCTTACGCAACTGGTTGTGCTTAGGATGTTGGCGACTGGATTAATTGGTCCAATCCCATCTTGGCTAGGTAACTTTAGCAGTCTAGTTTACCTAGATCTTGCTTATAATAGATTGAATGGTTCAGTTCCTGCATCATTTTCCAATCTCTTGAATCTCGAGATCCTTTATCTGCATAATAATTCCTTGAGTGGTATTATTAACTCCAACTATCTGGTAACAACTTGGAAGTGCTGTTCGAACCCACAACGACGAATGCAACTCATGTTCAGCAGTTCACGATTCTAGCGTTGGGTTCATGCACCCTAAGAGAGTTCCCATATATCCTAAGATATCAAAATATTCTGGAGCGGTTGGTCCTTTCCTTTTGCAAAATCCATGGCCCTGTACCCAAATGGATATGGAACATAAGCACACAAACTTTGAAGAGCATCGACTTTTCTGGCAACTCCCTTTCAGGCCAACCTCCGGTTGTCCTCCACTGGGTCAAGCTCCAACGCTTCGCGATTTATTCCAACCAGTTGCATGGGCCACTACCGATACCTCCACCTTCCACCGTAGCTTATGAAATTCGAAACAACAAGTTGACCGGAGAAATTTCACCTATGATTTGCAAGCTGAGTCGCCTTCTGGTCCTTGATTTGTCAAACAACACTTTGAGTGGCATGCTTCCACAGTGTTTGGGAAACTTCAGTGACCATCTGATTCTGCTACTTCTTGGAAATAACTATTTTCATGGCATTCTTCCGCAAACATACACCAACAAAGGCAATTTGAGGGTGATTGATGTCAGTCATAACCAATTGCAGGGGCAATTACCAAGGTCATTGGTAAATTGTGTGATGCTTGAGCTTCTTCTCTTATCAAACAATAATTTCAGTGATGTTTTCCCTCTTTGGTTAGGGACTCTTCCAGAGTTAAAGATTATGGCAATGCGGCACAATGAGTTCCACGGCGTGATAAGCAAACCTGAACATAGTGTTCCTGGTTTTCCCCAGTTGCGCATTCTTGATCTGTCTCACAATAATTTCACAGGTGAGTTTCTAATTGACGATGTCTTCTCTGAGATTGCCATCATCATGAGATCAAATATCACTGTAAACCAGTCAACATATATGACGACAAACATATTTTATGAAGCTGGTGGCTTTGATTTTGCATATGATTTTGGTTACTCGATTACAATTGCAAATAAAGGTGTGGATAGATACTATGCAAAGATTCAAGAAGCTTTTGCAGCCATTGATCTCTCAAACAACAAATTTGAGGGGAAGATTGATCACTTTGTTGGGAGCCTAAAAGGGCTTCGCTCCTTCAATATTTCCAATAATCTTTTCAACGGTTCAATCCCACCATCTTCGGGAAGCTTATCCCTGCTTGAATCATTGGACCTTTCTCAAAACAAGCTGTCAGGAAAGATCCCGCAACAACTGACACAGCTGACATTCCTTTCAGAATTCAATGCTTCTTACAACAATCTCTCAGGTCTTATACCGCAAGGAACCCAACTCACCACATTCAATAGCACTTCATATGAGGGAAACCCAGGATTGTGTGGAGCTCCATTGCAAAAGAAATGTGGAGATCCCGAGGCCCCTCAACCGCCGCCTTCAACTGAAGATCGAAATGGGGACAATGATTCAACTGGGTTTGAACTTGATTGGAAATTTGTTTTGGCAGGGTTTGGGAGTGGGTTGGTAGTGGGAGTGGTACTTTCGGATGTTGCGATCGCAAGGAAGCGTGAGTGGTTTATCAAGATTGTTGGAATGATCAGAGAAATGGTAGGAAAAGATTGAGTTTATTAGGTTATATGCATTCATTTGGTTTGGTCTTGCTGCTTGTTTGTCCTTGTGTTGTTTGGCCTTTTCTCTCTGTCTTCCCTTTGTACTTTGGGTTTGGTTAATAATGGATGCATGTGAAGCAACCAAAGTGATTGTATTAGTTATGATGATGAAGTAATATTAATGCAAGTAAAAATTTCAGAATGTTTCATGCATTAATTCGTTCCTTATACTGTGAATGTGTGATACCTTATTGAATTAAACAGTTTTGTATAAAAATTTGTTAGGGACTACATATGAAATTCACATTTCAGCACACAGGGTTTTAGTCAAATGAAATTGAAACTTTCTATATCTCAAATAAGAATAATATTTCTAGGGAAAAAAAACAATTTTCGTGTGTTTTACTCTAAAAATAGATTTGGTCATTATGTTTAATATTGTTTGCAATGAGAACATTTTATAACCAAGATAAAATTTTTTCTCAAATTAAAACTAATAAACTCATGAGTTTTACTAAAAATGACAAGGAATCATGTATGTAACTTGCACTTTGATTTTTGAACAAAAATTAAAATTTTGAATTTGTTAAAATTGTCTTTATATTCCAAAAAATATAAAACACATGGACTAAATGCGGAGTTTTGAAATCACAGAGATCAAATATGTTTTCATAAACACCTGGACTAAAAATATTTTTTTCCAATCATGTCCTTCCTATAAGGAAAATACTTGGGTGCACCGCATCCACCCCTCCCCCTAAAAATCCTTGTTCGACAGTTTAGGCTTAGAATTAGAACCATTCATTTTTTAGATCACATATTAAAGATATTCTCTATAAAATATCAAGTGAATCAGATATTGTTTGGTTATATAACTGTTATCGAATAAATAGATAGTCTGTATTTAAAGAGTGATTTTTTTGATCAAACCGTTTATTTATTTGATAATAGTTACATAACCAAACAATTTTGATTAAATTGATTTTTTGCAGAGATGATCTTTAATAAGTGATCTAAAACATGACGGTTATGATCTTAAACCTGCACTGCCGAACAAGAATTTTGGGGAAGGGAGTTTGTTTTTAATTTTTTTTCTTCTTTTAGTTTTACTTCTATAAATATTTTAATAATGAGAAATGTCAATTTCGTCCTTAACAATTAATCACGCGAGTGCATGACACATGATCAATTTTTGATGGAAAGTGTAACGGGTTTGACGGAATATCTTCATTTGATGCTTAAGTGAATTAATAATCCTAACGGATACACTTTAGAAGTGGGAGTCCTGATCTAATTCCGACACCTAAGTTGAAATCATTTTTTTAGAACGTTTTATAAAACTCTTGCACTCCCAAATTTGGAGTATCCGCTTTGAGGTTCCCTATGAAATGAGGCATGGAGCGGATGATTCTTGCATAATACACTTTACTTTTGATTTAATCGAAAGAGTTTTACCAATTCCAACAAATTTTACTATAATTTTCCCAAACTTTTAATACACTATTATAGACTTATAGTCACTAATTCATCAAATATTTATCAGCATACATATCAATTTCTTGTTACAATTAAATTAAGTTAAACCAAAATTGAAATGAAGTGAAATTTGATAAATAAATCGAGTGCTATTAAATACTTGAGTATAGCAGTCAATGTTCAGGTCCCCCACCCACTGTGTTTGGTTCTTATGCTTACAATAATCTTGGAATAAAAAACAACTGAAATTAAAAAAAGTTAAAAGAATATAATTTGGGTTTTGACAACCATTTCCTTCACTTTAATAATTCCTCTCCTATAGATCCAATTTGTCAACCCCCAATCAGTGAAGAAGCTACAATGGCCCTCCAATTGCAAATCCAAGACCCCCCACAACTCCTAATAATTCACCCATGCACCACAATCTTTCTCACTTTTCCAATCTGAATTCTCCAAGAAGTTCCATATCCTCAAAGATAGTGTGGAATTGTTTGCCAATGGTAATGACTAATAATTGTTGAATTTTCTTGCCTTATCTAACAGTGTGCCTTAGTCTTATCTGAAACTGTATGTATGTTGCCTTACATTTATTGATGAATGAACCAGTTTCAGTGTTTTATGGCCTAGGACTTGTATGTTTGCTTACATAAAATGCTTTTGTCTAGCTTCCTTCAGTGGCCTGTTTTAAGTATTGTTGTTAGTCTCTTTGTCAAAGTCTAAGGGTGCTTGCATTGCCAGAGGTGTTTTCAAATTTTTGGCTACATTTTTTATCTATGTAGTTTGGACCCAATTCCACTTTTATTCTTTTAATATTTTCACATTTTAACAATTACATCCATATAGTTTATTAATGGTTCCACTTCAGCTAAATGGTCCACCTCAAAAAGTTTAGGAAATTATTTTTGAATCTCAAGCTATATGGTTCACTTCAGCTAGAGCATTGATGCATAGCAAATAACAACCAGTCGACACTTCCTATTCCTCCTGCATTACCTACTCCTCCATTTTACCCTACAAATTTGGTGAGTGCTTATGAATTTATTATGTATATTTGTATCTTTATGATGTCGATAATGGTTCTTTATGTTATTTTCCATAGTCACAGGAGTATGACATGCATAATTCAATACCATGGATGGCAAATGAAGAACCTCAATGTACTACCTTTCAAGCATTACTTCAAACTAACCCCACTGCATATGCCTTTGCATATCACAATTTGCAAGCTTCGAATGACATTCCTTCTAGTCAAGTATGTGTTAAGATGTATTTCAAATACTTTATATTATTTGGTTAAGTGTGAGATATATTTTTTTGCCTACAATTTCATAACTTTTCCAACAAATATTTTGTAGGATTTAGATTTGAATGCAACTGATGAAGGACCAATGCCTTCAAGTTCTTATTAAATTCTTTTGCTTGTCTACTCCACTGTAAGTCGAGTTGAACTTTGAGTGTCAATTAAGCAAAATTTTTACCTGTTTCAGCTGCATTAATTTTAATTTTAGAGTATCCTAATTATGTATTAAAGGATTTTTTCTTAAAAAAAAAACTGATTATTATTATTTATTATGATGCAGGGTTGTTGTCTTTAATACTGTTTGGCTTGAGCAGTAGATTATATCTTGGAGNAAATTATTTTTGAATCTCAAGCTATATGGTTCACTTCAGCTAGAGCATTGATGCATAGCAAATAACAACCAGTCGACACTTCCTATTCCTCCTGCATTACCTACTCCTCCATTTTACCCTACAAATTTGGTGAGTGCTTATGAATTTATTATGTATATTTGTATCTTTATGATGTCGATAATGGTTCTTTATGTTATTTTCCATAGTCACAGGAGTATGACATGCATAATTCAATACCATGGATGGCAAATGAAGAACCTCAATGTACTACCTTTCAAGCATTACTTCAAACTAACCCCACTGCATATGCCTTTGCATATCACAATTTGCAAGCTTCGAATGACATTCCTTCTAGTCAAGTATGTGTTAAGATGTATTTCAAATACTTTATATTATTTGGTTAAGTGTGAGATATATTTTTTTGCCTACAATTTCATAACTTTTCCAACAAATATTTTGTAGGATTTAGATTTGAATGCAACTGATGAAGGACCAATGCCTTCAAGTTCTTATTAAATTCTTTTGCTTGTCTACTCCACTGTAAGTCGAGTTGAACTTTGAGTGTCAATTAAGCAAAATTGTTACCTGTTTCAGCTGCATTAATTTTAATTTTAGAGTATCCTAATTATGTATTAAAGGATTTTTTCTTAAAAAAAANCACATAGACGAAATGTTCTAATACGGTTGTACTGTATTTTGTATTTTGTATTGTACGTTTGATGTGAAAAGATAAATAAAGGTGGGTTTTAAAATTATGGTAAGTGAGCCTTGAAAATATGGTGTTGTGATAACCATTGGATCATTTCAATGGCCAAGATTAAAAATCTAGTACAATCCTGGTGGAGAAAGCCTGACAGAGGATCCTTATCCTCCTATTTATGTTCAAGTCATGATAGTCATCATAGTGAGGAGACAGAGCTAGAAAGTTTATTTAGACAGCCGTCCAAGTTGAGTTGTAACTTTTAATACTGAGTTAGTGACAGTGTGTGCGTTACATGACCATGACCTGGGTGGACTCGTTGGGTCACGCGGTGGCGGTCAAGATTGAGGACCAAGCATGTGAAAGGTTGACCCACAATACATATAGAAGGTTGAGGTTGCTTGTTTGGGTTATTCTGAGTTGGGTTTGACCGCCATTAGATTTCTCCCAAATGTCTAAAACTTCACTGTAATAAAACTGACCATGAAACTTCACCATACATGAGCTTCCATATATTGCCCAGATTTGCAAGATATTTACCATGGAATTGCAGCAGTCGCACGTATTTATCTGATAAACATTTGAATAACAAAACCAATTTTTCACGAAAAAAAAAAAGAATAACAAAACCCATAAACAATTTAAATATTTGAAGCTGAGGCTTGAAAGACAAAGAAGAGGGAAAGAGAAGATGAAGGGTGGTCGTAGCCGGCGCCGGTGGTGGAGATGGGTGCGGCTGCTGCTGAGTTGGGTGGGTGGGTGGGGTTCTTGATTTATTTATTTATTTTTCAATGTTGGATATTAGTTTCTCTTTCATAATTCCAATTTGCATTTATTGTAGACAAAATTAACCATGGTTAGGTTCTAAGCCACATGGCAGATGCACAATAGGATGGTGATGCTCACCGCCTTTTTAAGGTGGAGTGGAGTCTGCATCTGCTTGTTGTTCCTTGTTCTTGGCTTTTGCCTTTTAGAATTATCCATTGACCGAAAAAAAAAAAGGCTTATGATTAATTTGTAGAGGAACACAGAACACAACCACTCCATTTTCAATATCACGAAGCTCATGAGAGACAAAGAAGGGGAAAGAGAAAGAAATTAAATAATGGAGAGAGATGAGGGGAGGGTGGATGTCGCCGGCGCTGGAGTAGGAGAGTCGCCGGTGTCAGACTGGCGGATGTCGGTGGTGGAGATGGGTGCGGCTGCTGTCGGGTTGGGTGGGGTTCTTGATTTATTTATTTATTTTTCTATTTTAATTTTGCCTATATGAAATGGGCTCCATTAAAAATTTGTATAAAAATTTGTGCAAAAAATAAAGTCCGTTGACTTTAGGTATTAAATTTTAATATTATTTTATTTTAATTACTAAAATATTTATGTCATTTAATTTTAGATACTAAATTTCAGTTTAGGTACCAATTTTATTGATTTGTTATTTTTTCAGTGTTGTTTGCAAGGCTTAAACTTATTGTTTAGTCTCTAGGTCATAAGACTTCATCTCCCAAGCCTAAAGCCTAAATAAAAAATACTAAATTCTTATAAATTTTGAATTTTTATGAATTTCAAACAGACTGTTTAACAGTCACAACTATATAACAAATTAATTTATGACCTAATTCAAGATGTCTTGTTCTAGGTTAGTACCTAAACTAAAAAAAATTAGTGTCTTGCTATTTTGCTGAAAAACTATTAATATTTGATATTTAATTTTAATTTTTTATAAAAAATATAGTATCATGAATCCATCTCTTTCTTTTTTAGTTATAATTTCAAATTATATTTAATGTAGACCAAATTAACTATGGTTAGGTCCTATGCCACATAGCGGATGCACAAAGCACCATAAAATGGTGGTGAGCAAATTTGCTCTTGTTTTCAAATCTATGAAAGATTGAGAAAGCCGAAAACATAAGAGATGGATGAAAAACATTTTTAGGAAATTCAAAAAAGAGTTTTTTTTTTTATTTATTTAGTACCTAAACTTTGACCATTGTTTTAATGTGGTACTTAAACTTTTATTTGTCTCAATTGAGAACTTAAACTTTTATTTTGTGTCTAATAGATACCCATGTGAATTTTTGTTAAAATTGTTAACAGAAGTTAGGGACAATATGGTCACTTCAAAAAAATTATATTTTAATTATAATTTTTTGTTTTTTTGTTTGTTGTGTTTTTTTTTTAATTTTTATAATTTTAAACATATAAAGAAAATAATTAAAATATACTTTAACTATATTGCCCCTAACTTTTGTTAACAATTTTAACAGAAATTCATTTTGGTACCTATTAGACACAAAATAAAAGTTTAGGTACTCAATTAAGACAAATAAAAGTTTAGGTACCACATTAAGATAAAGGTCAAAGTTTAAGTACTAAATATGAAAAAAAAACCCTTAAAAAAAATAAAAAAAGACAAAAGACATGAGTAAGACTGTAAGATCATGATTGAGATTAGAGAAAATACAAGAGTGTGAAGATAAAGATGAACCAAGATGAACAGAACAGCCCTGAGCAATTTTTTGTTTTTTATTTTTCTTTTGAATGAATGTTTTTTTTTTCTTTGGCCAAGTCTTTTGAATGAATGTTAACTGTGGGTAAGGGTTGTTAAGTAAGTGGACAGATGTCCAAAAATTAGATATGAGTCAGGGAAGGGACAAATTATTTAGTGACAGCAGATTTGGACTCCTCACGAGTGAGCTTGCGTATAGAAACCAAACCAAACAATGCAATGTTATCAGTTTAGTCAATGAGAAATGTCAAGTTTATTAAAAGCTCTTACCTATTTTCTCTCTGAATTTTCCCTCCAGAAAACACACATTTATTAGATTTCATTACCAATTGTAGACATCACTTTCTTGGATGGAACTTTTCTAACCATTCAACAAGTTTTTCAAGCTAGTATGGAGCAATTTTTCTAGGATGATTCTTGCATAATACACTTTACTTTTGATTTAATCGAAAGAGTTTTACCAATTCCAACAAATTTTACTATAATTTTCCCAAACTTTTAATACACTATTATAGACTTATAGTCAAGGAGTAAAATTTTGGTTTCGAGGAAATTTTCGATGGAAATTTCAATGGAAATTTTCGTGGAAATTTCGATTAAAATTTCGATTTCGATAAAATTGGACAAAAACGACAAAAATTGCTATTAAAATATGGAAATTTTGAATGAAACTTGACCATATGTTTATTTAACATATTATCTACTATATTGATAAAAAAATATTGAAGAAATCAAATAATATAGTAGATTTCATGTGATATGTGATGAATATAATGCGCGTCAGAGACAATACTGTTAAAAAAATACTTCACTAATTAATAATTACATAATAAAATTACACGAATAAATCACCAATGTGGCAACGGAAAGTAGCAAGCTTACTTAAAGGGACTTGGAAATGGTTTTCGATAGTTAAATTAAGCCGAATTGGGTTAAAATAGAACCAATCCGATGGCAGCAGTGGCGACACGATTTACTTAAAATTTCAATTTTACAAATTATCATAATTAGAAAACCAAATATTAAGGAAATGAAACTTCATGATAAAGGGATAAATTTCTTTTTCATAATTTATGTTTACAACTAAACGAAACACCAAAATGACCAAATAAAATCTCAAACTTTTTTTTTTTTTCAATTGCCTAAAGACTCCAAATCTCAATCTACCTTAAAAAAACAAAATTTCTTTCCTTTTTTTTTTTTCTTTTCTTTTTTTTCCTTTTCTCTTCTTTTTTTTTTTCTTTCCTTTTCTTTTTTTTTCTTTTTTTTTTCCTTTTCCTTTCTTTTCTCTTCTTTTTTTTCTTTGCTTTTCCTCTCCTTCCCCCGTGATTCACGCCTACCCCCCCTACTAGTCTACTACACACTCATTCTCTCTCTTCTCTCTCTTCTCTCTCCTCCATCTCTCTTTCTTTTTCTTTTTCTTCTTCTTCTTCTTTCCTTCTTCAGTTCTTCCTCTCCAGACTGCCCGTGACTAACCAGTTTGATACTTTGACCTCACCTCTTCCTTTTTTTTTTTTCTCTTCTTCTTCAGTTCTCATCTTCTCTTTCTCTCTCCCTCCTCCTCCATGTTCTCTTCTCTAGCTCTGCTCCCTCTCCCTCCCCCTTCCCGATCTCCCTCTCTGTCTCCCGCCCCGGATCTCTTCTCTCCCTCCTTCGACGGCGACGGCGACGGCAGCGGCGGCTCTGCTTCTTTCCCTCCGGTCTCAGCCTCCCCTCTCTCTCCGGTCTCTACATCGAAAATTTCGCCGAAATTTCGAGGATTTCGGAAAATTTCGAAATTTTACTCCCTGCTTATAGTCACTAATTCATCAAATATTTATCAGCATACATATCAATTTCTTGTTTCAATTAAATTAAGTTAAACCAAATTGAAATGAAGTGAAATTTGATAAATAAATCGAGTGCTATTAAATACTTGAGTATAGCAGTCGATGTTCAGGTCCCCCACCCACTGTGTTTGGTTCTTTATGCTTACAATAATCTTGGAATAAAAAACAACTGAAATTAAAAAAAGTTGAAAGAATATAATTTGGGTTTTGACAACCATTTCCTTCACTTTAATAATTCCTCTCCTATAGATCCAATTTGTCAACCCCCAATCAGTGAAGAAGCTACAATGGCCCTCCAATTGCAAATCCAAGACCCCCCACAACTCCTAATAATTCACCCACCACAATCTTTCTCACTTTTCCAATCTGAATTCTCCAAGAAGTTCCATATCCTCATAGATAGTGTGGAATTGTTTGCCAATGGTAATGACTAATAATTGTTGAATTTTCTTGCCTTATCTAACAGTGTGCCTTAGTCTTATCTGAAACTGTATGGAGCAAACTTTTCAAACCATACTAAAAATTTTCTTGTGTTCCCACCCAACCATTTTGTTTGATAAATATCCTTATTGCATGCACATGGAATTTGAGTCCATGCCAGTCTATAAATAGCCCTCTAACTTTCACTTCCATTCTCATCCAAGACTCGTGGAGCAGAATCAGAAGTTTCAAAGCACATATTATTATGGGGTTCTCCCTGCACTGCGTCTTTAGTGTGTCCATGATTCCAAAACTAGTTCTGTTGTTGTTTCATGTTATGGTTGCTAACTCTTTATACACTTTGCAGCAGCATCAGCAGCCATCTTGCCATGATGAGGAGAGCTCTGCCTTGCTGCAATTCAAGCAAAGCTTTGTCATCAAGGCATCTGCTTCGCGCTATGATGGTGCTTATCCAAAGCTTTCATCATGGAAATTACCAGCTGAAGGAGAAGTTAATAACACCTGCTGCTCATGGGATGGCGTTGAGTGTGATGAAAAGTCCGGTCATGTGATCAACCTTGATCTTAGTAGCAGTTGGCTCTATGGCTCTATCAACTCCAATAGTAGCCTCTTCCGTCTTGTTCATCTTCAAAGTCTGAACCTCGCTGACAATCACTTCAATTACTCTCAAATTCCTACTGCCATTAGGAATTTTCCGAGGCTCACATATCTCAACCTCTCTGCCTCTGTCTTTTCTGGTCAAATCCCATCCCAAGTTTCACACTTGTCCAAGTTGTCATCCCTTGATCTATCTCGCAATTTTGATCGATTATCTGGGAATCAAGGTTTGCTGAAACTTGGTGCATCCAATATGAGAAACCTTGTTCAAAACTTAACTAGCCTCGAAAAGCTTTATCTCAGTTTCATCGACATATCTTCGACAGTACCCGATTCCATGGCAAATTTATCATTTTTGACATCCCTTGTCCTCAGGAATTGTGGGTTGTTTGGTGAATTTCCGGTAAGAATTTTCAAATTACAAAATTTAGAAATTCTTAGTGTGAGATTCAACAAGGGTCTCACTGGTTATTTGCCTGAATTTAATCGAACTAGTCCACTCACAGTACTGAAAATTGCAGAGACTAGTTTTTACGGAGACCTGCCTTCTTCTATGGAAAATCTCAATTCATTGAAAGAGTTGGATGTGGGAGTTTGCAATTTCTCACAGGGGCCGGTTCCATCTGTACTTGGTAAACTTAGACAGCTCACTTATTTGGACATTTCAGTAAACAAATTTGAAGGTCCGATCCCTAGTTCATTTGCAAACCTTACCCAACTGGTTGTGCTTAGGATGTTGGCGACCGGATTAATTGGTCCAATCCCATCTTGGCTAGGTAACTTTAGCAGTCTAGTTTACCTAGATCTTGCTTTTAATGGATTGAATGGTTCAGTTCCTGCATCATTTTCCAATCTCTTGAATCTCGAGATCCTTCATCTGCATAATAATTTCTTGAGTGGTATTGTGGAGTTTCACATGTTTCAAAACCTACAAAAGCTCTATGAACTTCTACTAAATCGTAACAACTTGGAATTGTTGTTCGAACCCACATCGACGAATGCAACTCATGTTCAACAGTTCACGGTTTTAGGGTTGAATTCGTGCATCCTAAGAGAGTTCCCATATATCCTAAGATATCAAAATATTCTGGAGCGGTTGGACCTTTCCTTTTGCAAAATCGATGGCCTAGTACCCAAATGGTTGTGGAACATAAGCACACACACTTTGAAGTTCATTAACTTTAATGGCAACTTTCTTTCCGGCTTTGACCAACCTCCAGTTGTGCTTCGCTGGGTCAACCTCCGAGTCTTGAGGCTTGCGTCCAACAGGTTGCATGGGCCACTACCGATACCTCCACGATCCACAGTAGCTTATGAAATTCAAAACAACAAATTGACAGGAGAAATTTCACCTATGATTTGCAATTTGAGTGGCCTCAAGGTCCTTGAGTTGTCAAACAACACCTTGAGTGGCATGCTTCCGCAGTGTTTGGGAAACTTCAGTGACCATCTGATTCTATTACTTCTTGGAAATAACTTTTTTCATGGCATTCTTCCGCAAACATACACCAACAAAGGCATTTTGAGGGTGATTGATGTCAGTCATAATCAATTGCAGGGGCAATTACCAAGGTCATTGGTAAATTGTGTGATGCTTGAGCTTCTTCTCTTGTCAAACAATAATTTCAGTGATGTTTTCCCTCTTTGGTTAGGGACTCTTCCAGAGTTAAAGATTATGGCAATGCGGCACAATGAGTTCCACGGCGTGATAAGCAAACCTGAACATAGTGTTCCTGGTTTTCCCCAGTTGCGCATTCTTGATCTGTCTCACAATAATTTCACAGGTGAGTTTCTAATTGACGATGTCTTCTCTGAGATTGCCATCATCATGAGATCAAATATCACTGTAAACCAGTCAACATATATGACGACAAACATATTTTATGAAGCTGGTGGCTTTGATTTTGCATATGATTTTGGTTACTCGATTACAATTGCAAATAAAGGTGTGGATAGATACTATGCAAAGATTCAAGAAGCTTTTGCAGCCATTGATCTCTCAAACAACAAATTTGAGGGGAAGATTGATCACTTTGTTGGGAAACTAAAAGGGCTTCGCTCCTTCAATATTTCCAATAATCTTTTCACTGGTTCCATCCCATCATCTTTGGGAAACTTATTCCTGCTTGAATCATTGGACCTTTCTCAAAACAAGCTGTCAGGAAAGATCCCGCAACAACTGACACAGCTGACATTCCTTTCAGAATTCAATGCTTCTTACAACAATCTCTCAGGTCTTATACCGCAAGGAGCCCAACTCACCACATTCAATAGCACTTCATATGAGGGAAACCCAGGACTGTGTGGAGCTCCATTGCAAAAGAAATGTGGAGATCCCGAGGCCCCTCAACCGCCGCCTTCAACTGAAGATCGAAATGGGGACAATGATTCAACTGGGTTTAAACTTGATTGGAAATTTGTTTTGGCAGGGTTTGGGAGTGGGTTGGTAGTGGGAGTGGTACTTTCAGATGTTGCGATCGCAAGGAAGCGTGAGTGGTTTATCAAGATTGTTGGAATGATCAGAGAAATGGTAGGAAAAGATTGAGTTTATTAATTAGGTTATATGCATTCATTTGGTTTTGGTTTGGTGTTGCTGCTTGTTTGTCCTTATGTTGTTTCTTTCCTTCTCCTTTAGCCTTTGCTCTCTGTCTTCCTTTTGTACTTTGGGTTAGGTTAATAATGGATGCATGTGAAGCAACCAGAGTGATTGTATTAGTTATGATGATGAAGTAATATTAATGCAAGAAAAAATTTCAGAATGTTTCATGTAATTAATTCCTTAATTCTGTGAATGTGTGATACGTTATGGTAGGACCGTAGGACACTTGGTATGTCAGGTCATTGAATTAAGAATAGTTTTGTTTAAAAATTTTGTGGGTACGTACATTAGTACATATATATGAAGTTCACATTTAAGCACACAGGGTTTTAGTCAAATGAAATGGAAACTTTCTATAAGAATAATATTCCTAGAATAGTAGTTATGGATTTGCATAACATTTCTTGGGACTTATGGGAGTGAATGAGGACTTTGTTGACCTGCAGGAAGCGTGGAATTGATCTATGGATTTTAACTGAATTACCCCTTATACACATTACTGTAAGTTTCTATATTCACTCGACCAACTTGACCACTTATCGACTAGCTGGACCTTCTCGACTATATATAATCTCGACATTCTGGACTCTTTGGATAATGTAGTCTTTTGCACAAAAATGTTGAAATTGATAAGTGTTCAAAACAGTGGCCAACAATGCATGGTCATTGTTATAGTGGCCAACAATGAAACTTAATTCATTCTCATGGTCATTGTTATAGTGGCCAATAATGCATTTTCAACACTTTCTTAGCTCGAAATTTAAAATACTGAGTATAACAGTCATGGACCCTGGTGACGTGCCGCCTGCCCCCACCATGTTTGATTCTTATGTTTTTTACGGAGGACTGTTATTTGCACACTATTTTCTCGATCTCATTACACACTATTTTCTTGATCTCATTACACATCCTTTACTTCTACACACTCTATTTTATTTTTTAAAATTTTAAATTTCTCTCTACACACTCCAATTATTACCAAATTATCTCAACTACAAAAAAAAAAAAAAAAAAAACCCTAACAGCACCCGAAACCCAACCCATCTCCTCCATATAGCCATTGGGTTTGCCAAAGATGGCCAGATTCATTGTCGGCTCATTCTTCCTCCCTGCTCTATGTGTTCCTCTCTCTCTCTCTCTCTCTCTCTCTCTCTCTCTCTCGCAGGTTTTCTCATTGGACTGAAATGGAGGTCGGCGAGCTTGCTGACCTCCAGATCGGAGGTCAGAAACTTCCGATCTGAGACCTCCCTTTCCGTCCGGTAAAGAACCTACAAAAAAGAGAGAGAAAGAGAAAAGAGAAAGAAAAAGGGAAGAGAAAGAGAAAGTGAGATAGAGAGACATAGGAAGAGAAAAAGAGAGAGAAGGAAAAAGATGCGCCGCGATGAAGACTTTTAACGCCGACGACAAGGGTGGTGGTGGGTGGAGGAGGTCGGCAATGGAGTTGGGTGAGTTTTGGTTTGTTTTGTTTTTTGTTTTTATTTTATGTCCTTTGTGGTAATTTTATTTTTGGTGATTTTAGTCATTTCACAAGATGATTAAAGGAGGTGTGTAGTGAGAGAAATAATGGTATGTAAATAGCAACCATCTTTCTATAAGGCCAAATGACACTTTTAGTTTTCGTATTTTTACGAAATTTTTACTGTATTTTTGTTCTTTAATTTTGGTAATTTAAGTATTGTACTTCTAATACAATAGTAATTAAGTCTAAAATGTTAACCTTATTTAAGTTGTTTTTACACGTGAGTGGCATTTCGGATATCTTAGTCCACCTAGATGCCTATTTAAGTGCTTACCCGTGATTGAACAGATTTAGTTTGGCCTTGAAAACTCTTGTTCTTTCAAACTAATTGTGTTAAATGGCAAGTGGAGGCTTACATAGGAATCCAAGTGGAGTGAAATATCCGAAATGCTACTAACATGCGAAGAGTATTAGATTTTCTTGCAAAAATTTAAACTGAGGAGAAAATTTCAAGAAAATACAGAGATCAAAAAATACCATTTGGCCTTTCAATAATTCATGAATAAAAGACAAAAGATATGAAGTAAAAATAAAAAATCTTATTAGTTTTTGGATTCAGATTATTTTGAGTTTCACAAACAGAACGATTTCACTTCACTGATTATTCCTCTCCTATTTCCAACCACTTCCTAGTTGTAAACCTACCACTAAAAAACAACAATGACCCAATTGCAAATCCAAGATGTTGTTCATGGTGATTTGGGAACCCAGGACCTCCCACAACTCTTAATCACTTATCCACCAACATCCTTCACACTTTTCCCATCTGGGTTCTACGAAAAGTTCCAAATCCTCAAAGCCTGGGAGTCACCACTCCCTCTACACCAGTACTCTGCTTTGCTGTTGGCCACCTATTGCTGTTGGGTTGGTCATTGATGTGCTTAGAAACATTTCAGCAGCAGATCGGTATGTGAGACAGGGGCTTTGGACTAGCAAAGGAAATTACCCTCTTGGTTCCAAGGTCATTATTTGTTCCCTCCCACCATTTCTTTTCTCTTTGGGATTGACTATGTTTTGTTTTCTAGTTAGGAATATATGTTTATAGAAATTCTCGCATCCACATGCGGGTCATCCATATGAAATATTTTATATGGCAATTCTAATGCATTTTCATATAGGAAACATATCATCTTATACGACAACATAATTTCACTTGCTCGTATAAGATGACACGCTTTTGATATAAAAGTGTATATAGGATTGCCATATAGTATTTTATGGGACCACATTGGATGTGGAATTACTTTATATATTGGTTGCACTTTGTTAAGGATATTCCTTAATATAAACAAGGGAAAACTACAATTATACCCCTTAACTTTGGGGTCTAAAAGAATTGACTCACATATCCTCCCCCTATATTACGATTCATGAATTTGTTACAACGCTGGTCTTCAAATCCAATTTGGTCCAAAATTCTGTCAAAACTTAGAAAATTTAATACAGGTGAGTCTGAAAGAGTCTTGATGGAGTTGAATGGAAGACCCCCGTTGCAACAAATTGATAATACATAGGGCAAAGTGAGGCAATTTTTTCTTTAAGAGACAAAGTGAGATAGACACCAAATTGAGGGTGTATTAGTGTACTTTTTCCCATTAACAATTGATGACAAAATTATATCTCAGTAAATGTTAGTATTTTACTTATTATAAACAAATTTAGTGAGTGCCACAGTAGTAATCAAAAGCTTAATGGTTATTTACATTAAGAGATGTCCCGGTACTCTATACTCTATACTAACTATCTAAAATACTCATTTCCTCACAGAAAATTCCAATTAGTGGTAAATTCGGATGATTGCTTACTTTCTATTGTTATGCAACACTGTCAACTTGGTGATTTCAGTTAGGTGGCAAGCGAGTTGGGATTGTTGGATTAGGAAGCATTGGCTCTGAAGTTGCTAAAAGACTCGAGGCTTTTGGCTGCAGGGTCTCCTACAACTCAAGGACCAAAAAGCCTTCTTTCTCATACCCCTTTTACTCCAATGTGTGTGAACTTGCAGCTAATAGTGATGCCCTCATCATCTGTTGTGCATTGACAGACCAAACCCACCACATGATTAATAAGGAAGTCTTATCTGCACTGGGAACAGAGGGAGTGATTGTGAATGTAGGGCGTGGGGCTATCATTGATGAGAATGATTTGGTGAGGTGTTTAGTACATAGAGAGATGGTGCTGGTTTGGATGTGTTTGAGAATGAGCCCCATGTTCCCAAACAGCTCCTTGCATTGGACAATGTTGTTCTATCACCACATAGGGCTGTTTTTACTCCGGAATCTTTCAAGACTTCGAGTGAAATAATCATTGCCAATTTGGAAGCTTTCTTCTCAAGCAAACCATTGGTTACTCCATTCATGGATGACATATAAATACGATTCTGTTTGCTGGTTTGTTTTCGCCTTTTGTTTCTTGAATCTTTCTTTTCCGGCAGCAGTCTGTTGTTGTGGAAGTGATTGATTCCTTGTACTAGAAGAAGCTATGAACATTCATGACAATGAATCTGATCTCCTTTGATTGGCAGTAAAGTGTCCATCTCAATTGTGTTTTCCAGCTATATAATGTCTTCAAACTCGTCTAATGACGAAGATTAAGATTTCCTTAAGACTCAAAGTTAATCCCCAACTGTGTCATGTATGCCAAACAGATTATTGAATCGTCATCGTCCTTGTTGTCATTGTTGTCTACAATGACAACACTTTCTGTTTGGGGATACGGGTAGGGGGTGTGGATTTTCGAAAAACAAAACAAAAAACTTACGTATTACATGTGTATATAATACATTCTATGAGTCTATAGAATGTGGAAGTTGTACTTGTGAAGCCTGACCAGAGCATCAGAATTGAAGGTCATGTCATCTCGATTGGTCGAGATCTGAAGGTTGGTGAAACCATTTCAATGAATTCTGGTTAAAGCAAACCTTTGCAGTGCATTCTCCATGTGTGGAAAGCTAGCTCTCAACTTTCTATTTATTATTTCTAAAGTACTAGTGTCTACTGAAAATTTCAATTAGGAGGCAAGGGATGAGTTGGGAATGTTGGAGTAGGAAGCGGGAACATGATTCTCATGGCCATTAAAATACTGAAATGTGATTCTCACGGTCATTATTAATTTGGTTAGGCTTTCTTTGACCTAAAACTTTTAGAAAAAATTGAGGAAAATGACTTCAACTTAGGAGTCTGAGCCAGATCAGGGTTCTCACTTCAAAAGTGCATCCGTTAAGACTACTTCACTTAAGCGTCAAATGAGACTATTCCGTTAAATCCATTAACACTTTCCGTCTAAAATATTTAAATTTTTTTTTCTCACTATTAAAATATTTATAAAAAAAAAAAAAAGATGTGACGGGCTGGGGTTGTGGGGGGGGGATGGGGTGGGACGGGACGGGGGGGGGCGGGTGCGATGGAGCTGGGGTTGGGTGGGGAAGGAGGTTTGTTTTTAATTTTTTTTCTTCTTTTAGTTTGTTTTTATTTTTCTTCTTTAGTTTGTTTTTTTATTTATTATTAATTTTCTTCTTTTAGTTTTACTTTTATAAATATTTTAATACTGAAAAATGTCAATTTCGTCCTTAAAAATTGATTACGGGCATGACAGATGATCAATTTTTGATAGAAAGTGTAACGGATTTGACGGAATATCTACATTTGACGCTTAAGTGAATTAATAGTCCTAACAGATACACTTTTAAAGTGAGACTCCTGATCTGACTCCGACAATTAAGTTGGAATCATTTTCTTAGAACGTTTTATAAAACTCTTGAACTACTGAATTTGGAGTATCCGCTTTGAGGTTCCCTGTGAAATGAGGCATGGAGCGGATGATTACTGCGTACGTAATACACTTTACTTATGATTTAACCGAAAGAGTTTTACCAATTCTAACAAATTTTACTATAATTTTCCCAAACTTTTAATACACTATTATAGACTTATAGTCACTAATTCATCAAATATTTATCAGCATACATATCAATTTCTTGTTACAATTAAATTAAGTTAAACCAAAATTTAAATCAAATGAAATTTGATAAATAAATCAAGTGCCATTAAATACTTGAGTATAGCAGTCAATGCTGACGTGCCCCACTCACTATGTTTGGTTCTTTATGCTTACAATAATCTTGGAATAAAAAACAACTGAAATTAAAAAAGTTAAAAGAATATAATTTTGGGTTTTGACAACCATTTGCTTCACTATACTAATTCCTCTCCTATAGATCCAATTTGTCAACCCCCCAATCAGTGAAGAAGCTACAATGGCCCTCCAATTGCAAATCCAAGACCCCCCACAACTCCTAATAATTCACCCACCACAATCTTTCTCACTTTTCCAATCTGAATTCTCCAAGAAGTTCCATATCCTCAAAGCATGGGAGTCACCACTCCCTCTACACCAGTTCTTGACCACCTATGCAGGCTCAGTCCAAGCCATGCTCTGCAACAAGTTCACTAAGGTCAATGCAAACCTCCTCCGGCTGCTACCGGCACTCAAACTCGTCGTGAGTGCCAGTGCCGGTGTCAACCACATCGACTTGGTTGAGTGCCGGCGGCATGGGATTGCCGTAGCCACTGTGGGAAGTGCATACTCAGAAGATGTAGCTGATATGGCTGTTGGGTTGTTCATTGATGTGCAAAGACAAATTTCAGCAGCAGATCGGTATGTGAGACAAGGGCTTTGGACTAGCAAAAGAAATTATCCTCTTGGTTCCAAGGTCATCACTTCTATACCCAACATTTTTTTTTTTTTTGGTAGGATTGATGATTATATTTTGGAATGAATATTGCTAGGAATCTCAAATGTTATAACAATGTTTTATTAATTTATATTATTAATGGCTAAATTTTATTTTTGGTTTGTAGTTTGTGTCAAGTTCTATTTTAGTCTCTGTAATTTTAATTATTCTGATTATGGTAGTTTATAAACTATTGCAATTCAATGACACATTAGCATTTTCGTCCATTAATTCGTTAAATTTGTTACTAAATCTCTAACGGTATGTAAAGTACATGACTAAAATTGCAATGATTTGTAAAGTACCAGACAAAAAATGCAACGAATTTGATAATTTAATAAGCAAAAATGATAGTGTCATTGAATTACAACAATATGTAAACTACAGAACCAAAATTAGAACAATTGAAATTATGGAGACCAAAATAGAACTTAGCCTAGACTATGGGGACCAAAAGTAAATTTTGGCCTTAATTAATTGTTTTTTTCACCTTCATTTGTATCGATCTGATATGGACCTATGGTCCATCTAACCATTCCGAACGGAGTGTGTTGAGTTTCATTTTAATTTTTAAAAGGTTTGAATTCTGAAAACAACTTATTGATATATCCTACCCAACTCCAAAGGAAATTACCCTCTTGGTTCCAAGCCAATTAGTGGCAAACAAGCCTATTCTTCAACCTCTACTATATATATTTAAGAGAAAATTATGCGTTTGGTCCATTTATTATTCCATAAATCTCGTTTTGGTCTACAAATTTTTTTAAGTTTCATATTGGTCCATGAATTGTCTGATGTGTTCTATTTTGGTCAAAAATGGACAATTTTGACCCTCAAAGTCAACTCTTTGGTATAAAACTGAGGGGTAATATTGTCCAGTTTTGCTCAGTTTGGACCAAAATGGAACACTTCAAACAATTCGTGAACCAGTATGAAACTTAAAAAAATTTGTGGACCAAAACAAAATTTATAAAATAATAAATAGACCAAACGCATAATTTACTTTATATTCAAATGATTACTTTTTAGGCGAGAATTCAAATGATTACTTTTACTTTCTAATGTTTTGTAATGCTGTCAACTGGATAATTTCAGTTAGGAGGCAAGCGAGTTGGGATTGTTGGATTAGGAACCATTGGCTCTGAAGTTGCCAAAAGACTTGAGGCCTTTGGTTGCAGGGTCTCCTACAACTCAAGGACCAAAAAGCCCTCTTTCTCATACCCGTTTTACTCCAATGTGTGTGAACTTGCAGCTAATAGTGATGCTCTCATCATCTGCTGTGCATTGACAGACCAAACCCACCACATGATTAATAAAGAGGTGTTAGCTGCACTGGGAACAGACGGGGTGATTGTGAATGTAGGGCGTGGGGCTATCATTGATGAGAATGAATTGGTGAGGTGTTTGGTGCACAGAGAGATTGGAGGTGCTGGTTTGGATGTGTTTGAGAATGAGCCTCATGCTCCCAAACAGCTCTTTGCATTGGACAATGTTGTTCTGTCCCCGCATAAGGCTGTTTTTACTCCGGAATCTTTCCGAAGCGCGAGTGAACTAATGATGGCCAATTTGGAAGCTTTCTTCTCAAATCAACCTTTGGTTTCCCCATTCATGGATTACTAAATATGATTCTATTTTCTGGTAATTTATTTTCCATCTTGTGTTTCCTTGAAGCTTTTTGACTGAACTCTGTTCTTGTGGAAGTGATCATTCCTTAGCAAGGAGAAGCTATATAATGTCCATTTCTGATGGTGTTTTTTAAACTTGCTGACCAAGATCTCACTCAAAGTTTAGACCAAGTTTCTCCTTGTCATTGTCATTGTCCAGTCTCTAATGACAACACTTTATGTTGGAGCAGGGGGTGTGGAGCCTGATCAGGGCATCAAAATTGTAGGCCATGTAATCTCAATTGGTTGAGATCCGAAGCTTGCTAAAACCATTGCAATGAATTATGGCTGAGAGCAACCTTGGCATTCTCCATGTGTCTCAGTGTCTGAAAGCAATCTCGTCTGGTCGAGATTAATATGACAAATTGCTAGTTGGCCTATTTAACATTGTCTATGAAAAATAAAAGATAAGAAACAGCTTAGGATTGTTTAGTGACACATTTTTAGTGTCACTAAATTCGCTATAACTGCACCGTATTGCTTGACACAAATTTAAAAAGGGAAATTTTGAAAAATAATTTTGTCCTTAAAATTTTTAAAAAATCCTGGAATTTTCAATGGTTCATTACCACTTGTTTCCTCCACAATAAAATCACTAGACCTTTCCACTTCATCATTTTCTGGATCTGTGTTCCACTTCTTTTGTGATCAGATGGATGCACCAAAAGGTCCAAAACAACAACTCCTTCATCTTGGGAACAATCTTCTCACTGAGAAAATTCCTGCTTGTTGGATGCTTGAAAGCCATAAATTTAGAAAACAACAAGTTCGCTGGGAGCATTCCAAGCTTTATGGGATACTTTGTAAACCTTAGATCATTGTACTATCTTTCCACTATCCTTGGAGAACTGTACAGAATTGTTTGTTGTTGAGCTTGGTAGGAATGAACTTGTTGGGAACTTACCGACTTGGATTGGGAAATACCTTTCAAATTTGATGGTTCTAGACTTTAACTCACTAACCTACTTTTTAGAGCAAATTGTTTTTATAACCTTTTTTTATTTTTTATTTTTCAAAATTACTTTTATGACTTTTTGGCCAATTTCTGAACTAAACTACCCTTAGATGGTTGCAGCAACTACCTTATTTTGTTCTTCATATTTATCATATTCAAAATACAAGTAAGGTTGGGGACGACGTGGACCAACTTGTCGACCACAACGTCGACTCATAATATCAAGTTGACATAACCTAGAAAAGTAGAAAACTCAATTTAGATATGAAATACAAAAAACTCAGATAAAAAGCCACACTTGTCTCGTAAATCGAAATCCGAATCTATAAACTTGAATAAGAGTCTTGGTTTCAATTTTCATCAATATACATTAACCAATAAGAAATATTCACCACTTTTCGTAAATATACATTAAAGAAATAAAAAAAGAAGAAGGAAATCTTGTGGTTTGAAGTTCTTCCCCGTTCTCCCCGTGCTGTGCTCAATGGGTTGCTAATTGCAGTCCTTTGCAAACCCAATATTCAAAAGAAACCTTGCAAATCCAAATTTTAACAGAAAAACCATTTCATCCCAAACAATATCAATGCAAGAGAAGGCCTATTTATTTCTCTGATATGACTTAAACTGGGTTGGGTAGAGGCTGAGAGTGAGGGTGGGAGACAGAGGAGAAATTAGTGTGGGATGGGAGAGAGAGGCTGAGAGTGAAAAATGAGGAGGGTAGTTTAGACCTTTGTCGACATTCAAAAAAGGTTATAAAAATAAGTTTTTAAAAAATGGGTTATAAAAAAAAATTTGCTCTAAAAAATGAGTTACTGAGTTAAATTTTCCTATTAATTTCTAATATCCTAGTGAAATGTGATTCTCATGGTCATTATTAATTTCGTCACACTTTCTTTGACCCAAAACTTTTAATACACTATTATAGTCACTAATTTTGTTCGTCAAAGATTTATCAGCATACATATCAATTTCTTGTTAGAATTAAATTAAGTTAAACACTTAAACCAAAATTTAAATAAATCGAGTGCTACTAAACAGTCTAAACTACTTGAGTATAGCAGTCAATGCTGACGTGCCCCACTCACTATGTTTGGTTCTTTATGCTTACAATAATCTAGGAATAAAAAACAACTGAAATTAAAAAAAGTTAAAAGAATCTAATTTTGGGTTTTGAGTCTTTTGACATCCATTTCATTCACTTAACTAATTCATCTCCTATAGATCCAATTTGTCTCAGCCCCCCAATCACTGAAAAAGCTACAATGGCCTCCCATTTGCAAATCCAAGACCTCCCACAACTCCTAATAATTCGACCACCACCATCTTTCCCACTTTTCCAATCTGAGTTCTCCAAGAAGTTCCATATCCTCAAAGCATGGGAGTCACCACTCCCTCCACACCAGTTCTTGACCACCTATGCAGGCTCAGTCCAAGCCATGCTCTGCAACAAGTTCACTAAGGTCAATGCAAGCCTCCTTCAGCTGCTACCGGCACTCAAACTCGTCGTGACTGCCAGTGCTGGTGTCAACCACATCGACTTGGTTGAGTGCCGGCGGCATGGGATTGCCATAACCACTGTGAGAAGTGCATACTCAGAAGATGTAGCCGATATGGCTGTTGGGTTGTTCATTGATGTGCTTAGGAAACTTTCAGCAGCAGATCGTTATGTGAGACAAGGGCTTTGGACTGGCAAAGGAAATTACCCTCTTGGTTCCAAGGTCATCACTTCTTTACCCAACATTTTTTTTTTATAAATTTTTTCCTAGGATTGATCATTTACGGTTTTATATTAGAATGAGTATTGCTAGGAATCTTAAATTTAGTACCTAAATTTGAATCTTAAATTTAGTATTTAAATTTGAATCTCAAGTAATGTGACAGTATTTTATTAATTAGTTTTGTTGCCGTCGTCACGTTTTTGGTCTTCACTTACACTGATATAGTCTCCAATTTAACCATTCCGAACAGAAATGCGTTGACTTTCATTTTAAAATGTCTCAACTCTCCAAACAACTTATTGATATATCCTACCCAATTCCTAAGGAAATTACCCTCTTGGTTCCAAGCCAATTAGTGGTAAACAAGCCTATTCTTCAACCTCTACTATATAGATTCAAATAATTATTTTTGTTGGTGAGAATTCAAATGTTTACTTCAACTTTCTACTGTTTTGTGATGCTGTCAGCTGGGTGATTTCAGCTAGGAGGCAAGCGAGTTGGGATTGTTGGATTAGGAACCATTGGCTCTGAAGTTGCCAAAAGACTTGAGGCCTTTGGTTGCAGGGTCTCCTATAACTAGATGACGACATGACAGCTTTAGACTGACATGTACGTCAATCATGTGTATGGATATTTTGGTCATTTCGCTTAGTGTTTGAAGCCGCACATCGCAACCACCTTGTCATCAATTTTTTAACCTAAGTCTAATATAATCCCTCATGTGCTTTTCATGTGCCCTTCACGGGTTCTTTACATCGAAAAATTTGCATTTGTTTGAGTAAATTGGACTTTTTAGATTGAAAAATTTGACAAAGTTAAGTAATTGAAACGATAAGTAAACTACTACAGTACCAAAATTGAGATAATTAAATTATAAGTACCTTAATAAAACTTAAACCAAACTATAAATGCTAAAAACTAATTTAACCAATAAAAAATAGCTCAACTATAGAAATTAAAAGTGTACTTTGACGTATTTTCTTTTATTAGTTATTGTCAAATCATATTTCCATTGATAACTCTTCATATAAAGCAAGTCAGCACGGTTCTCTTCTGACTCTCCAGTCTCTATTGGCATCACTATACTCTATCACAATAATTCGATTATTAATTGCTATTTTTTTTGTAAGAATTATTAATCGTTGTTCTTATTTTTGGTTAAATTTATTCATTGTTTTTTAGGATTGCTATATGAACACTTATTTTTCTCTTATTACACACCATTTTAATTAATTTAGTAAATTACTATTTTAGCTCAAACCTGAATGACCATAAGACAACCCATCCCAACCCAGCCAACCAAGTCCTGACCCCACCCCCGAACTGGACCCCACTACCCACCACTACTATCGTTGACGGTCCAACCCGCCAACCTTCCTTTCTCTCTCCTTCTCTCTTTGTCCTTTTTCCTCTCTCTCGTTTCTCTCCTCTGTCCCTCTATCTCGGGTCTGTTGTAGAGGCGGGCATCCAAATTGGTGGTCGGAGGAATGGTAACCTTGAACTTGTATGAGGATGGATTCTTTAGCCATTCCACCTAATGTTTGGGCTATCGCGTCAGCACAACCTCGTCAAATCATAAAAAGAAAATTGATGAATTGACGAATTTTGTTATTGATTGCAATCTAAATTAACACCTTTAAAACTTCATTGACTAAAATGAAAAATAATCCAAATCATAGAGAGAAAAGTACAATTAGTGGCCAAAAAACTAAATAACACTTTTTTAATGGCAAACTAAATTAACACTTCTGCTTTAATTGACCAAATAAAAAATACAATTATTGGCCAACCATTTGTCCATTCTGTATTATAAAGTATGCTGACTTAATTAGCATTTAGCAATTAATCATGTTTGTTGACGTGTTCCTCTATGTTTGATTCTTTCGCTGCTTTCTGTACGAAGTGCATCATAAACTCTATCTTCATATATAACCAGTCACTCAGACGGTAAGGTTTCCTTCTGACTCTGCTGTTTCTATCGTCATTGCCTTCCCCTGTTTACAACTTGGTTATTACTTTTTGTGGCTTCATGAGGATATATGCTACTAAGTCTTCGTTTGATGCTTAGAATTGGATTGGATTATTGTTCGGGATTAGACTAATGGCTAAATTACAAATCCATGATCTGCAAATCCATGATGTTGATGATGATCATTCCGAATCCAAACACCTCCCACAAGTCCTAATCACTCTCCCCCCATTGATTTCCTCCACACTTTCCCAACTCAATTCCTCCCAAAACTTTCATATCCTCAAAGCATGGGAGTCACCACTCCCTCTACCCCAGTTCTTGGCCACGCATGCAAGCTCTGTCCAAGCCCTGCTCTGCTTAGTTTCCTACGATATCACTCGTGTCAACGCCGACCTCCTCCGCCTTCTGCCAGCACTCAAACTCGTCATGACTCTCACTGTTGGGGTCAACCACATCGACTTGGTGGAGTGCCGCTGGCGCGGAATTGCCGTAGCAACGGCCGGAAGTGTGTACTCGGAAGATGTTGCTGATATTGCTGTTGGGTTGTTCATTGATCTGCTTAGAAAAATTTCAGCAGCAGATAGGTATGTGAGACAAGGGCTTTGGACTAGCAAAGGAAATTACTCTCTTGGTTCCAAGGTCATTACTACTACCCAGTTTCCCTTTTTGTATTTATTTGTCTATTGAAAATATAAGAAATTCCAACAAATATTTTCCTTCCAATAATTGGCAAAAAGAAAAGAAAATTCAACTTTTATGTACATCTTGATATACATGTAAGAGAATGTGGAGTGTTCTCCCACATTAGAAACTTATTATAATTTTGTGTAGGTGTTTATAAGAGTCTGAGCCTCTTCTCCTATAGTCAATTAATTTTGAGTTGGATGTTCCAATTTCTTTTATGATATCAGAGCAAGTTCGTTCATGTGTATTAGGCCAAGTGGTCACACATGCTGCACGCCACTCAATATGAGCTGTTCAGGTGTTTGGTATGAGTGACGCCACACATGCAGGAGCATGCAAAAGAATGTGGAGTGTTGTCCCGAATTAGAAAATTACAGTCTTGTATAAGTGCTTACAAGCATCTTGGACCTCTTCTCCTCAGTAAGCATTGGAAAATATTAAAGGAATACATTATTGGATCATATTAGAAGATCACATGGTATAGTTGTAGTTGATGTGTATCTATTACACCAATTATTATGTTCAACTACTAATTAACACATCAACTACCATATCATATTGATAAATATTAATGTGGTGAGAAAAGATGGTAACTCTAAAGTTTTTCAACCTGCAAATTCAAATGCATAGCTTAATTAACTTCTATTTTCTGTCTTCTAATGTAATTAATGTTGTGATGAACTGTAATTTCAGTTGGGAGGCAAGAGAGTTGGGATTGTTGGATTGGGAAGCATTGGCTCTGAAGTTGCCAAGAGACTTGAGGCCTTTGGCTGCAGGGTCTCCTACAACTCAAGGACCAAAAAGCCCTCTTTCTCATACCCTTTCTACTCCAATTTGTGTGAGCTTGCAGCGGATAGTGATGCCCTCATCATCTGCTGTGCATTGACGGACCAAACCCGCCACATGATTAATAAAGAGGTATTATCTGCACTGGGAACAGAGGGAGTGATTGTGAATGTAGGGCGTGGGGCTATCATTGATGAGAATGAATTGGTGAGGTGTTTGGTGCACAGAGAGATTGGAGGTGCGGGTTTGGAGGTGTTTGAGAATGAGCCTCTTGTTCCCAAACAGCTCTTTGCATTGGACAATGTTGTTCTGTCCCCGCATAGGTCTATTTTTACTACGGAATCTTCCCGAAGCGCGAGTGAACTAATGATGGCCAATTTGGAAGCTTTCTTCTCAAATAAACCTTTGATTACTCCATTCATGGATGACTTACAAATATGATTGATCTATTTCCTGGTTTTTTTTCTTTTTTCTTTTTATCTTTTGTTTCTCGAAGCTTTTTTGACTTAACTCTGTGATGTGATCTTGGCAAGAAGCTATGAACATTTTGTGACAATGAAAATGATATCATTTGGTTTTGGCAGCTTATGTTATTACACTGCATGTTAATGCATGGGGCAGAAGAGAAAGAAACCTGAGATTTAGTGTCCAATTTTAATAGTGTTTTCCAGCCTAGTTATATGAAGACTTGAAGTTTATACCGAAATGCGTTTGGATTAAGATAGATCAAAGGTTGGATCCGAACAAAATTATTGAAAAATGAAAACGTCTTTCTCATTGTCATGTCTGTCATTTTAATTTTCATTGTCATTGTCATCTATAATGACAACGCCTTTTGTTAGGGGTAGGCGTGTGGAGCCTGATCAAATCATCAACATTGTAGGTAATGTAATCCTTAATGGTAAAGATATGAACTTTGGTGAAACCATTCAAATGAATTCATAAATTTCATTCTGAGAGCAACCTTGGAATTCTCAATGTTTCGAAAGCAAGCTACTCCTTTGTTAATTGACATATCATACAACGGTTGCGCTAACTGATGTGCTTATAAATCTTTGTAGCCCAAACAGCATAGTCGGATGTGTTTTT
This sequence comes from Dryas drummondii, assembly GCA_003254865.1. NCBI lineage: Eukaryota > Viridiplantae > Streptophyta > Magnoliopsida > Rosales > Rosaceae > Dryas > Dryas drummondii. The sequence goes on from QANW01006960.1 coordinate 58,231, forward strand.
AGTTGGGTTGCTAACCTGGAGGCTTATATTTTAGATTAAGCCACAAATGAAGTTGCCAACTTGTTGGGGCTTTACTTTTTTGTCCTTTAATGGGATTGGCTAGAAAGATCAAAGAAGATACAACATGTTTGTCCATATCAAAACATGACCAACTCTTGTTCCCTTGCCAGTGAAGTAATGATGGCCGATTTGGAAGCTTTCTTCTCAAATAAACCTCTGCTTACTCCAGTACTCATGGATGAATAAATATAAATGATTCTGTTTCTCAACTTTGCTAAATTTCATTTGGCCCAGGTTCCACCATATGGGCCTGATAATCTTTGGACCCATGGATGGGCCATTTGGCAAAACCAAATTTGGCCCAGTTGACATTTCGATGCATATGGGATATTACATAGTAGCAAAATCCATCCAGCCCACTAAGCCGAAATTGTTTTTGTGTATTAGATTGTAGAATGTTATTATGGCTAAGAGTACTATTAAACATGTCAAATTTAGATTCCAAATTATGTTCTAAAAAATGGTTGCTTGTTCTCTTTTCTCAAATGGGTCGGTCCAGTTTGTCCATTAGATCCTTGAAGGCCAATAGAAGGGAACTACAAACATTTCAATGTTTTTTTTGGTAAAATCTCATATTTGTTTGGCTATGTATTTGCTGCTAAGTTCATAGAATACCGGCATATACGATGTGTGTGGGTTCGTGAAGGTGTACGGTCAGACTAGGAGGCTCAAATCTCATTAAGGTGTAAATTGGTTGAGAAAGTGATTAGATTAAAGTCATATACGTAATCTCACATTAGTATACAAAGAAGGAAATCATACACATGCCGAAGTTTTTTGGGTAACTCGTAAATTCTATATCCCTATTCGGTTGTATGAATGGCTAAATTGGAGAGAATATAAATGTATGTAGTGTGCCTCAATGACCTATAAAAGTAAATGATCTGACTCATTAATTGACTCTTGCACAACAAACGACAAGAGTTTTAGCTATCCCTACATTAGTGACTGTTGAACTGTAAAAAAAAAAAAAAAAAAAAAAATACAAAGGTTGAGGTTGAGACAAGATCCCCATGTACCATGTGCCACATTAATTTCAAATAAAAACAAGTTGGAAAATGAGATAATGTGGATTTATTTGGAAACTTAATTATCTCTTATCTGATGAGTTTAAATTTAAATGGAGAGAGTTATCTCATTTTCATCTGATCTCATCACTTGGATCTCTCATAGACTCTATAAATAGAGCAGGAGAAATTCAAAAAAATGAAGAGGGGAGACCGAAAGGCTGAAGGAGAAAGTACAAAGAGAAGAGAGAATTATTGCAAGACCGTTACTGTTCAAATTCAAGGTAGTGGCCCTTGGCGGTGTTCTTTCTTTCAAGATGGGTCAGAACCCCCTATAAATTACTTTCATCTCAAGATGAGGGTTTTGGTCTGAATACTCCATAAATCTATCATCTCTCAAAAGATGGGAGTTCTGGTCTGAACCCCACAAAATTAATTTTCCAAGTTGGTGGTTCTATGTTGAACCCCACAAAAGAAATCACATTATCTACCATCAGCCAACAAAGAAATCAAGTCTCATGGCTGAGATATATTTCCTTTGCATTAGACAAGGAAAACAAAGAAATGACAGAAAGTCAAGGGAAAATATAAATAACATTTGTCATCTTTGTAGCGGCATAAAGCCAAGAAAACAAAGTAAAAAAAGGGCTGGCCTTCTCCTTATGGGTCACTTGCAAACAGACAAAAAAAGGGAGTCATCAATTGCCAAAACAAAGAAATAAAAAAATTAATTATTTGGTAATGACAGAGGCCTAAGTTAGCGATTAAAAGAAAAAGAGTTGACAATGGCTACCATCAAAAGGAGAGTTGAAAAAGATAGGAGGCTTATGACCTACTATCACTATGTAAAGAAAAATTGCAGACATAGGCATAAAGCCTATTTTTGTGCACTAAAACATGAACAGAGATTTTTCTTCTGATGCTATGCTAACCATGGGGTTCTTTGATGCTATAAGCAATGGAGGTGCAGTTTAAATTCTTTTAAAGGCATTTGAAGTTCACTAGAAGTCTAAGATTTTGCTGCACCAAAAGAATTGCTAAAGAAAGGCTTGTGAAGCCGGTCCGACATGAGATCAAGAAGAAATGAGGGGCTGCTAATCCAATCTTATTAATTGGTGCTTTAAAGGATTCTTCACCTTGCAGTCCATCCTATACACACCTTCATGGGTTTGTTGAATGAAATACAAAGGGCAGTGGTTGTTCTCTACCATGTTGTTTATCAAAGCCAATATTAGGCTACGAGCTCAAGGGAAGCCTACCCCGAAAATCACATCAACTCGGGCCATGGAAAGAAAATAAAGCAACCTCAATGTGGAATGCACCAACTGCAAATTTGCTTGCAATACAAAGCAATTAATGAAGAAGGATATGATAAGTGACAAACGATGTAAATTTAATTTGATGGGCTGGTCCTCAAAACTACAATACCCATCAACAAAGATAATACCGATTATCAAATAATTGGTATAAAAATCAAACAAAGTTCCAAAGGACCTCTCCCTAAATTCTTGTTTGCCCATTAATAAATAAAGAGCGTGTCAATTAATAAGTAATTGATACAAAGATATTAGTGGGCACAGAGCCATCCCTGAGCAAGGGCACCAGGGGCGACCGCCCAAGGCCCAATTTCAAGGGGGGCCCAAATTTTTTTTAATTATATATATAGTATATATTATAATATTTAAAATAATGAAAAAATATATATATAATTGATGCTGAATAGCCTAAGTGTGTTGTTATAAAAAAAAAAAAAACGTTAGTGTGTATATATAATTGCTGGTGGTTAGAAATTATAGTTTTTTTTAAATGAGGTCTAAAGTTATTGGCCCAAAGGTGCATAATCATTGCACATGCCTTGGGAAAAAAAAATTAAAGAAGTTGAAAGTTGAAATGTTTTTTTTTTTTCTTCAACAAATATCTCACTCTCCCTATTAGTCTCTCTCTCTTTCAGGCTTTCAGCTCGCTCAGACTAATGCAGTTTCCCAGTCGCCCTCTTTCTCAATCCTCAATTAAATTGAAGACTTGAAGTTAATCCATTCGATTCTTAAGGCTTTAGCCTTTAGCTCCCCTCTTCAATCTTCTCTTGAGTCTTAATCTCTTTCTTAGCCCTATCTTCAGGCATTTTCATTAACTGTTTTAGCTCTTATTTTATTGTAATTGTGTTTTTTAGGTGGTGCATTTGATCACATAGTTACTCAGATTGTTAAAGAACCTCTTTTTGACAAGTCTAAGGACTGCAACTTTAATTTCTTTTTGTTCAAAGTTTGTATGTTCAAAGGCCCTATAACTTTAATTATTTCTTGTCCAAAGTTTTTTATTCAAAATTTATATAAAGTGTGATATCATTTTATTATTTTCTTTTTAATTTTCAAGTAAAAATAAATGAAAAATATGTCTATAGAATTTTATATATATATATATATTGTACAAAGGGCCCATTTCAAATTTTCGCCCCGGGCTTCTAAAATGTCAAAAACGGCACTGAGTGGGCACATAACTAAATTCATGTTAGCCCATTATAAAAAAAAAAAATGTGTCATTTAACAAATAAATGATACAAAAATATTAATGAGCACATTTTCCTCCAAAACCTAAATTCAAACTCTTAAATTGGTACAAAGCAAACACTCTCAAATTAGTGCAAAACCAACTCTCTCAATCGGTACAAAACCGAAACTAAATCCAAACCCCAAATTCAAACTCTCAAATTGGTACAAAACCAAATTTCTCAATCGGTACAAAACCAAAATTAATTCTCAAATTCAATTCCAAAAATGGCACAAAGCCAATCAAGTCAAATCTCACTAAACTACATCTGGTTTGATCCCATCATGGATACGTAGGCAATCTGAGCGAAATTCACACTCAACCTCATTCACAAAATTCTTCAAATTCCCTTAGGAATTAATTTATACAAATTTCTTTAAATTAATTTCGCACCAAATCAAATCCACCCAAATCCTTTAGAAATTAGTTCTACACACAAAAGTCCCTGAATTAATTTCTCAAATCAAATCCAAGGGCTTTAAACCCTACCCAAATTACTCAAATCATTTAAATGGGTCATTCACCCATTTAAATCCCAAAACCTTAGAACTACGTGTGGTTTGATCTTGCAATGGGTACATAGGCAACCTAAAATATGTGTGCAACCGCAGCCGCAAATAAATTTTATTTCAATAGGTCTTTCACCTATTGAAAATCCAAACACTCACAAAGTGATCCGTTGGTTTCATTGCAATTGGAATCAAAGGGTATTCCCTTAATTCAAGGGATTGTAATTAAGAGATGTACTCCATCTTGAATGGATTGTACCCAAAATAATAAAACCCTTATTCCTTAAATGAATTTGGGTGAAATTATTGGGTAATATTATTAGTATTTATTTACAATTTTTGTTCAACAGTGACGAAGCACCTATCCCCTCATCTAGGTTAAGATAGTGGCAGATCCAAAAATCAACCATTATGGGGTCAAGATTAAGAAGTTCATCATGCATCTCACGTAACTCACCCTTACTTCCTCTTCTTCTGGTCTTATTTTATTTTTTAGACATTTACAAAACACCTTACTTGCATTCTTATTCTTGCACTTGCCACCAAGACCAAGCTTCATAGGGTTACAGATTTTCCTCAAGCCCAGCATTGCTGGGTTCATGGGGTCAATTGACCCAACCCTGCATCTGCCAGTGTGTCAACAGCCCATTTTTTCCCTCCTTCCTTCAATAAAAAACGACATTAGTTTTTGTTAATTAATTCCTAATTCAAAATTATATGAGCCTCGTGGAAATCGCTATTGATTGCTACTTTTGTTGTTTCTTTCATTCTTTAATTACTTGCATGTATGTGCATGCCGTTTCTGATCATGACAAAGATGCTTTTAGAAACTTTTTGTGACACTTACAAGGAAAAGAACAAAATTGGTTCTGATTATTATATACATTTTGATTATTAATCTCAGGCTTCTCAGCTAATATTGACTTTGGAAGATAATTAATTAAAAGCCCCAACATTTAGCATGTAATAAGCACGCATGCTAAACATGAACATGCAGTCAAAACTTTTTGGTGGTTATGATGATTAACAGAATGCAACAAATTAATTGATCTGCTTTTATATATATTTTTGGGTTTTTACTTTTAGCAATATCTGTTCTGAGTCCCTATCAGTATGAGATGGATAAATTTGCATATATAACTTGTTCTACTTATAAGAAAAGCATCTTTTTTAAGACCAAAAAGATAATGTTTGGGGCCATGTGAGATGAAAACGAAACATATGGAAAATCTAACTATGAATCGGGGATCATGTGATTAATAAGGCCAATATAAGCATATAACCCTACTCACATGCAGACAATTATAGGCTTTAAAACAGGGATGACATGCAATTCGTGTTGGGACTGTTGGCAGATTGTGTTCATGTTGTATCGTGTTAAGTATTGAATACTAGTTGATCTTAACTCATTTATTTAAAAAATTGTATCATTTGACTTAATACAAATCTTATATGTTTAATAATCGTGTTGTATTTAAATGACCCGTATATATTAGATATACAAAAAACTTACAAGTACATTTCATATAAAAAATTAAGATTAAATATCAATTTACAATAATTTTTCAGCAAACTATAAGTGACTAAGTTTTTTGGTACTTAAACTGAAATAACATAAACAGTGTGATTTGGTATATAAAGTTAATTAACCTTTACTTTTAAAATATAATAAAATAATTATATAATTATATAATCTTTCTTAACAACACATTAAGAAATGAAAAATTAATCATTTTTTTCATATAATACTAATTAAGTAGGTTTTAACACTAATCTAACCTAGCACGAATCATGGAAAAGTTTAATATAAGAGATTTATTTTGAAAATAGGCATCACACAATATCCTTAAAAAGTGTTCCTCACCCCCCAAAAAAAAAAAACGTAACATTTAGACTAAGCTACATGATACCATGTGCATCAAATCTCAATCTACACATGTAATTGCCTTTATGATGTTTGTCTAGCGATGACAAATAACCAAATTGCAGGGCAGCAAAAGCCAGATAATCAAGAGATATGCATGCTGAATGCATATATTAATACCATTAACCCTAGTGTGCTTAAAGAATAACTTTAGAAGTTCCATGTATTAGTACTTATATATTGTCACGGTTCATGTCTCATGTTCATGGCCGGCCTAGGTCCAAACCAACCGGTGAAGTAAATCACCTTATTCATTTTTAGATAATTACTTCTAATGACAAAAAAATGCAAGATTTTTAATTAATTGAAAATTTACCTAAAAAAAAAATTAAGTTAAAGGTCATTTTGTCAGCATACGCGCGTCTGGAGCATTAAAAAGGCTACCGAACACTTGACATACCGATTGCTCCACATTATTGCCAAGAGCTCAGTAGATGCATAGGCTACCGAACACTCGGTAATATTGCCGAGGGCTCGGCATACCGATTGCTCAACATTCTTGCCGATGGCTCGATCGATAGATGCATATGCATCATCCATCTACATCTGTAGATTTTAGGTCGAGATGCTGATTTTAGGTTGTAGATGCAAACTACATCAACGGCTACCGAGCACTAGGCAAGAACTACTAGCACTCAACAAGAAATTATCGAGTGCTTGGTAGAAATTGTCGAGTTCTTAACGCTAATTTTGTCCTGCAAGATAAGTTTTGGGCTGGATAGACTGTGGGTTTTCTCATTTTGGCCTTCTAGGTAAAATACATAATTTTTATATAAAACATTAACACCAGAATTTTTTTCTTAAAAAAGAGAAAAGCTTTTTTGCTTTTTCTCATCATTAGAATATTTGGTTATATGAATTTTAATAAAAATTACATGCATTAATATATATGTAGATAAGTATATATATATATATACAAGAATGCTCTAAAACTAACTAGTTAGTAAGTTAATACAAAGCTAACCACCATGTTGGGCCCACCGTACAATGTAATCTCAAAATCCGAACTGTCTATTTTTTAGGCCCTACTTCAAAGATCATTCCTGTAAAAAATCTCCAAAATCGGAAATCATTTAGTCATCTAATTGAGATCAAATAAATAGACGATCAGTGTTTTCGATAAAATCATATAAATAGTTGTTGTTATAATCAAATGACTAAATGATTTCCGATTTTGGAGATTTTTTACAGGAATGATCTTTGAAGTAGGGCCTAAAAAATAGACAGTTCGGATTTTGAGATTACATTGTACGGTGGGTCCAACATGGTGGTTAGCTTTGTATTAACTTACTAACTAGTTAGTTTTAGAGCATTCTTGTATATATATACATATATACAAAAATACTCTAGAACTAACAAGTTAGTAAGATAATACAGTGCTAACCACCTTTTTGGGTCCACTACACAATGTAATCTTATAATCGAAACCGTTCATATCTTAGGTCTTTATTCAAAGATCAACCTTGCAAAAAATCAATCAAATTAGAAATCATTTAACCATTTGATTATTATTACAATCATTTCATATTTTATTGAAAAACTTGTGTTCGTCCATTTACATGAGCACAATTAGCTTACTAATAGTTGACTAAACGATTTCTGATTTTGTTGATTTTTTGCAAAGATGATCTTTAAATGAAAATCTAAAAAATACACGGTTTGGATCATGAGATTATATTATGTAGTGGGTTAAAAATGATGGATAGTTTCGTATTATCTTACTAACTAGTTAGTTTTAGAACGCTCTTATATTTATATATATCATCCCACTCCACTAAAAAAAATTATGTGGATTCTTACCATTCTTTTTGTATGTCATACAATAATTTTATAAGTTATAGTGTAAATGTGTTCGTCATACAATTATTGTTATAGTCTTTAAATCGGATGAGTCCATCTTTTTTATATTTAGATAGATTTCTAAACTATTTTAGATGTGTTCACAACTTCACATAGTATGCAAATCCACGTTAGAGATAGACTAAGGCCCCGTTTGGGATTGCGGTGGAAGACCCAAAAGCTGCTGTGGATGACAATTCTCAATCACCTACAGCAATTTTGGTGTTTGGTAAAAAAATAAAAAACTGCTTTCCCCCACAATTCTCAACTCCTCACAGCAAAAACAGAAAGCAGGTTTCTAGGTGCTTTTGAAAACTGCAATGAATCACAACAACAATGAATATTTTATTTTACCCATACTACCCTTATTGATTTATATAATTTTTATTTATTTATTTTAAATTAAAAAATATTTCCATTGTTAGTTATATTTTATATTGTAATAATTAATTATGATATTTTATTTGTACGATTAAAATTATAATATACTTAAAAAAATAATAGGACTACTTATTTAATAATGTTATTCTTAAAAAAATTAATGCTAATAAAAATTTGTAGCCACAAATTTAAAAATTAAGTAAAAAAACATTTTAGTTTTACCAAATAAATAAGTGAAATACATTTTCAGTATCATGTCCATTTTAGTAATTATACACAGTCACAGCACTTTTACATTAACATTTACCAAACACTTTGATATTGTTTTTTGCATTCACAGTACTTTTGAAAACATGGTTTACCAAACATTCAACTGTTTTACTTTACAGCTGACTTTACTTCACAGCTGTTTTACTTCACAGCTGTTTTACTTCACAGCTGTTTTTTCTCACAGCAATACCAAACTGACCCTAACTCATATAACAAGTATTTGTTCATTTCCTTTTCATCTACCACATGAAGCTTTCGCACAGTTGGGGCAGATATTAATTTTTTGTTTTTGATGTTGATTGATGTTGAAAACAAAAACATTTCAAGTAACTTTTGTTCGAGTCCGACTAATATGATGAACAAAGTATGAGGAATAAGTGAGAAACAATATTTAAATGTTGGATTTAATAAAATTGTAAAACCAATACTTCATTAAAATAAGTTCAACCTTTAAAATATGTTGTTCCTCACTTATCCCTTATATTTTATAGTACCTAATTTTAAACACCCTACTCACCAAAAAAATTTGTCTAAACCCCCACCCATCTAGAAACTCTTTCTAAACCCCCTAAAACTTATAATCCTAAATTACCCTTTTGACGCATGCTGACGCGCGCTGACGCATGCTGACACATGCTGACGTCACTGTAACTGTATTTTAGTGAAACTTTTTTTTTTTTTTTTTTTGGGAATTGAAGTTTTTGCTAAAACTCAATATTTCACTAAAACTAAAATCAAACACTGAAATTGAATTTCATTACACTGAAACTGAATTTCAAAAATTCAGTTACACTTAAACTAAATTTCAAGAATTCAATTACACTGAAACTGAATTTCAGAAATTCAGTTACACTAAATTGAAGAATTCAGTTATGAATTCACTTACTGAAACTGAATTAAGTGATGAAACAATTACACCTCGACTAAAATGCAATTACACCTTAATTAAAAAACAATTACACCTTTACTAAAACAATTACACTTCACTAAAACAGTTACACCTTTACTGAATTCCGTTTCACTAAAAAGAACACAGCAACCTTATAAAAAAAAAAACAATAACAATACAATAAGCCATTGAGATGAGAGGAGTAGCCAACAATACAACGTCGTCCGATCATCTCACGCGCGACGAGTACACGACAGTCGCCACTGCCTCGATCTGTTTCTACCTGCAAATTTGATTCATCATATTTCAGAACCATAATTTCATTCAAAATTTATTTAAAACTCATGTTTCACGAGCTGAAACTGTTTCACGAACTGAAACTGTTTAATCAATAAATGTAGGCTTAAAGTTCCCTATCCAACTACTGTATTTTCACGGAGTGAAACTGAATTTTCACGAACTGAAACTGAATTTTTACACTGTTTCACTCACTCATGCACAACACACACAGATGCACACATAAGATACATATTTACAAACACAAATGCACACCTGCACACATACACACATACAGGTAGGCTTAAACTGCACATAAATAAATATATAAATAAAAAAATCGATCTCACGCAGTCACGCTCACACAGCCACAGCTTAAACTAAAACACAGAACACAAAACGCAGAACACAAAACTCAAACATTTTTGGAGCAACACACATTTACAACAATACACAGTTACAACAACACACAATGAGGTTCGATTTGGGGTTTTTTGATTCATCAGCAATTGGTCCAATCCAAACACATAGCATTGAAGAGTACAATGAGGAGAAGAATATTAGTACCTGACTTGACGGAAATGGCTGCCGGAAAAGCCAGATCGCCGGCGGAGAAGTCGCGGCCTTTGTGGCTTCGATCTGCCGCCGTGGCTGATCAGATGGAAAATCCGAGCACACCATCGTGCTCAGGACGGACGTCGAGAGGAAGAAGGCTTGGGTGGTTTGGCATTCCAACTCCGCCGAAAAAGGCAGATCGCCGGCGGAGAAGCCGCGGCCTTTGTGGCATCGATCTGCCGCCGTGGCTGATCGGATGGAGAATCCGAGCATACCATTGTGCTCAGGACGTCGAGAGGAAGAAGACTTGGGTGGTCCGGCATTCCAACTCCGTCGAAAAAGGCAGATCGCCGGCGAGCACCACCGATCGTAGTCGCGGCGATCTGGCCTGTTTGGGCTTGATTCGGGGCGAGTGATGACAGAGGGAGAAAGAGGAGAGAAAGACGAAGCTGATGGTGGTGGTCTTGCTGGCAACCGTTGCCGGACGACACCACACGCGCCGACGACAGCCGCGCGCGGAGGAGAGAGAACAGAGAAGGTGCGGGAATGAGAGAGAGAGAGAGAGAGAGAGAGAGAGAGAGAGAGAGAGAGAGCGTGAGGATGAGGATGAGAGAAATAAAAAAAAAAAACTGATTTGAATAACAGGATTATAATAGGAATATTTAAAAAAATATGCGTCAAACATAAGTGGATGTTAGTTGACCAGGGGGTTTTGGGAGAGTTTAAATGACTAATAGGAGGTTTTAAATTATTTTTAATAAGGGTGGAGGTTTTGAAATAACTAAACTCTAATTAGGGGGTTTTGAATAGTTTACATTATATTTTAATCCTCATATTCAGCCAACTGACTTATATTAGAGATAATTAGACTTAGGTCCTTTAGAAAAACAGTTTTTAGATGGAGACCGGGGGCGTTTTAAAATTTATAAGAAAATCCTTTTAAAACATAATAATTTATAAAAAAAATCATTTTAATTCATAATAAAGTCATTTTAATTTATAACAAAAAATTTTTAATTCATAATAATGTCCTTCCCCAATTTGAAGAGTATTTCCCCTCTTAAGGTGTAAAGTGGGTTTTATAGAGGCTGCATATTAGGCGCCAAAAATCTCGGAGTTAAAGCTAACATAAAGCCGTCAAATAAGAAAAATAAAATGACTTAATTAAAAATCCACTACCGGTTTTAGTCTAAGAAATATTTATAAAATAAACTGAACTCTAAATCTCCTCTTATATTATACATGGAAAAGCCAATTTTGCATTTTCCAGGTTAGACACCACACCGACTGTCTAACACACACTCACTCTCTATTTTAAATCGATTACTTTTTGGTCCAATGAAAAGTTTCATTTTTTTTCTTTTTCTTTTCTCCCTTAAAATATATTAATATGATCATTAGCAATGAATCAATTAATAAAAAAGAAAAATGATGATGGTGAACAAGAGCCGTGCAAAGTCCAATTGTGCAGCAATTGAAGAACATTGTCTTACACGCTGGACTTCTTGCTGGACGCACACTCCCCCATATCCACACTCCATCACAACTATGTTAATTAGCTTACATCACATCTGCTTCTTACTTCAAATTGTAGATTAATATATGAAAAACAAAAAAAATGGATTATCAAATACACTCTTGGAAAGATTTGAATGTATCTTAATTGAATTTTACTAATCTAGTAAGCCGCCATGAAATTTGCAAAAAGATAAACAAGAATGAAAAGAAATGGTACTGTTTAAATCGATTTTATTACCATTTTTCTAGAGGTCTAAGGTCTGAGAGTGGGAGAAGTTCTTTAGTGGAGCACGTATGGAACCACAAACTTGTGGGGTTCCTCAAACGACATTAGTTTTGTTTGTAAAAGGCTCTAAATTCGATCTCCATTCCCCACTTTTTTGTTCATTTGCAGAGTGCAAGGTCGAGCTGCGCTTATATGTTTGTTTTTCTCATCATGTATATGTTTACCTCTCCACGTGAGGATAAGGCTTCTGCACGTTGGAAAGAGTATAAACTTGATATACATTATTAACTCATTTTCTCACAATTCAAAATTTTAGAGCCAGTATTGTTTAACAATGCTTAATTGAGAACAGTGACGAATTCAAAAAATTTCTTTGTAAAGACGTTACCTAGAAGGAACAATGAACTTGTTTTATTTGCCCCTGCTCCATTCACTTAAGGAAAATATCAAATGATCAATGAGCTGATCGGGCAATTTAATAGGTGGAGAAAATGTAAAGTGCATGAGATTAATTGCCTTAACTCACGGTCATATGGTGGGGAGAGCGAGATTCAAACTCTTAATCATAAATGTAAACTATATATGGGTAAAATCCCATGTATCCAATCCCTCTTTACTTGTGCATTCCGAATAATACTTAACTTTTTCCCCCCTCAAGTAGTGCTTTCAAAAGCAAGAACAAACATCCTTAGTCCTTACACATCAAATGTGGACCACCCTCCATCACACCAAGATCGAATTGAAATTGGCTCAGTACTTCTGGTTCTACTTAAAGAACACTAGAGATCACACTTTCGATATGCAACCTTGGTGGCACATGCATACTCTGCAATCTTTGGTAGATTGTCATGTCATGGCGATCATGCAGTTTTTATTTTTTTTTTTTCTGTTTGTGATGAAGACAAGCACAAGCTTGGTGACCTTAAGGACATGTTTAATTCTAGATTGGAATATGCATGTCAGTGTGTTGCTGTTATTCACTGGAAGTTAGGCTTTCAGCTTTCTCTCTCCCCCAAACACTGTTTTTTAGTAGGTACCAATAACCAATGCACTCATTCATTCACATTCATCATTTGCCATGTTAGCTTGAATGTTAATGACAGATTGCAAGGATAATATCAGATGCTAAATTTGTGAAGCTGAAAGCCTGAAATGAAATAACAGACCCTAATGTTCTGTGCACAAAACCCTTTACAGGGTCATCCCTCTAGTTAATGATAGAATCTATCCCACCACAACTTGACCCAAAATGAGGTTCTTTGTGAGTAAAGACCACAAGGAATTGTCTTGTCTCATTTCCCTCCACCTTTTATTTGTCTAAACTCTGCATTTGTACACACATAAATATACAATAACTTCTGTAAAGTCCTTTATCGGACCCAGTTGCAAAATATTAGTCTAATTAACCTATAGTTCAACTCTTATAGCCTCATTTGTGGCTGTTACCACATTGAGCTGTGGCATACGCCCAAAGAAATTGGCCCTCATTATATTTAATCTCACATAAAGATGTGAGATTAAGCAGTGCGTGTCACATGCCTAAACCAAGAGGGAAAAAAAGAAAAAAGAAAGCTATACTAGCTATGAAACCTAACATATCTTTCAAAGTATCTGGTTGGTGGCATTAGCATCTAAGGAGAAAATTTATCAGGGTCCTCCAACTGTTTTCTCCTTTTCCTTTTTATTTTTTATTTTTATTTTTTATTTTTATTTATGGCATATTTATCATGATTTGGACCTCCTAGATACACTGTCTGGTGTGTGTGCGTGGAGGGGGGGGGGGAGAGGGTTACTGTAATGAAAGTATTATAGCTAGGCGATAAGATATAAGACCAACACACAAAACACACACACAGTGAGAGATGAAGGAATGACGCAACAGTAAAAATACAATAAGATTCTAAAATTTGTTTACCGACCTCCCCAATGGACAGTCTTGGCTGTTTCTCTCCTCTCCCTCTCACCTTCTTTTTAAACTCTGTCCTCGCTAACTCTTCCTCAATATTCAACTCTCTCTCTCATCTCTCTCTAAACCTGCCCACGAAGTACCAACCAACCACACAGTACTCTTCCAAGTTCCAAATCTTAGAAGGCTACATTATTATGCTAAGCATGCCAATGCCTCCTCCTAAGCATCCCTCACCAATAAATGGAACAAATTATAAGAATGATGATCAACAAAACCCTTTGGTTTTTGATGCATCAGTTGTTCAATACCAATCCAACATACCCCCAGAATTCATATGGCCTGACCATGAAAAGCCAGGCCCCGAGCCACCGCAGCTGCTAGTTCCTCCCATTGACTTGAAAGGCTTTCTCACAGGGAACACTTGGGATGTCTCAAACGCATGTCGTTCAGTCGATGAGGCATGCAAGAAGCACGGCTTCTTTCTCGTTGTCAATCATGGAGTTGATTCACAACTCATAACAAAAGCTCATAAATACATGGACTTGTTCTTTGGCATGCAACTCTCACAGAAGCAAAGGGCTCAGAGAAAGATTGGTGAGCACTGCGGATATGCAAGTAGCTTCGTCGGCAGGTTCTCCTCCAAGCTTCCATGGAAAGAAACACTTACTTTCAGATATTGCACCGACAGCCAGTGCTCAAGTACAATTGTGAAGGACTATATTGCAGATGTAATGGGTGAAGATTTCAGTGAATACGGGTAAGAACTAAGAGCACATCATCAGGAGTAATCTTCTGCTTCTGCAAGAAAAAATAATAATCAATTCAAATTTATTTCATGCTCTCTTTAAGTGGATAGTTTCATTACCAATCACTAAACCAACAAAATAACAATCTTGATGTCGTACATTACAAATAGCTCTTTACCTATGCAGCATATTTTTGTCTTGCTCAGGAAAGTATACCAAGAATACTGTGAAGCCATGACCAGTCTCTCCCATGGGATAGTGGAGCTATTGGGAATGAGCCTAGGAGTTGGCCGAGAGTATTTCAGAGAATTCTTCGAAGGAAACGATTCAATAATGAGGTTGAACTACTACCCCATGTGCCAAAAACCAGATTTAACACTAGGAACTGGGCCTCACTGTGATCCCACTTCCTTAACAATCCTTCATCAGGATCAAGTAGGTGGACTTCAAGTGTATGTAGATGAAAAGTGGCACTCCATTACTCCTAACCTTGATGCTTTTGTTGTCAACATTGGCGATACATTTATGGTAAGTCAGTTTATTCATGAATTAGGCTCTGTTTGTTTAGACAGAAAATCTTTTTTCTTTCCTCCAAGAAAAAGTCTGAAAGACTCCAACATGTTGGACAAAAACAGGGATCTTCAATATGCTTTCTAAACAAAAAATGAAACGTTCTTTGAGAATATTTATTTATGCTCTCTCTGATGTGATTTTTCAGGCTCTATCAAATGGGATTTACAAGAGCTGCTTGCATAGAGCAGTGGTGAATAACAAAACTGTTAGGAAATCTCTTGTTTTCTTTCTCTGTCCCAAAAAGGATAGGGTGGTGACCCCACCAGGAAGTTTGGTCGATACTGATAGCCCACGGATGTACCCGGACTTCACTTGGCCTACTCTGCTAGAATTTACACAGAAACACTACAGGGCTGACATGAAGACCCTAGATGCATTCTCAGACTGGATCACGCAGAAAAGCAACTAACAAGAAATACACCAAGAAAATTAGGAGTGCTAGTATTGCTTTTGGTGGGTGTAGAAAGAAAACAGATGACTGAAACACCAAGAAGGGAGAAGAGGGTATTAGGCTGTTCATTAGTGTGTCATAGTTGGAGAGCATCATCGTGTAAATTAAAAGAAGCAGTTTGGAGGAATAAAGAAGTTAAAGGGGCTCCATATCTTCTGCTTAATTTTACTTTTTCTGTCAATTCAAGGATGAATCATTGTACTTAAAATATATATATATACTTTGTTGACCACCAAATTGTGTATTGGTATTGAACTTCCATGCACAGCCGTCACTTCCCAACGAAATTATGCCTTTCAGCATGAGATCGAAGTAAAGAAACAAGTGATAATTATATTAAACTAGTGCAATGTATATAGTGATATAGTAAAAGAATATTTATTATTACTACGAGCAGAGCAATTATCTGGATGTGACGTTTTCTCATTTCATCCTCACATGTGTGGACAATGACTTGTGAACTTTAATGGATTTGACAAGTGCCGCAACACAATTTGCATAAGATGCACCAAGTTTAATAATACCAAAGTTCTATATACAAGTTTGTCTACAATCTTTGGCTTTTACTACTTAAAAGTTGAGAAGGTGAAAAATAGTGTTCAGTTAAAAGATCTATCATTTTGCTTAACACACCAAATGTCACTTGAGCTAAATATTTTATTTTGATTTGAAAGTGGGTGAATTTTAAACAAATTTACATGGCTTTATCCTTTTTTCCCATAATGAAAAAAAATGATTTATGATAAAGGGAAATGTCATCTTACTATTAATATATTACTAGACCATCTAATTTAGTACAATATGAATGACTAATTATTGATGATATGAATTCTTGTTTGTATGCATGATTTAAATTAGTGGGGATATGCCCAATTTAGTACATGTAGTTTGTATTTTTTTTCAATTGAGTCCTTGTAGTTTTAATTATTTCTTAATTGTCTTTATAGTTAGGTTTCATTCAATCATTGAAAATGTCACGTGACGCGTGTGTGAGAAGTTAAGACATGGACCTAATTGAAAATAGAACCTTAACTATAGAAATTAGAAACTTGATTGAAAATGAAATCTAACTACAGGAACCTGTTTTCGACCAAATAAAAAAAAAAAAAAAACTATAAAACTCTAATTAAAAAAACAATCAATACAAGTATACAACACTATTTTCAATTTTTCATACCGATTGTTAGAGTAAAAATAATAATTAAAGCATTACGAAAACTAAGAGCTGAGAAGAGCTCACCCGACGTCACCGCAAGAGAGCCCAAGAGCTTGAAGCCTCTGATAACAATTCTTCACTTGGCGAAGAGAAAAAATTGAGGCAATTCCTGAGTTGCCCTGAAAACGATCGATTTGAAGTCAATGCGTGAAGGAGCTCATGAGTCCCAAGAGATATGGTGAAGAAGGGTGTCCAGCTCAAGCTTGCGAGCTGCTCCGCGACGCTGAAAACTGTAAACCCTGGACTTGGACACACATAACGACCGGGATTTGTGCAACTATTTTGCTATAAAAAAAAAAAAAAAAAAACAAATTATTTATTAAAAAGCTAATTCTTTACTACTTTTGTTCTTTCTGTCATTTACGCCAAATTGAAGGTCCAAATGCTCAAACACGGAAGAAAATATTCTACACAATATTCCAATTTTTAAAGGTTAAGCCAAGTACGTTAGCATAGACTGTATAGTGGATGAAATATTCTACTTTTGTTTGGTATTTTCTGAAAACAGTTTTTTATTTTCCTCTTTGATATTTATGAATGAAATAAGGAAGAAAACTTCATAGGGGAGAGTTGATTAATAAAAAAGTTAGTTGAGTCAAGTACAGATTGATCAACAGTTCTCAAAAGTTAGTTTATTACATGTTACGTGTGGAAAATTGATGTGCCAATATGCAATGTATCAATTCACTTGTGGTTTAATGATATTTCTTTTTATAATATTAGAGAGATTTCAAGTTCAAATCTCCCTTCCTCAAAATAAATAATAAAAAATAACTAATATACAATGTGGTTCAAGATTATAGAGTTTAAACTCACTAGTTTACTAATGAGATGATGAAATGGTGATTCATGGTAGTCATGATCAACTTGATTCTTTACCCATTGATTGTCTAACTACCTGAAACGGAGAGGGAAAAAAGGCAAATGCTGTATGAAACTACAGTTCTTCCACAGAAAGAAAGTACAATTATTACTGTAAGAGGAAAGATTGGCATACAACTTTCCTATATGTGAGAATCTGATAAAAGAAAATAATTATGAAAAGAATATTATGTAGACTAGGTTGTCTCTTCTTAATATCAATATCATTGACCAGACCATAAGATGTCCATACTAGAAAAGCATGGATCGTTTTCATTAAAATATATGGGATTCTCGTTGAAAACTTGAAACTTGGAAGCCAATACCAAGTTTACAAATATCTGTGTCATTTTATTCACTGACATCATATTCATAGCCTTTTTGACCCACAAAGTCCGTACAACAGGTGGTCTGTTCGGCTCTGTTTGGAATTTAATTAGGTGGGTATAATGGGGGATTCTTGTCCTTGATTAAGATTAAAGGAGGGGGAGAGGATAATCCCAATGAGATAGTGGGAGAAAAGGTAAGAGTTCAATGGAAGTGGGGGTTAAAAAGGGTGTTTTCTTCTTGTGCTTGGAAGAAGATAAGAGTATCATATCACATCCAAGAATAGTAAAGAGTGACTACCACTGAACCATTGTGAACATAGCAAGTCTTGAGCATATGATAAATAAAAAACTTTTTGCTGTTGAACTAAACATAAAAAGCAACAGAAGCTTCTCTTTATAATATAGCAACATTTGTTGCAAAATCTGAAAATGTGTTCGGGAGTCTTTTCATTTGCAGAAATAGATAAAAGTTCTTTTGAAACAAGGTTTCAAAGTGCACGCAGTTTGCTTACGGTATTCAAATTCAATCTCTGAATTTCTGAAACGTTGAAATAATGAAGTAAAACAGAATGGCATCAAAGTATTTCTCACAAGTAGAGAAAGAGGGCAACTGAGCATTATACTTCAGTTGATTCAATGGCAGAAAACTGATGGAAAGGGAAGAAAAATGTAATCCTCTACAACCAAATTACCACTCATTCAACAACCGAAACATCATTAGAACACGAAAAGCTGATGATCCAAGCAATTAATATATCATGTCTCTTGCACATTACACTATCCAAGAGAGCATGTTGTTAGCTCCACAACAAAATAACGTATTGAGTTTATACAGGTCATTGAGGCAAAGAATAGGTTGTTACCCTGTTCCGATGGGTGAGAAATGATGGGTTGCAATGGAATTGAATGAATTACATGGAAGAATAAACAATGTGGATTGTGGTAAAATGAAAAAAAGGGAATACCTCCTCCTGGTGAAACAAACATAACCTATGTGACTTGTCTGATGAAGATACCAAGGAACAAGAGGGAGACAGAGAGCATTTCCACCCACTATTTACGTAAAGCCCCCATTATCAGGTTCATTCACTCAGCTTGCAGCTGCGAAGATAGGGATGATCATACTTGATGTACTTGGTCCAGTATGGTCGATACTTTGTCATCGCCAACTCCAGCCATGGTTTCATGTTGCCATTATAGTGCACAACAGCTGCTTTCTCAATCTCGGACCGATCCACACTTGGATTGTAACCCAAACCAAGCACATGCCATGACTTCTCTAGCGGATGTGTCAGCCCATAAAATGTAATTAGCCCTGGAGGTAGTGTTCCAAGTTTCCAAAGCGTCCTATCTTCATTCTAAAACCAAAACAGAAATGAAAATGGTCAATAGAATAGAACATGTATCAGGAGAAATGTAAGATTACAGACACTCACCATGTTCTGCCACTTGTGATAGATACCAGTAATATCTTGTATTTTCCACTCCTTAAGATCAAAAATGTTCATCCCATATGCCCATCCACATGCATTTGGGTCAAAGTTTCTTGCAATATGAGGATTCGTAAAGTTTAGGTACTTGTCAAAACGGTGGAAGCTCTCACCACATGTTTCTACTGCGCCATTCACTTTTCCATTTAGATTCACAGCCCACAATCCAGTTAAGTCTTTCTGGACAACAATGTCATCATCAAGAAACAAGATCTTATTCAACTTGGGATAAACCTGTGGGAGATAGAACCTCAAGTGATTAAGCATTGACAGATACTTTGGGTTCCTGTACTTCAGATTAGAAGCGCCAGATGACAGAGTGGTAGGATGGCCAGCCTTGAAATAATAGTCTTTCATTGCAGCAGATTCAAGCTGCCGCAGAACTGGGCAGTAGGATGAGTTAAGCCACTTAAACTCGTCAACATTTTCAACATGAATCGTAGCTTTTCCAGGAGGATTCAGTAAAAACCACATATTCATGGCTCCAAAGTTAAGCTTATCGGTAACAAGATGGAATACATGTTTTGAAGGATCCTGCAATCACCAAAAAGCGTATTTAAGTCGAACAAGAAAGCAAGAAACCTGCATCTTAGATCAGTAATAGCCATTATCAAGTACTAGAGATGAGAAACACGTCAAATAAGGGTATTCTACCACAAGAGCATGAGCCTCAGCTCCATAATACAAGCGTTCAGTCAAATTTCATATGACTGAGGTCCACACAACGGCTGCACTTGGAAAAAAGTAAACATAAAAAAGCTATGATAAAACATCTTTGAATCATCTCATCTGATTGCCACACCTAGCATTAAAAAAAATGGTGATAGGAATATATAATCTAAATAACCTAATTAGCATAAGTTCTAAGTACAAGCCACTGGTGAAATATTTTATTGTCAAGCCTCATGTACCAGAAATAGAAATCCCATAGAAGTCAAGATGTCTTCTTTTCAATTCTTCCTCAAAAGTCAAAAGGACCATAGTGATGAGAAATAGCAAGGATAGTTAAAAAAGGTATTTTCAATTCTTTTGGAAACACAGAAACAAAGACACCCACAATTGAGACACCGATATAGGATAAGAGTATAAGACGGTTCAGGTCACCTTGGCATTCATGACAGTAGAGTTGACGACGACTGACGCAGCCAAGACATTGTCCGAGAAGAGAGCATAATGATAAAGATTAGGATTTTCCAAGTTCTCACTTCTTGGGAATTTCCTCTTCTCAAGAGGAAGGAGGTAATAATCTATGGTTAGGCGCATAGACAGGCAGTGGATTCCATTTGGAATGGTCTTGGCAGCTAACTGACTAAGAAACGTGCTCTGCTTTTTCAAGCTCCGTACTTGTTCATCTGCAGACTGAAGCATTGCTCTCAGCTTCCCAGTGACCAGGTTGCAATCATACAGTTGCTCTCTCGCTTTTGAAAGAACTTGGCCCATAGCTTTTATTCTCTCGGGTGCACTACAATGAATCAGGCGTGGAATAAGTAAGAAGTATAATTATTAGTAGAGATGAAAGAAGAGATGCAAATATATGTTACACACTCAAGAACATTGCATGCCCATAATCATGCTACCTTGGATGTAAATCTGCATCAGCAGTTGCCTCTCCCATAGCACGCTGAGATTCTTTGAGTCGAGTCTGAAGTTGTTGGTACAGATCAAGCATGTTCTTCATCTTCGCAATACTTAAGTAGACCCTTGCCATTATGATTTGGTCCCGCATCAAACGCACTGTTGAATCAGAGTTCTCATTCTCATTTTCTTTCCTCCAAATGCTGTATTTCCCCAAAACTGCAGAGTCAACTGATTTGGAGCGCTCAATGGCTGCATTTTCAAGTTTTACAATTGATTCATCATCCTGTTGTACCAACTCAGTTGCACGCTTATCACGTCTTTTCTCTCTCAATTGCTACAGAAGTACTTATAAAAGCAAATATTAGAACTCAAAAAATAATGCAGTAATATAAACTAATAAAACCCAAATAGACATAATTGATTTAATAAGAGTTTATTTCATTTCTATTCTGAGTTGGCAAGCATGAATCAGACATTTTCAAGCAAGCAAGAAAAAAACAACATAGAGCACATTGAAGTTTGATAATTACCCTTCGGGCTTGTTTTGCAGGATCAAGAGGTTTAGCATGATCATCTGCAAATGAAAACAAAATAAAAAAGAAAGTAGAAATGTTTTACAGCCATAAGAAAATACTAATAAGAAGATATACTACCTGATGAATCATCCACTTTAACCCTAGGTGTCTCATGTCCAGCATCTACAGCTTCCAAATTTATCTTTGCACAGGAAATCCAAACACAAACAATCAGCAGCTACAAATTGACAAAAATTTTCACAGCACAAAAGATTTATCAGGGAAAGGTAAATTTCAAGCAGAAGCATAACAAACATACTAACCTCAGAATCTGTAACAAATGATGTCTTTTCCCCAATGACTTTCCATGAAGCTGATAAATTGTTTTTTCTGAAGAAATCAAGGCTCAAAGGCCCCATGTCATTTGTGCTGGCCGCAATTACATCAATGACCTAATATGATAATTCAATCAGCGTGCTGGTTAGGAAGAGCACTCAACAAAATAGAAAAACTACACCACTTAATGAGCTCAGACATATGAATAAGTCATAGATTTAATCCAGTTGCACTTGCCTCTTTTGCGAAAAGAGATTTTACATGCTGCAGCGCCAGCCTTTCACGCCAATCCACATTCTACACCAATCAATAAATTGTTTAGTGTTCTCAAAAAAAAAAAATTTCTTTGGAAAAAGAAGAGGAACTAAAAGTAGAAACCATTATACAATATATGTTTTTTAGACACAAATTGATGGAAGTATGAAGGCCTACCTTTTCGGCAGGACCAGTTAAAATATCATTTGGATCTGCACAAATAGCAATAATGAGTTATACTCAAACTGATGAGCACAAGTCTTGTTGCATACACATGTGTTACAGAGAAAACAAAGAAAACTCGTATAGTTTTAATAAGATTCATAAGACATTCTAGATTTTCGTCCTCTCAGACTTCTTGTAGTTGTGATCAAGAGGCTAGGAGACTCACTCCTGCAACCAACCTCTGCAATTAACATTACCTCCAAAGGACGGACAAACCATGACACTTCTTCTATTTTACCACTTCAGTAAAAACTTCCAATTAATAGAACGTACATCCATCAAGACGCAGTCTTGACAAACAAATTACTACACAACTCCCAAGAGCCATATGAGCCGCAAAAACATTCATTGTATATTCTTGTCTATAAAAATAGGCCGTATGTTCACATTTTTTTTTCTTTATATGTCATAGTAGCAAGAAGTAAGCTCTCAAAATGATACATTTTCTCCCCATCTCCAAAAATAAACCAGTTTAACGCAAAATAAAGCTGGGAAGAGGTTTTTTGAAAGTACTTAAATAACCGCAAAAAAATTAATAAGAATATTAAGCACCCTTGTAGCACTTATATATAACAGGAGAGACGTGAGGGATAGTGTGAGACCAGATCCCATGAAATACGAACAAACATGGTGAATAAATATACACACATAAACTCATACTGTACAAGCCCAGAGATATTATGTGGTTTCTATGTATATGTCCAACAGAAGATTGAAAAAAGAAGTTACCACCTCCTGAACTGAAAATAGTCTGCACCCCTCAATTCTCATCGTCTTTATTGCAATATACCTTCATTACATTTGAGTCTAGATATCGACATCAAGAAGAACAAACAACTCCACTAACCCTGGCAATTCTTTGAGTAATAGACTCGACTGATACACAACGACATCTTCATTTTTCAAACACTAATCTACTCTAGCAGTATCTCATAGCCAGGTATCAAAAAATATAAACCAGACAGTGTGCTGAATAGAAGACTAGGTAGGATGGTTAAGCTCAAATGTTGGATAAAAATGTAAATTATCGTCAAAGGATAAGATTAATAAGCTCGCCGATTACAAAATGCTGACAATGATGGAAACTTGAATAATGATAAATAAAAGCCAAGACTTTTAAACTCATTCTATCATTTACACTTGCATATAAATTAGTTTAATTGGTATCGTACTAAACATAAGTTTACAGTCATGAGATTCAAACACAAAAACACTTAAAAGTCCGAACAAATGTAGCATTCTCCTTGACTCTAAGAGCACGAGCATCTTAACACTTGAAAAAGTCACATTCTTGATTTTCAAAGCAGTAATTGTACCAACAACAAAATAACTCAACTGTTTTCTACTTTCTGAAGCAAGGAACACAGAAAATGCAATAAAGAAAAGTAATTCCTCAAATGCAAAGCCGAAACGGAACCTAATTGAGATCTGGAAGCCACTATTACACAAAGAACACTAAACACACTCATTTTCCAGCAGAAATTACAAAATAAATTAATCAATTAAAAGAATTGAGCATATACCAGAGGTGTGGAGGCCACGGCCGACGAAGAATATCAACGGAATGAGAAGTGAAAAGAAAATGAGAATGGCGAAAGGGAATCGAGATCCAGAGGCTCGGTTCCTGTGGGCGCCCGCACCTGATAGCCCGCGCTTCAACGCCATTGCCAATCAAAACCTAAAAAGCTCAAAGAGAAACAAAAAAAGTCAGAGCTTCAGTCACAGGAGAGAGAGAGAGAGAGAGAGAGAGAGAGAGAGAATTGGGAGTGGGATTTACAGAGGGATCTTGCGGAAATTGAATGTTGAGTGAAGGCTGTAATGGTTGCTAGTCAGAATCCATGGAAAGAGTGCGGAGAGCGTGAGTTGAGGAGAGGAGTGTGTGATTAGTGATTTCAAGCAAATAAAGACACCGATCTTTATTTATACTTCCGCGAACTGCTTCTTTTGCTTTCCGTCCGTCTCATATCTTTTTTTTTCTTTGTTTCTTCTCTCTTTCCTTGGGGTCCAACACGGAATTAAGTGCGTACGACGTCGTTTTCATTAGAAATAGGCTCTTTTTCGTTGCCAATGCCCATGAGCCCATCAATCATGATGTAAGCCCGACGAACAGATTATGACGAATTTATTCAAATTATAATATTTGTATAATTATTAGAATAATAAATTGAATCAGGGTTTATCATTTAGGGTATAACTTTATAAGTGTTAATAATTGTATACATATTATATACAAATTTCTTCATTTTGTTATTAATGTAATAATTATTAAATATATTCATTAATTGATATCACATATTTCAAATATTAGAAATAAACGAAGTTTAAAGTGCGCTTACATTATTTGACGAGCATATTTAATAAATCCAGCAAATACTTAGCAAGAAACACCCTTCATGAAGATAGACTCACTCATGAGTACAAAGTCTACTTACATGCAACCATAGTGAACATTGGTACCAATACATTGTTGCAACTTGCAAATTTACTCCCTTTCTTAACTCCAAAGTTCAAATTCAACTTGACGAGGAGATCTAGATTATTTTAGATATGATATCCTTTTTGTGGGGCCGCATATCAATTTCATTATAGTGTATATTTTTTTTTTCTCATATTTTAATGCCACAATGGACTTTGGAATAGAATATGCATTTTTATAGAATGCTGCTTATTCCACCAAAGGTCCATAACCACAATGAAGAATAATCAATTACATTCCTTGTCAATTTTCAATTCTTTCTAGTTAGCCCCCTTTTTCATTCTAATTTTGATTACATTTTATTTGAATTCCATTCCAAGGTTCATTTAACAATCAAACAATTAGTTGAATAGTTGGTTATTAATCGTCATCTTGTATATCATACTGAATTTTTAAATGTAATGCTAATACAGGAATGCTTCCACTGTCTTCCTCATTTTTCTTATCTCACCTCCCTTTATAATAAAAAAAAAAAAAAAAGTCTTTACATCAAATTATTTAAAAGGATGAATATTCAACAAAAAAAAAAAAGCAAAGAACAAAAATCTTGCCGTTGCTGAGGTAGCAAAGGCCATGGCAGTAAAAGCATGGTTGCCATGGCTTGACGATAGCCATGGTCGAAGCCTACTATAACTAATAAAAAAAAAAAAGGAATAATAAAGTTAAGATTTAAGGCAATTTTAAAATATTGATAAATGGTTTGAGTAATATATTTCTTTTCTTTTTTAGTTTTAATGGGTGGAAAAATAAAGAAATAATTATCATAGCCTACAAACTAGTTATTGTTGTTAACTTGTAATACCATGATTATTAAAATATAACAATTAGGTTAATTTATTAATAATCAGGTCATGGCCTTTGACTTCAGGTGAGTGCATGCTTGCCAGTTGGCGGGTACTAAGAGTTGTACTCTTACAATTTTACCCTCTAGCACTTTTTAGTTATTCTTGGACTTTAATTGTGATTTCGATTTCATTTTTCAGTTTGCTCTCGTTTCTCTCGCTCGCTTCTCTCAATTCGATTTTGTTTTTTGATCTGGCTCGATCTTGTTGTTGTTGATCAATTGCAGGTTTCATGGTTTGTCTACTTTTGAATTGATTGATGTTTGTTTTGTGTTTTTTTTTTCTTTGTTTTCAATTTTTGCAGATTCTTCCTCAAATTCAATGGATGATTTGATAATTGAAGTTGCAGTTCCAGGTTTGATTTTTGTTTTGTTTAAATTTATAGGTAATGTTGATTGAATTTAAGTTGTTTAATTGATTTGCATGTTGATTTTCTGTATAGGTATAGTTTTGGATTTGCATGTTGATTTTTGTTTAGGTATAGTGTTGAATTTGAATTTGGTAATATTATATAGTTGCAGTTGTGTTTACATGCTTAATAGCCTGCTTTTATTCACTTTTAGTTGCTTTTGATTAAAAATTGATTGATTGATTTGCTATGTAGTTGAAGTTGTGTTTTACATGCTTAATAAGTTATTTTGGTTCACTTTTAGCTGGTTTTGTTGTTCACAAATTGATTATTTGCTATGTTTTTGTTTAGGTTATAGGTTGGAAGAGTTGAAGTTTGCTCGATGCACGTATGGTGAAGATGGTGTTATGCTTGGCTTGCTGGAAAATATTACCTATATGGAACTATGTTGTGAGCTATGTTCCAGGTTTAAGAAACTCAAATCGGATAAGTTTGAGTTGCGTATTCTTTTTGTGACAATAAGAAGATTAAGTTGGAATCTGATCTAGATGTTCGAATAATGTTGACTGTGTTTGGTCTTATGAATTCTAGTATTGTTGTTATTTCAATCAATGATTAAAAAAATTTGGATGTATGTTGTTGAAAAAAAATAGCTCTTCATTTTCATGTATTACTGCATCTACTTGTGGTTCCTATATGATGGTTGTTGATGCTAATTTTGATGAGAGTGATTATCTAGGTAAGTTTAGTTCTGATGAGGTTCGTAGGTATCTCTTTACTGACTAGGAAGGCCATATCCGTGAGATTGGCAAAAAATTTGAAGGTGGTGCTCCAGAAATTCGTGAGAAGTTAATAAAAAATGCTATTGAGTGTGGTTCAATTTGTATATGTGAGAAATGACAAGAAGAAGGTCTATGTTGTGTGTTTCAAGAAGGAGACAGATGGTTGTGAGTGGTTAACATTGCAGTACGTGTAGTTAAATATTTTATCAAGTTTAGTGTTTTGACAAGAATGTTAAAAACATCATGAAGTTTGAGTGGTTCATATATAAACATTTAATGTTATAGTCTAGTTTTGGTTTTTCTAGGTTGGATTGACTATTATATGGAGATGGTACTACTAAATTGTAGTGGTTCATTCAAAATTTAATTGATTTAGTCGGAATTTGACGATTAATTAGTTTTTATGGAATTTATTTCTCTAAATTACCTATAGTATTCATTTTGGGATGAATTAGGTTATTGCTATTATATTTGGATGGAGTTTTGGTTGCCTTTATATTGGGGTTATTTTCATTTGAGTTTAATATGCACGTGCAATTTCACCAATTTTAGTTATAAAAATCACTTATTTAGATACTTGTTTAACATACTTGACCATATTTGATATTTTTATTATTTTTTTGGTGTTGGAGAAAGTTTATATTTGATAGTTGCATTTAGTCTATACGCTAAGAAGAGCATTAGGAAAAAAAAAAAAAAAAAAAAGTTTGAATTACATGGTTCGTGGTTTAGGATTACTTTTAGATGAAATTGCAGAGATTGAACTTCTTGCTTTAGTTGTTGCTGTAGCAATTGCAGAATTCTGGAATGATATGAAACGTGAGCAAAAGTTTTGGCAGATTTGGTAAAGTTGAAGAATGGTGATCAGTTTGTTTGTTGATATTTTATTTAAATTAGATTAAGTTTTGGGCTGTTTTGTAGTATTGGGTTAGATTAGACTTGTGTTTTGGACTTGGTAGTGTTTGTAATAGGTTGGGGCTTCATTTTTATTTGTGTTTTTTTTGGCCTGTTGCAGCTGTGAGGACACGGCTGGCATGTTCATTGTTTTGTAATATGCCATGGCCCATGGGGATCTAGGGGGGTTAGTAGCATGTGGCCCGCAAAAGAAGAATAGACTGTTGAGCTCTTGTAGTAGTTGGCCCGCTAAGGAAGAAGGGGGCATTTGGGTGGGTTTCGTTAAGAAAATAATTTGTTTCTTAACTTGTAAGTATCTGTTAGATAAGGGACTAAAAAATAAATAGGTGGGATGAGCAGAATACAGCTATAATAGAAACACAGTATAAATAAATGACTTGGTAAGCTGTTAGACAGAGTCACAACAAACAATGGGGAGACCAAAACATTAGCATTTACTTTAAAAATAACAAACAGAATAGCAAAGTACAAGGTAAACCCACTACATGTAGAAATCTAAATAACCCTTTTGATGTGGTTTAGCAATCATATGTTCCCTAAACTCACAAGGATTTCCAATGTGCGAGACCAGAGATGCATCAAGTTAGTTATGTCCACATCTTGTTCCGACTTGAAAGACATCCATTCAAATTGAAGGTTAATCTTAAACCACATATCAAAAACAGAAATGAGCTTCTCTACATAATCGCCACATCCAAGTAATCTCCAATCTGCGTATCAGAAAACATCGGTTGAAAACAGGAGATATCATTCAGATAAATAATGCCACAGTAGATATCATTCAAATATATAATGCCACGAAAAAAACATCATTTTTACCTGAAATCCAAGTTCAGCCAAAACCTTTCCATCATCTAATCTTCCATTTCCGTAAGAAAAAGTCTTGCCCACCTTCATGAGGCAATGGAGAATTCCAGTCAGAAGTCAGAACTCCATGTCATGTCTAACACAACTACACAAGGAATATGTACAATTTCAAATAACCTATATGATTACAGAATTATGAGATGTTTGCCACAGGTTTAAACAATTTCATTTCACTCCCAACTAAAACATAAAAACTTTTAAATTTGTAGTTAGTGAACTCTGAACTGCCACATTTTCAATTATTCACCTAGTGTACATTGAGAATTGTGCAAAAGTTATTAACCTAAATCAAATTCAAAAATAACAAGTAAACCACATGTTAGAAGAACCTTGATCATTAGAGTCTCAAAAGGATAATCGAATTCTTGAGTGAGTGGTGGACATGCCTAACTAAGTTTTATATTGGAGAACTATTTACTCGTTAACTTCATTTCAATCTCTATCTAGATTGGTTGGGTATTTCAAGGGTTTATCCTATGTTTGAGCCTCTGTACTCATTACCCTTAATTAATCAGCAAGTCAGAAAAACCGGGGGNCAAAGAATCAAATCACACATCCTAGGTGCTAAAGATTTTGAAGCAAAGACTGTTAGGGAGTTTTAAGCGGCCATAATCTCCAAGCCATACTGCCCCCAGGACCCCCACAAAGTCACAAAAGCAAACAAACAAACCCTCCCCCAAGTGACCAAAAAGAATTGTGAATCAACTGCTAGATTGTATGTAGACTCGATACATAGTGGGTTAGATGCCTCTCAACCATTCGTATCTGATCCAATGGTTGAATAATAGGTCCTCATTTAAGGAAATAAAAGAGAATAATTCTGTCTACATATGTGCGTGTGTGTAGAGAGAGAGAGAGAGAGAGAGTAAACTAACCTCTCTGACCAAGAAATGGCCATGTTTATCTGGATATACAAAAGCAAAGGACAGTTTAGCATTCCTCCTTCTTGCTGCGGGAGCAACCTCTTTCACCTGAAAACGAAACACGATCAATTACAAGACCCAAATCATGAAAACAAAGAACTGTTCCATAAAGAATGATATGGGAAAAAATTATCCTCATACATTTGGCTATATCATGCAAATACATGAATATACATGCAAACAACTGCAGCATGTACACCACCACAGAGAGAGAGAGAGAGAGAGAGAGAGAGAGAGAGAGAGAGAGAGAGTTTCAACCAGATCAGTTAACTCGCGTAGAGTGCCATCCTTCCATGTATAAATTTGAACCTCATCCTTTGGCTCCTTGCCTCTCACCGCAAAATCTTCATTGGCATGATGACTTCCAATCTACAACAAGCAAAACCATAAACATAAGCACAAATTCCACATATGACTTTTGCGTCCAGACAACAATTAAGGATTAGACCTTCAATAAGCAGAGACGCTTTGGCCAGGATTACATAAGATCAAAGAAACAGGCCACCGAATGTACTATGTTCAGCCAGCTACGTGTTTTTTCTAAATTTGAGAAAATTAACACACCACTTTCAATATATTTTATTACTCCCAGGTCATAAAATTCCTTAACATCTTCATCTTGTATAAGTTTATTAAGTATTGGAAAAATTACGTTATACATATGGGAAGAAAGTACAAAAAAAAGAGAACAGTACAAGAATCAGAATAAAGACAAACAATATAGAATACCCACAATCAACTGTGAATGACACGCAAGGATCCAGCTTCTTTGAAACACTCAATGGAACTCCATAAGACCATGCTATGAAAATGCTAGTACACATGAGACACAACTTTTCTTCCATACCACATAATAACCCAATGCCCAACATTCTATATATAGATAGACAGAGAGGAACTCCCCTTCTGAGTCTCAGAAAGGCTTTTCCAAAATGTTGAGCACCCATTAAACAAAAACTCTCCCTTTTTAGAAATAGAACCTCTAAACAGAAGTGACCATGCTAATTGCCACAAAGTTTTTGAGTGTTCCCTGCCTAATGTCTTATTTTGGCACTTGCTTGAGTGTAAAGCAGCCACTATATATAATATATCTCTTCTTCCTCATTTCTCAACCAAAATTCTCGCTTATCATAAATAACAGTTCCTATATATGAGCAATATCAATCAAATTAATGCTTAAACTTCAATTTCCATAGAAACCCAGTACGTATCTGAGCATGGGTAACATACCTTAGTGAAAACTCGAAGTAATAGGGGACAAGTCTGCAATTCAACGAACACCCATAAAACAAAAACCCATCAATGTAAGAAAAAAAAAGATAAAATAAAACAAAATAAATTTAACCCCCACAGAGAGAGAACCATTTCGCGATCGACGGGCCCAAAGCGAGGGCGAGGAGGAGAGCGGGGGCCTCTTCCAGGTGGACGCAATGCTCTCTTTGGTGCTTGTGCGACTCCAGCCATCAACTACTTTCTCAGTCTTTCTCTGCTTCTTTCTCGAAGCCTGTCTGCCTCTGTTTTCCTCTTGGACTCTGTTTTGTTCATTCATTTCTGTATTATTTTCTCTGCTTCTCTGCTTATAGAACTGTGGGTCTGGGCTTTAGATTCTTAGCCCAAACTGTGAATGATCAATATGGGCCCAGACCCAATAAAGCAAAATAAGAGAATCCTGCAAATCACTCCCAAGTCAACCCAAGAGAGTAGAGTGATGAATATTTCCTCTTACTTTACAAAGTTTGATTTGATATCCCCAATTTTTTTTTTCATTCGTTCTTTGTGGTTTGAGATAAGCAATAGGGGTATTGCTATGCTGCTAGGTGGATGCAAATGACTGAAATATCTTCCCCTTTGTATGATTATAAATCAAATAAAAAGTTATTTTATGTATCAATACTTCGTCGTTATGGGTGTGATGACGGCTAGTTTTGAAATGTCAGTAGATATAATTATCTATGATTAGAGATGTTAACATTTTAGACATTAATTAATGTGATAATATTTTATTTCCTTGTATTATATTTGACTTAGAAGTTGCTTCTAATAATTAAGTTATAGTTATGTCCATTCTCCAAAAAAAAAAAAAGTTATAGTTATGTCTTTTGGCACATCATATAATGATTCAAACTAGCTTGAAAGAACATTTGGTCAAGCATGAAATGAGGTGGTGACTCACCCCAACCTCTGAGGCTGGTTCTGTTCTTTTTTTTGGTGCCTCTAATCTTATTATTAGTCCCATATATATATATATATATATATGATTCAATATAACATCTTGTTCTTGGTTCTATGAAAGAAAAAGAAAGAAAAAAAGAAAATCATTGAGAGGAAGGTAATGTCTTTTACCCACAGTAATCATTCTGGCCTGTTGTAATAAGACAGATTTCAATTTTGGGAATTGACTTCCTTGATGTAATACATGATGGTACAGATTTTCTTACTGGTGGGTAAATTAATTAACCAAGATAATGACATGCACATGGTTTTTTCCTATGACTGTATTGTTCATCCCCTCTTCCTCAAAGCTTGGCACCTTCTCCAAATTCAACACTGATCTCACAACTTTTAAAGGACAACCCAGCAAGTTCTAAAACCCATGAATGTATCCATCACAATTAAAGCTTTCTTTAAATTCAACCTACTAGGCTGGCAAAGATAGTTGCCCCATAATATTACCATATCACTATTATTCTCTACAACCCCACCTAATTAAGTCCAATATCTAATATGGAAAACCCAAGTGAAATTAGCTTTTGGAAAAGAGACAACCAATAATTCCAAGAGAGAGCTAGAGTCCCATTTCACTATGTACTACTATTTGTTCCCTCTTCATTACATGGAAACAAAGACAGGACCCCTTGGTGATAGGGCTTGAAAGCTCAGTTCATGGCTGGTGTAGCAGAAAATGGAAATGTGCATTGAAGAGCACAACACACAGCTATCAAAGCTTTCCTAAAATGGCAAGCCCTAACCACACCGGCACACCCACCACTGCTTTCTTCGAATATTAGACCAAAGGATGGGTCACTGTTTAAAGTGGTTGGACCCCACTTTTGGAACATTATTTATGTATTGTGCCACTTTATCATCATCATCAATGCTATGTGAATGTGACCATTACTTTTGTTTACCTTTTTCTTTTTCAACCCTTTTCCTACTTGCACACCCTTTGTAGTAAAAATTTTGGTAATGGGGTGTTTGTTTGAGAGGTCTCCATGGGATGAAAAAGGTCACTATATGCAGCTTAATTTCATGCCAATTCTGTTGAATTATTAGCTACTTTGTCCAATCTTGTGACACCCCATAAAGAAAATAATTAAAAGGGAAAAACTTTTGATTGTGTGACCATTGCCTTTGGGGATAAATACACCTTCTGTACTTCTTTTTATCTTCTTATTTGGTAAAGTTTGAGTAAACATACATGCATATCTTAAACTTGTTAATCTTAATTAACACATAAATGGTTTTTCTGACTTATCGATCAATTTTTCCAAGAAAATGGTGGTGGTGACTTGAAACAAACTTGGCCAAGCAATATTGCTGACTTCTGAATATAAGATCCATATTGCTAAAAATTGAACTGTTGTGTTATTTTATAAAAATAACTTTTGGGAATTTAGTTCATAATCATTTTCATTAGAGATTAATGTCATTTTGATCCCTATGCTATTACACTTGTATCAATTTTGTTCCTAAACTTCTAATTTAGAGAATTAAGGACCGTCTCTTTTTAATTTTGCTAATTGAGGTTATTTCGTCAATTTACACATTTTTCATCCAAATTTTTGTTTCCATAGCACTATATGCCAATCACGTGGAGTCCTTTTTGAAGGCAAAATGACATTAATCCATTCTCATTATTAGGACCACATATATGTATTAATTAACATCATTCACATATACATATATTCAGCTATAATTAATAGGTCCATTATTGCATAGCTATACACATCACCTGCCCAATGCAATAATTCTCTACTGTGATTTAGGTAAAGAAGGTGCATATATATATATATATATATAGTGAGCTTATTTGTATTTTCATGAATGTGTGAGAGTTTGAAGTGATGTTCACATTGAAAAATTATTGTCTGTATAGTGATCGATTTATAAGGTGGTGGAATTTTTCATCACATGTTAATTGGTTTTAAGTTGAATATACTCTAATTTCTTTTATGGTATTAGAGAATGTTCACCCACATATTAGAATGAGTGGTCACATGTGCTTAATGTCATATAGTATGATTTATTTATGTGTTTGACTTAAGTGATGCCACATGTGCTGGGACGTGCGAGGGTAATAGTTATTATGTATAACCGTTATACAACCATGTGATGTAATTAACCAAATTAAGTGTTATAATTATAAGTGGATATTATTAATATTATAACCTATAAGTATAACATGTTGTACACTCATATTATAACACTTAAATTAATTACATTGCATAACAATATAATGATTTTTTGTGTATAAGAGTGGATTGTTAATCATTTTTCAATTTTTCTCTCTTTGCCAGTCAAACCAGAGACTTGTTCAACTCCGACAATAGCACAAAGCCAACAAGTTATTAGGGAGCAGGTGTGACTGGGTGAGAATGTGAATTGTTGTCCTATATTAAAAAATGCCAATTAATTTTGAAAGAAATTCTAAGTCTTGCATTGCATGCATCTTTATCTACAAGATTTTGAGCCGTTCAACTCATTATTAATTGGTTTTGAAATATATATATTGTTATAGATATTGAATTTGAGTGATAACAAAAATCACTACTAAATTGTTAATGACTTAATGGTCAATAATTCAAACTCTGACTATATTTGACTAGTCAAAGTTAACGAAAGCAAAGTGCAGGACCGCATAGAAGAAGGATCACACTTCCTGCATTGGTTGGGCTAAACCTCAAAGCCATATACACACATTATAAGTCTCTCCACCTAACAACTTAATATTGTATAATAAAATATAATTTTACATATATATGTGTCTATGAGTTTTACTAGCAATAGTCACTTACATGCGCATGGCAATTAATTATCAATCGGTAAATACCGTAAATTCTATGTTGTGAGACTCATTCCAGCCAATAGTATAACGGTTGTTGCCACACATGCGCATGTGAACGTCTGTGATTAACATTTTTTATGTGTATATTTACACATTTACTTTGTCACCCCACATATTGTTCGTGGTGTATATATGTATTTTCTTTTTTTGATCTTTTGGGTAATACTGCATGACTAATCTTATAATTTGAATTGTGTAATTTTTAGGCCTCATTACAAAGATTATTATTACAAAAAAAATCAACCAAATCGAAAAGAGGTAATTGCACGATTGGTCCACTTATTATTTCATATATAAGTTCCGTGTTGGTCTACAAATTTTTTTTACGTGCCAAATGCATCCACGAATTAACTAGCGTGTGCCACATTAATTGGTCCATTCTATCAAAACACCTGTAAACGAATGTTGAGTTTTGTCCACGTGTAGGGACAAATGAGTCAATTCATGTCCTTATGTGAGTCAAATGGGATCAATTAAGGTCACATAGTTTTGTTTTTCGAAAAAAAATGTTTGGTCAATTTGTGACCCCATTTGAATAACAAAACCAATTTGACCCCGATTAACCCCAATTGACTCAATTTGACTCATAGTAGAACATGAATTGACCCATTTTCCTCTCTATGTAGACAAAACTCAACGCCTGTTTTGGATGTTTTAACGTAATGGACCAACGTGGCACACATCAGTTAATTCATGAATACACTTGACATTTAAAAAATTTATGGACCAACACGGGACTTATGAAATAGTAAGTGGGCCAAACGTATAATTATCTAAATTGAAAATTTTTAGTCATCTAATTGTGATCGATCAAATAAATAAACAAACATTATTTTTAATAAAAGCAAATAAACAATTGTTATTATAATCAAATGTTCAAATAACTACCGAATTTAGAGAATTTTTACAAATATTATTTTTAAAATGAGGCTTAAAAAATAAATAATTATGAGATATATCGTGTGATAGACCAAAATAGTAGTATATATATATCTCTCTTTAAAAAGAAAAGGTGTGGTCAGTGGTGCACGAGATTGATGATGTTAAAGACTTCTTTTATTCGTTTGTCCCTTTGTCCAAAATAATACCACCCACAATACAGACTACATTAATGACTCTTTCATCTTTTGACCAAAACAAATGGTACATTACTAAAACAGTCTTCGATACTCTATGAAGCATATGACTAAATTCTCCTAGGCAATCTGGTTTCACTTCTTTTATTAATGTAGTACTGAAACATATCCACTGGAATCACATTGCATGTGTTCATGTGATCATGGAATTTTAAATAAATATTAATTACATGCTAGCTTAACCCAACTCAATATTAATATACATGACCTAATTAAACTGAACATATATTTTCTAATGGGGTGAGGGGGCTGGGTTGGCGTTGGGGTTGGGGTTGGGGTTGGATAAAAGGGGNGGCTGGAGAAGGGGGATTGGGGAAGGGGAAAGGGCAGGGAATTGAATTGAATGTTTATTTTAAAAGTTTTAATTTTTTTAAGAAATTTTTTTATTCAAAAGTTTTTAAAAATATTATTATTTTTTAAATGTGAAAAAAAAGATGAAAATATTTCTGCCGTTAGCAGATAATAGTTTATTTGACAGAAAAACTAACGGAAATACAATTTTGACACAAAATGAAAGTTGAGATATTTTTTTGTAAGTTTTCAAAGTTAATGTACTAAGTTGAAATAACATGTAAAGTTAAGATACTGAATTGTAATTTGCTCTAATATAAATGTTGTCATGTTGATATGTACCCGAAAAGAAAACAAAAAAATAAATAAATGGTTGAAAAATGAATAAACAACATTTGGAGGGAAATTTTGTGTCCAAATGCAAGCGTTGCTGATCACACTATGACATTGAACTTTTGGCATGGTGAAAGGTGGAAACTCATGAAAAGGAAGGCCATTTGATTTACAAACATGACTTGGTGTGTGGGGCTTCAAATGGAGAAAGAGAGAAATCGAACAACAACAACAGTCAAACCAATTTGATTACATACATGAGATATTGTGGGAGTTTTGATGCGAGACAACCAATGCTATAGATCTACACATAGCACCTCTTTCAGCAAAGGGGTTTAGCTCGATCATATTAATTAGGGGTGGGTACGGTACGGTATGGTACGGTATGAGCCCTACCGATATTATATCGAAATTTTTATTCGGTACGGTATCGGTATGGTATGAACATTTTTAAAACTAGTACCATACCATACCAGTGTTTTATGAATTCGGTATGTACCAACATTTTAAACTTTTTTTTCTTTTATCAAAAAACAATATTTAACAACAAAAAAGAGATATTTTTTTCTAACCAAAAGATAAAACAAAATTTAACCTAACAGTCCTCAAAGCCAAAATAGTTAAGCCTTATGGCTTATTACAAAGTACAAACAGTCAAAAACAATAGTAGTACTTAAGCCTTATGGCTTATTACAAGCAATTAACACAAATACACAATGATAGTTAGTACTTAAGCCTTATGACTTATTACAAACAACCAAAACAAATACACAATAGTAGTTGTTACAAGCAAGAAACACTACTTAGTACTTGGAGATTTATGGATTATACTGGAATAGGAAATTCGTTATGGGCAAGTCTATTATAGTCTATAGACTTGCCCAAATAGCCACTAATATGGCAACACTTAGTTAAAAAAATATTAAATAATTAAATTAAAAATATATCGATACAGTACGGTATTTTACGGTATTAAAAGTTTCATACCTATACCATATCGATTTAGACTCGATATGGTACGGTATCGGTACGGTATATAATCGGTATTATTTTTCGGTATAACATTGACACGGTACAGTATGGTACGGGTTCGGTTTCGGTATTTCGGTAGTAAATGTCCACCCCTAATATTAATATAGTTCAGTCCAGCAAGTACAAACATTTTTCATGCGGTGAAAATATTTAATTCAAAACTTTACATGTTCGGACTCTAAATAAATTTCTATCCTAAAAATCAATAATTATATATAAGCAGGTAAGAATCTCAACTTAGCATCATATCCCTTATGAAATTAGAACTTTTTACTTTGGGTTAAATACAAAAATGGTGATCCACAAACTTTACAAGGAGTTTTAATTTAATCCACTAACTATAAAAAATGTCAATTTGGTCCATAAACTTTTCAAATTGTATCAAAGTAGTACAAACGCTAACTTTTATTAGAAAATTAACGAAATTGGTCACATGAAAATGTGATGAATGGACGAAAATGCCACTGAAAATGTGGTCACTTGCTGTGCACATGACCAGTTTTCATTAAATTTTTCGATGGAAGTTAACGTTTGTACTGCTTTGATACAATTTGCAAAGTTCGTAGACTAAATTAACACTTTTTATAAATAGTGGACCAAATTGAGATTTACTGTAAAGTTTATGCACCATTTTTGTATTTAACCATTTTACTTTTTAGTTCCCGAGTAATTAATTCGATCTCTTTATCATATTTAAGTATCTTTTTCACATCAGTCCAAAATATACAAACTATTGCTTATAAATTTGAATTCGAATTCTTTGCTTATTTTTTCTCTACTAGTTTTATTTGATTTTTAATATCAGTAGTATATATATTACAAACCTAAAAAGAATACACGGTTGGGTTAAACAAGAGTGCAAACAATTATAACATAGCATATAACTTTTCTTGCTTTCCAAAGCAAACATGACTATAGGATAGTAAAGACATCGATCCCAACATTATTCATGCCCATCCTAAGATGGGGTGCCAAAAGCTAGGTGTACCAGATTCATGACTACTAGGTTTCTTAATTGGAAAGTCATATATATTATTAATCATGGGTTTCTTATAGTCTTCGATCCTATTTTGGTTTACCATACGTCTTCCTCACTCCCTTTAATCCGTCTTATCCAAAAGTTTCTAATTATGTTTCATTTTTATGTTTCTCAATTCTCATCAATATTATGAACCCTTTTGAGTTCTTCGGCCCTTATTAACTATAATAATAATGTTATACTTATCACATTTTTATACTAAAATTTTATATTATATTATAATTTTATATCATCTTATATGACATTCATACATTGAACACTAAAAATTACAAAATAAAACCTAAAAAAGAAAAAAAAAATCATTCTAGTAAAATAATGACACATCAAGTAAGATATAAATGTGATAAAAAAAATGTGAGACAATTAGTATTATTGTAATTATAATTCCTAATTCAGCTACTCGTATAATTCCATCCAATTTCCCACTAAGACAAATGTGTACTAATGGGGCATTATATTTTGACATTTTGTACACACAAATTCAAGCTAGCTTCCCATGCTCCATGAAAACGACCTTTTACCCCTACCATAAATATTGAATCATATTTTTAGGTCTCTCTAACTTAACAACCAACGTACTATGTAACCCTTTTTATTAATGTTGGTAGCTCCTCTAGACCACTAGGACCAGTGTTACCATCTTCCAAGGAAGAATTGACATTGATGCTGACAATTCAGCAACTCAAGAGTCCAGTTTATTAATGGTACTACACAAAGAATTGAGAAAAAAAGAACAACAAAATTTTGTAAATTTAGGGCAATTTTCGAATTTCGAAATTTACCCAATATATGTGATTGACATTGTTGCTAGGAGAGTGCAGGCACGCACCTTGACGGGTTCAGGTTTTTTTTAGGGTTAAATACAAAAATAATTTACGAACTTTACACTGATTTTTAATTTAGTTTATTAACTATAAAAAGTATCAATTTGATCAACGAATTTTTCAAGTTGTACCAAACCAGTACAAACATTAACTTCTATCCGAAAAATTAATGGAATTGGTCATATAAAAATATGAAGAACGTACAAACATAAATGCTCTTGAAAATGTGGTCACTTACTGTGCACATGACTAATTTCGGTTAAATTTTTTTATAAAAATTAACATTTATACTACTTTGATACAACTTGAAAGTTCGTGAACTAAATTGAGATTCATTATAGAGTTCATAGACCATTTTTATATTTAACCTTTTTTTATGCTGATATTTTTCAACTTTTTTGTTGTTTTCAATAAGTAATTTCTTCTTACATCTAGCTATTGAGAGACTAACTCAGTCGCAATTTACTAGCTAGCTAAACTAGTAGGGTCGGTCTTGACTCTTGAGTGTAGACAAATGAGAAAAATATCTTGGGTTCTTGAATGTTTAGGATTTCAAAACCTTATATATTCCCCCAAATTTTATGGATTGCTTATATATTATGATGATTTTTTGAGTACTTATTAAAAATATAAAATCACGTAAATTTACATGAAACATCAAGAGCTTTATTTTGATGGTTTGCGCCTCGAGTTTCTAGACTCTCAAGATGAGCTTACTTTGCAAATATGTGAGCTATCAATTTCTTTCGCTTGTGCTACGTAATCTGATAGACTTAACAAAGAAAATGGACCAAATCTTATTCCCCACTTGTTGATATGTTTAATTTTCTTTTTGCTCAACAAAGAAAATGGACCAATTAATTTTATATACCATACTCCTGGGAATTTATCCAACCAAATTTTTTAAAACAACAATGCCACACTTACCACATTTTTATACCACAATTTCATACCATTTTACATGGCATTTATATATTAGACGCTAAAAAATAAAAAATAAAAAATAAAACATAAAAAAGAAAAAGGAAATACCCTTCCAATAAAATAATGACACATCAGGTGTGATACAAATGTGAGAAAAAAAATGTGGAACAACTAGCATTATTGTTTTTAAAAATCAAGCAACCCTTCATGTTTGATGTAACCTAGTTTTATTCGAAAGGACATATGATGAAATATATGAACGTGCTGGAGTGACCCACATGTCTGAATGTTCTTATATGTATTTTTTCGTACTTATATCAGTCCTTTTGCGAATTTTCTCATATAGTGGTATATAAATTCGCCTTTTACTAAATTAATTTTGGTAACTCATGGAAAGTAATTTTGATATCTTGAATATAATGGATCTTGTATTTATGATATTAAATTTAGGTTTTTCGCCAAATACAAGAGAAATTTAAAAACTAACCATCCTTTATATTAAAGACTTTTAACCATTTGTTTAGAATTTTAAAATCTAACATTTGAGTAGTATTGGAGCTCTCATTGAGAAGTACTTGAACACCCCACAAGTATTACTTAACAATGTTTGAGAACTTCTCAATGGGAGTTGGATTACTTCTCGA
This sequence comes from Dryas drummondii, assembly GCA_003254865.1. Lineage (NCBI taxonomy): Eukaryota > Viridiplantae > Streptophyta > Magnoliopsida > Rosales > Rosaceae > Dryas > Dryas drummondii. Next base: position 99,158 of record QANW01006960.1, read on the forward strand.
GAGTTCGATTATTATATTAAAAAAAAACTAAAAGTATTTAAATGGAACAAATTGTAGTTAATTTTTCAAAATTTCCAAAAATATACACTAATAAATTAAGAGAGGCATTGAGAAATGATAATTAAATAGATCTACTTTTTAACGGCTGCTCCTTTTAAAAAAAAAAAAAAGCACTGCAACTGTTTGTTAGTTACGATTCGACCCTAATAACTAAAATTTACTAGAATCCTTATTTTAAATTTTAATTCCTTACATGTTTGTTTAAGAGAATATATAAGAAATGAAATTCATTTCTTGAAAATAAAATGGTTTAAAATTTTTTATTTCAGCACTTGAAACATACCGGCAAGAGTCCAAAATTGGGTGCCAGGGTTAGACGAAGTTTTATTCCAATGAAATTTTAATATTAAAGAGATATTTGATATTCTAAGTTCTAACAGATAAAATGCCTTGAAATGCCTAGTTTTATTTTGATGACTGTTTAAGCTAAAGGCAGTGGGTGCAAGCATTTGGTGCCTCATTTTCTTTACAAATTAAAGTACCCAAAACGATACCCCTACAAAAGGAAAAAATGATGCCCAACAAATACATAGACAAATTTTTGAACTTGCCACAATATGGCTTATTATATCATTAAAAAATTTAGTATATTATATCACTCTTACAAACTTAATAAGAGATCATGAAATTACTTAAAAGGACGCAATAAGAACAATAAAAAAGTTTTTACGCAAGTACCGCGTTAGCGGATCTACAGTTATCGATTGTTGGTCAACTAGCTATATCTGCAGTGCAACTGTCTCTATAGCTGCAGCTGTAGATGCTGTTGCCAATCAAATTTTTTATACTTGAATCCTAATATTTGTGAGTTATAGTGTATAACATGTTTTAAGTGATTTATTGATTTAAGATTTAAAGTTAGAGTTTTTATGGAGGATATATGGTGCTATTGTAATTGCAATTGCAATTGTTTTTTGTCTTGGAACATAATAAACTAGGAGTGGAATCGATCGGTTACCGAACCGATTGGTCGGTAACTGACCTGAAATAGGGGTAGGGAGATGCTGCGCAGGTGGACCAATTTCAAATTGAACCCAGCTGGTTATCGACTTCTAGGTTGTGGTTGGGTTCAATGGGTGGTGCGGGTCAGTCGGTCGATCGGAGCATTTTGGTGGTACGAGGGGGGTAGTATGTTGACCTTTTTTACGCCGACAAGGGGCGACTCGGCGTGGTGCATGACCGAAATCGATCTTCAACACCAAGGACCGAAACCAATCGATGCAGTTCGATCAGTTCTCGGTCGAATTCGGTTTTGTCGGACAAAAAAACCACCCCTAATAACACAAGTGATTGTGCTTTTGAGTAATTAAATTAGTGATGTGTTAGCCACTCATCGTAAGTGGACCCAAATGGTAATTAATTTGTAGCTAATCTAGTAAATTAAATTTTTTTTCCATTTTACGTAACCCTTATTAGGGTTAGGTTCGGGGAAAACGAACCTACTAAATAAAATTTAATTTCTTCTCTACTACCAAAAATTTTCTTATGAATATATAATATTGTTGGCCCAAGTAAATGTGACAATCCATAGCAAGGATCAGACTGGCCAGTGACCAATAATATTGATTTAATTTCTGTCACTTACTGGGGCGCGTGGGATTGAATACTCATTACCCTAACCCTGAAGGCAACTCTGCTTTGCTGATCTTACACCAAGCTAGCCATGCCAGCTTTGCTAAAATAAAATTGAAAAAGAGAATGAGCAAAAAAGAAGAATTACTGGGTTTCCATTTTGTTGCAATATTAGATCACATGGCTCAGTGAGTAGTACGTACATGTGCCTCTCTTATCTCCCATTTCTATATAGTCCCCTCTCACAGAACAGACCAACCCATTTCTTCACCAACAGCACCATTTTTGTGTACTAGCTAGTAGTACTCCAACTGAAAAGTAAAAAGGAATAATATTGCAATATTAATAAATACACATAAATATAAAAATCTATCACATAAGTACTCTTTGTGAAACTTAGGAAGAAATTAAGAGGTTTGTGGTAAAATGGGGAGGGGGAGAGTGGAGCTCAAGAGGATAGAGAACAAGATCAACAGGCAGGTGACTTTCTCAAAGAGAAGGAATGGTCTGCTCAAGAAAGCCTATGAGCTCTCTGTGCTTTGTGATGCTGAGGTTGCCCTCATCATCTTCTCTACTCGTGGCAAGCTCTATGAGTTTGGAAGTGCTGGGTATCTCTGTCTCTCTCTCTAACAATGCTTTCTTTGCTCATTTTTTGGTTGTGGGTTAATGGGTATTCTGTATTCCTTATATTTCCCTTCTCTTTTTGTATGATTTGCATTTGTTTATCTCTCTAAAAAGCTCATTCTGGGTATACTGAAAAATCATTGCTTTTGGATTTTTGGTTTTTCTTTCCCACTTCAGATTTTTTGTTCTATCTTTTTTTTTTGGTGTAAAAATTTGTTCTTTCTTCTTCCCACTCTCTAAATTTCTTATTTTTTTTGTTCTTTAGCCTTTAGATTTCTGTACTGTGCTGTGCTGTGCGGTTCTATGAGTGTGAGTATGCTTTTCTTTCTTTCTTCAACACCTGTCTCTGACATCCCTCTCGCATGTGTCTGATATATCTTTCTTTTTCTGGTCCATGTGCTCTCTCTCAACGATTTTATGGACTTTTCAGCTACCTTCATCGTTTTTGGATCAAGCAACAATCTCTTCTATTGTAAGAGAGATCATTATACCAGCTTTTCTACTCACAGATCGACACGTTTCATCCATCCTCTCTCTCTTTCTCTCTCACTCTCTCGATCTTAAGCTCTCTCTTTTCTGGGTATATGGGATGTGGCTCTTCTTTTTTTTGTTCTTTCATATAACAACTAATTCTGATCATGTGGTCTTTGTTTTCTGCAGCAATCTCTGACTAGTTAAGAAACTACTCTTTTACCTTTGTGCAAAGAACTGGCCTTTTCTTTCTCAGTCTCTTTCTCTCTCTAAAAACATCAAACAGTACTCATTCTCTTACTCTCTCTCAGTATCCAAGGACTATAAAACTTGTCCACATTTCTTTAGAGCCTATGATCTTTTGGTTTTAGCACTGTCCTTGCTTCTGTTCTCTCTCTATAATTGCTTCTATGGTGGCAAATCAAGCACACCCATATCCATATCAGATATATACTGATGACTGGTACCTTAATTTGTTTCATCTTTTGATCCCTAGGTTCCTTAGGATTCTCTCTCTCTAGCTCTCTCCACCTTTCTCTAGCTATATATAAAAGCTTCCAATGAAAGCTGGTTGTGTGACAAATCAAACACACCTGATTCTTGGTTTTTGGGTTATTTCTACTTCTATGTTGCAATGCTTTGTGGCAAATCTAGCATAATAAGCTCCAGATACGATCAAATCTCTTCTTTTTCACATGTTTGATCCTTCAGATCTTTTGGTTTCAACAGAGCCTTTGTTCTAGGGTTACTCATTCTTGGTAAAGTACTCATGGGTTTTGGAGAAAAGAATATTTCAATTAAATCAGAGATTTTCATGGAGGCGTGCTACCCAAATCCCAAAACTGCCTTTTCCTGGAAAGTGAATCCCAGGGTTTTAATTACTATATATTTAGCATAAGAACTGGTTGTCAAGCTGATGGCCGGGTTTGACAAACTGTATCTCAGTGTCCAGTTTGCTTTCAAATTGTATGTCCATATTGGTGAATGGCACATTAAATGATGCATCTAGCCATGTTCAACTCAACTGCATATATATGCTGATGATATATATTTCAATTCCATATATGTTAACTATATATCCCAGGCCAGCTCACAGTAATTTTTCTTTTGTTTTGCTACTTTGGTCTCTCTCTCTCTCTCTCTCTCTCTCTCTCTCTCTCTCTCTCTCTCTAAGCCTAGCTTTCATGATCTATCAGTATATATATATATATATATGTATTTTCCCTTTATTTATGGTATTATTAATTAAACTTGCTGTACAAAATTAAATCATGTCATAGACCATATATATTAAAAAGCAAAATAATCCATTTTTGGTTTCAAGACTTTATTGTTCAGTTTTGCCTTCATTTTCGATCTAGGTGTTTGTGGTGAAAATAAAGTCTGCAACTGGGTTTCTATCAATTTTTCATAAAATAAAGCAAAAAACAAAAAAAGCTTCAAGATTTATGATTAGTGTATATGTATTTATTGCATATAGATGAACTAAGTACTTTACTTTTAAATGCATGATTAACTAAAGATCTTTAACCACTCAACAAGGATATGACTGTAATGTGTATGTCATGTTGATCATCTATATATTCACTCAATTTCTTGAATAAATTAAGTGAAATATAGTCATGTAGAATTTTTAAATTCTTCCCAAAGTAAAAATTCCAGCATGGCAACATGCAATTACAAATTAAGATATATCAGGTATATATATATAGCCAGGAATCCAAGTGAGCTTCCTAAGAATTATATTCGCGTGGAAGATCTTATATTAGATGTTTAGTAAATCGCTTGATGCAAGTAATTAATTGCTATATATCTAGTTAGGCTCGTTAATTCATGATCTTGCTGTGGTTAATTGCTTTAATTTAAGTATCACTATATTTAAATACCAGCACTAGTTGTTAAATACCAGTATCACTTTATAAACTGAAAATGTTATATATGACTACTTAATTTGTAATTATATACACTTATAATGTCTTGGCTGCATGCAGTATGACCAAAACCCTTGAGCGATACCAACGGTGCTGCTTCGCTCCTCAGGACAACAGCATTGAACGTGAAACACAGGTTCTAGTACTAATTTCTACATGCATGATTGTCAAATTTTCCTATTAAATTTGTGATTAATGCATTCAATTCAATCAGAAATTAATTTTATGGGTTGACCAGCTTCACACACACACATATATATATAATTTAAAAAATGGACGTCCGGAGTTTCGAACGTCTTCAGAGTGTTCCAACTTCAATGATGAACATTTGAATACTTAATTAGAGACATTTGAAACTCCGGATTTCTATTTTAGAAGTTGCCTCTATAGATATATACATAATAATTAATGTGAGCTTTCATTAATAGATATATCCTAGATATATGTACTTTTTCATTCTTATGTATTGCGTAGCATGTATATATAAATCATTAATTTGGTCTAATTTTAATTAAGCATATGCCTTAATCTTGTTTTTGGGTATTAATTGGTGCAGAGCTGGTATCAAGAAGTTACAAAACTGAGGGCCAAATATGAATCCCTTGAGCGCACTCAGAGGTTATGCTATAACTGATCTTTAGGAATTTTTTTTTTAGCCAATATCTTTAGAAATTTGATCAATAAATTATATATATGTATGTATATAGCTATGCTTGAGTAAAAGTATTAATTAATTTGAATCACCATCATATCACCACATATGCATGCATTCTAACCTTGGTTTTTTGTGATGCTTATTTTTAATTAATTAAGGCATTTGCTTGGTGACGATCTTGGACCACTGAGTGTGAAGGAGCTGCAAAATCTTGAGAAACAGCTTGAAGGAGCTCTTGCACAAGCCAGACAAAGGAAGGTACGTATACCTAGCTACACCTAATTAATGGCATGTCATTAATTAATTTCGAGAATTCTTAATTTCCACTAATCATTTAGACTATTTAGTCAAGTATTATAAGTCCATGAATAATGTTAATTAATCAATTAACAATTAATCAATAATAAGATAATTCGACTTGGAGATGTCTTATACATTCGGATTGTTCTTAATTGATTGCAGACACAGATTATGATTGAACAAATGGAAGACCTGCGCAAAAAGGTAAGAGCTAGAGTTCATATATATAATTAATTTCAATTAATTCTTTTTAGATTGTTTTCTACACATAAGGATCCTTGTAATGCATATACAAGGATTTTCTACTCGTAAAAAATGTATAAAACAAACTAATCAATCTTAATGAACACATAAAAATATATGCTTTCAGGTCCCAAACAAGAAAAAAGAAATTACTTATAGCTATCAGCCTCCTTTAAAATCGTTTTTTTCTTGTATATATAAATAGTAAAGCTGATCATTTTCTTAATTGTATGTTATAAATTTGTCATAGCATCTAATTATCGATCCTTCTTTGTGATTCTTGTTTCCGGCCAATTCAATAATTGGCACAGGAGCGTCACCTTGGAGACCTTAACCAGCAGCTTAAGATTAAGGTATATATGACATTAATTAATTATTTCTTCATATTTATGAACATTAATATATATATATATTTCCCCTATATATTATTACTTTCTTAAATTTATGCTATATTGGTATTTCAGCTTGAGACAGAAGGACAAAATCTGAAAGCCATTCAAAACTTATGGAGCTCTAATGCAGCGGCTGGAAATAGCAACTTCTCTTTGCATTCTTCACAAACCAATCCCATGGACTGCCCACCTGAACCCGTCTTGCAAATTGGGTAACCAACTATTTAGTTAATCCCACCTGATCGATCCTTTTTGCATGGAGAGATATTAGACCATAATAATCCTCATCTTAATTAATTAATCTCAACCATATTTCTATAGTAAAACCCAAATCAAATTTTCTAACTTCTAAGTTCTAAAAAGGAGTTGTACGTTTTTGCATTATGATTTTCATTTTAGATGAAGATTTAAACACTGTAAAACCCAAAATTTTGTTGGTTTAGCACTGTTGTCAAAAGTTTAAGAAATATAGATATATATATATATATATATTCTAAAACAATGGGAGCACTTAGAAACAATGTACATGTATGAATTTGATCTGCAAGTTACAAGTTCAAAACAGAAGTTTGAATTGAAAAGCCTGTATTTTGATGAAGTTAATTTAAAAAATAGTTATATTATAGATATGATTGTTGTTGATGTTTCAACTGCAGGTACCACCAATATCTTCCTGCTGAGGGGTCTTCTATTCCGAAGAGCATGGCTGGTGAGACCAACTTCATCCAGGGATGGCTTCTTTGAACACTCGATCTTGATCAGTCTTATTAGTCTTCAATATATAACAATAAATTAAGGATAATTATATTTGAATGATTGCCTATAAATATGCTGATGGCATTTTGTACTTTGGGATTTGCAACATAGCATCTTCATAGATCTTATTATTAATTTACTTGCAAACTCTTAAGCATATATGACTCTATGAGATTGTTTATGTATATATATCCTTATTTTGTTTTGGGAATTGCATACTTGGAAATTATTATGTATGACAAGAGATGCTTATATATACTTCTAGATTCCTATATATTTCTTTTGCTGGACCTAATAATTAAGGATGTCGTCATTTGAAAAAAGTAAAGACATAATTGTAGGATCACTCCTATAATATATTTTAACAATTTTAAACCATCTATTCTTTAGATTTACTATATAAATAAATGTATAAGCATAATAAACATAGAAATGATCATTGCCATATGATCAATGTAAATGATTATCTTAAACATAAACGGTTTGGATCAAGAAAACAACATTTTAAGGTGAGCCCGACAAAATTGCCTTCACTTTTCTTAAAATAGGAACATCCTCATAAGTGAAGGACTCTTTGCTTGTATTCATGGGTTTTAAGGCCTAACTTGCTGGGTCCGATTCTGGACATATCTTGGGCTTAATCTGACTCTTAAGATTTTGGACCGCTCTGAGCCCATTAGAAGTATTGTGTTGCCAATGACCATCCAATTGGGCCTTGGCGGAACATTAGGTGGGCTTGGAAGTTTGACAAATCAAATCCAATCCCTGAATCATTAATCATTATTTGGGAGCTTGTTATTGATTATTTGGGAGCTTGTTCTAATGGTCATTAATCATTATTCAATGGGAATATATACAGTCAATCACATGAAGAATAATCTTCCAATATAGAATCTTGAATCCTTGATACTCCTCTGCAAAAAGGTACATATTTTTTTTCACTCTCTGTTTCTTTTTAAATTTTTTATTTTTAACATTTTTTGGAAAGATCATTGTAAGTATCATCCCAAAGAACTGAACCCCAGTTCCAACATATTCACAGAGCAATTCTGCATTATTTGGAGCCCTGAAGACATCCTCATGGACACTTCCATCCCGTCTCTTCTTGTGCTTCTTCCTAAGTCTCAAGTTCTTTATGTTAGGAAAGATGACAAATAATAAAGGCCAATGAATAATTTGGTGGTTCTTGAATCAAACTTTTCTCACCCTTGTGTGATTAAAATGGGATAGCTCTTAGCAACAATTAAATGAGCAAGAAATAAAGAGATACCAAAGTTTACAGACAAAAAATATCTTCCACTATAAAATAATGGGATTCAAAAATATTCTCACCAAAGTGGTTGACTCTCTCCTGAATTCACATAAGAGGATTTCTCTTCTCACAAATTGTGAGGATTTCTTTCTCTCGAACTCTTTCACAAAATGAAGCTTTTGTTCGATGACTTCAGATTATTAGAATGCATGAGAATGATGCCTTATATATGTCATTCATGCATTCAATTCATTCATGGTCATGTATGAAAGAAGCATAGTCTCTCCTTATTTTAAGCATGCATGTTTATTTTACGGTTTGTATTTTATTTTATTTATTTATTTCTCCTCCAAATAAGGAGGGATGCCCAACACTTTATACTTGGAGATGTTACGGTAGACCGTTCTTAGCATTATCATTGCTACCATACCCGAAAGGAATAGTACGTACAATCATCACTCATTAAAAGATAAGCATCGACTATGTGATTATATGGATTTGGAGGAAGGCTTATCTGATTCTATGCTTCTTCGTCCTCTATGTGTTAGATTCTTCACTACTCCAAAGTTTAAACCCACTATGCCTTCTTTAACAGCACTCCAAAGTAGAGAAAATCAAAAATTTGAAAAGAAACAGAGAGAATGAAAATGAAGAAGAAAAGAAGAAGATGATGATGATGATGAATGCCAAGAGTTGGGCTTATGCTGTAGTTTAACTTTTTCAAAATTAACAAATCAGGGTTTTACTCATTCCTCTTAATTGTTAAAAATCTGGGTTTTAAAATTCTTTTTGGTATTTAATAAATTTGGGATTAAGGTTCTTAAATTTGTGTTTGTTCGAAGATTAAATTTTTCTAATTTTATGTGGTTGAATTACACATATTTTTTATTTTTAATTATTTTGATTTGATAATTATAACTCTAAATGATTATGAACCATATGATTTTATAAAAGACATATGACACTCTATAATTAAAAGGTTAACAAAATTAAGATATTAAAGTGCTTAAGAGAGTATTCCAATAAAAAAAAATAAACAGAAAAATATCAAGTTTTTCAATAACTAAGTGACAATAACTTTCAGTCAAGACAAAAATAATAAGCAACACACTTAAAATAGGATCGAGTTGTTCAAAAAATACCTTGTGTGGTCTGGAAAAAAATAAAAATAAAGAGGGAATGTTGAGTTTTTTCTTTGTCAAAAATGCTTGGGAGGGGTTTTTTAAACATTTTGAAATTTTCTGTATATTTTACGTGTAAAATAGTAGATATAAATTTATTATTTTGTTGTTTAACAGAGTTTATCCATAATTGATCATTTTCGTTGTCTAAGTGGGTCATGTGTGTTTAATAAAAACGAGATTACAAAAATGAAGACTCGGTCAAAACATTCTGTTCCCAACAGGTGGGTTATGTGACTTATGTCTGTAAAACAAGAATTTTTTTTTTGAGATTAAAAAAATTGAGATTCTACAACAGCCAACCAAAATTAAATTGTAATATTTTGAATTTAAAAATAATTAAAAAAAACTTCATGGCTAGCCAAAATAGGCACATGACAAGCTAAAATGATCAGCCACTTCGAAAATGATTATTATTTTATAGTTAAATTAACCAAGATTTAGCTAAAAAATAGGAGGGATGGTTATTGGTTAGAGCATGGTCTAATAATAGAAGCAGAGAAAAGCGAGTTCGTAGAATATACAGGGATATATAAGCAGCTGTGATATCTTTGACAAAACTTGGGTCTTTCTTAATGTTTTGATCTGTTGTTGTTGTTCTTGGTTCTTGAAACAAAACTGGGTTTGAGTAGTTGTGGTTTTGTAGAAAGCCAACGTTGAATGGTGTTACAACTTTCAACGTTTGGCAATCATTGAAAAAAAAAAACTACTCTCAACTCAGAAAATTAATTCATTCATTTGGTTCGAGAGAGATCGAAAATGTCGAAGGGTTGCTGCTTCCCTGTCACACTGGACCTATCTGGTCGCAAGGGTAGCTTCAAGTTTTCTAGGAGTTCCTCTGGTAATTCATGAGTCTGCATCTTTTTATGATTTCTTTGATGCCCATTTGATGATCTGATTGTTAATTCTTGAGCAAACTTATGTGTTTTGGTTGGAATTTTTGGGTTAATTTGAATCCGTTTTAGTCTACGAAAGACTTGCATGGTAACAAATTTGTTCGCTAAAAGTGTGTTACTTGTTGGTATGTATATCAAATCTGAGAGTGCTCATATTTAAATAAATGAAAAACTGACACATAATTTGATAAATAAAAAATTTAGTATGACTCAGATTTGAATAAATGAAAAATTGACACATCATTTGATGAACAATATATTTGGTAGGGCTAAGGTTTGAATAAATGGAAAACTGACATCTCATTTGATGACAAAATTTGGTGAATGTAGCGAGTAGTAGTCCTGAAAGATAGGATGCTGATGAGAATTATTATTGGTTTGGAATTAGTTTTAGTTCAGACTTTGATATGGTGGATTTTCCAAGAACTACAAGATATGGTCCTAATTAATAAAGTATTGGTTATATATATATATATATATTAATCTAGTTTACTTGAATCATGCCAAATTCATGGAGTTCATTTGTACCCTTTTTCCATTTTTTTGAGCTAAACATTTTGTAATAACAAGAATGATTGAATCATAATCTTCTTTTACTTACAATTGATCAACAAGGCCAAGTCAACAAGGCTCATTTTCATTGACACATTTATACTTTGTTGATTTCTTGAGCTAGAATTTGTTATCTTAATCTGAACAGGTCTCAAGCATTACCTGTTTTGCAAATTCAGAATTTCAGATTAGTACCAGCAACTTATTGTCATTTTGGTACTTCTACCATTGATCTTAGTTAAGCAAAATTGGTCCCATGCAGGTTCATTCAAATCATTCTCTTTCAAAAAAGGAAAGAGTACTCAAGAGAAGAACACACTGATTGTCTGCTTTGGGGAGATGTTGATCGACTTCGTCCCAATGACTGCCGGAGTTACTCTTGCAGAAGCAGAAGGTTTCAAGAAAGCTGCTGGTGGAGCTCCTGCCAATGTTGCTGTTGGAATCTCAAGATTAGGAGGCAAAGCAGCTTTTATGGGCAAGGTGCTTTTTTAAGCATCCAGAACTAATTTTAACTTTTATCAATTATGTTAGAATTTGGACTCTAATTTGTAACAACCACTATGGCATACTCTGCTTTTGTGATCTTTTACATACGACATTCTGTTTTTAGTTATTGAAGTCTCTACCCTTTTGCATTTGATCCAGGTTGGCGAAGACGAATTTGGATACATGTTGGCTGATATTCTGAAAGAAAACAATGTAGACAACTCTGGCATGCGTTTCGACCCAAATGCAAGGACTGCATTGGCGTTTGTTACACTAAGAGATGACGGAGAGCGCGAATTCATGTTCTATCGCAACCCAAGTGCTGACATGCTCCTTACTGAGAAAGAGCTTGATGTAGACCTGATTAAGAAGGTAAAACATGCATTAACATTCTGTTTGATGAATGTTTCTTCATCACAAGTCACTTAAACCCCGATTAACATTGCTAGAGTTCCTAACATTTATATTTTATTTATTGATGCAGGCAGGTATATTTCACTATGGATCAATTAGTTTGATTGAGGAGCCTTGCAGATCAGCACATCTTGCTGCAATGGAAATTGCTAAGAAGTGTGGCTGTTTGCTCTCTTATGACCCAAATTTGAGACTGCCACTGTGGCCATCTGCCGAGGCTGCTCGGAAAGGCATTATGAGCATATGGAACCAAGCTGACATTATCAAGGTGCATGTTTCAACAAACCTAGCTAGCTATCACTCATTATGTTGTTTATATTTAATTTGTGTATACAACAAATTAATAATAATTAATATATGTGGACTTCATATATGCAACATTGCAGATAAGTGAGGAAGAAATTACATTCTTGACTGAAGGTGATGATGATCATGATGATAATGTGGTCATGAAAAAGCTTTATCACCCCAACCTGAAGCTTCTACTAGTAACTGAAGGTCCAGAAGGCTGCAGATATTACACCAAGGTTACTTTCCATATTTTGATTTTAAACCTTCTATTGGAGAAACTACATTGGGGCGAAGTGGTTGCCAACTTCGCCTACTCGTAGGGCCACCCCCAACTAACTAGTTTATAACCTCTCCCTAAGGCTCAGTTCACCCCACTTTAGAATCATGTCTCCGTTCCATAGTTAATGGCGATGATTATGCACGATCAGTAGATAGTTAATTGGTTTTTATCTTTCTCATAGTTTGTATCAGTAGCCAATTTGTTGATTCCTATTTTACTGCTGTGCAGGAATTCAAGGGTAAGGTTCCAGGGGTTAAGGCTGATTGTGTTGATACTACTGGTGCTGGTGATTCTTTCGTCGGCTCTGTACTGACCAGTTTGGGTGCAGACCCTAATCTCTACAAGGTATATATTATAATTTGCCAAGTGTATGTCTTCATTTTCTTCCCAACTCTCTCTCTCTCTCTCTCTCTCACAAGCACACATTGATTTTTCTACTGATGCAGGATGAAAAAAGGTTGAAGGAAGCTCTGATGTTTGCCAATACCTGCGGTGCTCTCACTGTACAAAAGAAAGGAGCCATACCTGCGCTACCCACAAAAAAAGAAGTCAAGGAAGCTCTTCACAAAGCCTCTGATTATTGACTAGACCCCTAAAAATAAATTAAATTAAATTATAATTTCTTTCAAATAAATTGCCTTCCATGCAAAAGACACCAGGTTAGAGGGAGGCAAGCTTCTGGTGGAGCTGCACATACTGAAGCTATACATAATTCAGTCTAGGCAGGCAAAAGGGTGGCTCATGAGTTTTTTTTGGGGTAATCAAACTTCGGATCTACCCTTCACCCCACCCTACCTCACGCCATGGGTGACTCGTGAGTTTGGTTTTCCATACCTCTGCTAGTAGGAATTGGCCTCGTCTTACCCCCACACTGGGTAGCATTCTTTTCTTTTTCTTCATACGATGTAGCTAATGTGCAATCCGTTCGATCAATATATCCTGTTTCATCAATTTAATTATTTTGTACTGAGATTTTTGTTTAAATATGTGGTTAAGATTAACAATCTGATACCATAACATGCACATCATATATGTTCCATAAGAATGCTGTGAATATACAGAAAATAGATGGGCCTGGAAAATAACAAAATTGGAGAATTTCAATAAAAATTTTAGATATACAAAGATAAATTAAATATATTGTCCAGTAGTATTTTCTGGTAATATTCATCACAACAACTTCCAGAAAGACAATATATAACCCCTCTACCATACAGTCTTATTGCTTGCAAAGCTCCAGTGCATACAGTATTCAACTAGTGGAGCAACAATCTAATACAGAGCAATAACAAAACAAAATCTGAACTAGTGGAATCAAAGCATTTTTATATTTCTGCTCAGCCAAGGCTTAAGATTATTATATAATTAACATGATGATCGAGTTCTCTGTGAGGGGTGGAGCTAGCTAGCGCTTCACTCTCCTTTCTGGCAGTCCAATGAACAATTCAGTCTCAACATCTGAAATTGAACTACTTTCAGTGTAGGCTAAGTTTTCTCTCTGCTCGTCTGATGCTTGCCTAATTTGTTGAATACTACCACACTACAAACACAATTGAAGTAAGAGGCTGTCATTTCATTTTTTTTTTTTTTAAGCATTTAATTAACATGAATAGCCTTTCAAATGGTAACCAAATGGAGCACATATAATGCAAAAGTTTATGGCATTGAAATAGTGTTTAATTGTTTAACATGCTATGATATCTTCTGCAGAAACTTGTTTTGGATAAAGTTAAGTAGGCGAATCAATTTCGATCTGCTACTTGAACACAAAGAACGATATACTTGGATTTAGTCATGCAACACAAAGAGGCAACTCAGTATTGATTTGTCTAACCATTTAGCTTTGAAATTCCGTATTATGTATAGAAAAATAAAAATTTGAGTGGCACATACCCCTTAGCTCCATGTGGCTAGGGCAGTGACTACAATTATAATTACAATAACAATAAGAAGAAAGATGATGATGATGGTAATAAAGAAAGGGTTTACCTTCTCAGTTAGTCTTTCATTTTCAGAAGTGAGGACTCTTTCCTGAATTTTATGGGAAAAAAAAAAAAAAACATATTTAGTCAGCTAGCACAAGCACAACCTTTAGTTGGAATTAAGTGCGCTGCAAATTCTATAAGGCTGAGCCATCCCAAGTTGGATGACAAATACTGCTGCAACACCAAACTTCAATGTGCCCTCTTAATTTTCATTTCTCCAACAATTTTCACCGTAAAGGGACTGCATATATATATATATATATATATATATATATAGAGAGGCAGGTTCAAGTGCATACGTCTGCATTGCAGGTTGTGAGTTGGCATTCGAATGCCAGCACACATTTTTGTGTGTCACACACACACACACACACACATATATATAGAGTAATGTTCACCCACCCACCTAATGACCCAGCAATGAAATTCAATAATCGGAACCATCTATATTTTAAGGCATCATTCAAAAATTGATCAAATTGGAAACTGTTTAGCCAGTTTATTACTGTCAATATCATTTCAATTTTATCTGACAGATTATAATTTGTCTGCATAGTAACAATTACTTATTTGGCTTATTTTTTACAAAGACAACCCTTGAAGCGGGAAATTCCCCAAATAGTTTTTTTTTAACTTTTGATAGTAGCTAGCATTTTACCTTTTCTCTCAGTTGCTCAATCTGTTCCTTGAAAACCTGAGTCTGGAGATTAGACAAGAATAAAGCATGTTAAATATCCATAGATCATTGCCCCTAGCCTGACAACAATTAATAGCTCTGGCAGTAGCACTTTTCTTAATCAAAAAGCTGAAAAATGCAACACATGTATATAATATGATTTTAAATGAACCTTTCTTTCTCGAACGCTGCTCACACTCCTCTCCAACTGTTGCTCTATTTCTTGAAGTTCTTCAATGGTGCATAGTCCTAGACCCTCTCCCAGGAGTTTCCTGAGATATTTCCAATTCCAAGATCAAAAGATGCCTTGACAACCAAGGGAAAAAACTAGAGTTTGACCAAGTGTTAAGATAAGAAAAGTTTCGGACAAGGTCGTGAACCGTTTTGAAACTTCAAGAAGCTCTATCTGCTTCATCATGCTAGTTGCTTCTTCCTTCAGGTGCTGCCATTTTAATTAAATGAGAACTCATCAGAAAACTGAGAAGATATCTATCTAATATGTACAACATATAATGGAGAAAGGCAACTTCAACAAGGGACATGCACTATCATAAGAAAGATTGCTGATTAATTAGAATCAGCAGTTGGGCCAAGATGTCCCATCTATTATAATAATTAAGTTTGTTAATGGGATAGGGCCCTAAAGGTTAATCAACCAGCATTATTATCAGAAAAAAGTTACTCTGTTGGCCTGAACTCAGAGATTTATACTTCTCTTTTTTTCACTAAAACTGGTCAGTATATGTGGATATTTAACATGCTTTATTCTTTGGGAGAGATATATGTAAATACATATTGAATCAAATTCCATATGAACATTTTAATAATACAGTTTGGTTCCAATTTGTCATAAACAATCTGGAGCAGTTTCTGGTATGATCTTACATAAAGGAGGCATAACCTGCATATTTTGTTCAGTGGAAATGGATTTGTTGTCCGTTTGATTGTCTTTTGTATGCTTCTGATAACGTTCTAATGTTGCCTGCATGCTGAGTATTAAAACGAATATTAGTGTAATCAACAACTTGAGTATTAGCTAGAAATCATATGATGATGAAGTATGTATGTAACAACCAAATAATTAACCAAAGTTACAAAATATATCATCTGTCACTGCATGGAATCATCTGACTATTATTCTCATTCCGTAGTGTAATGTCATGATTGGAACCGTTCATTTTTAGATCATCCCTCAAAGATCATCTTTGTAAAAAATCAACCAAATCAAAAATCGTTGGATCATCTAACTGTTATCAAATAAACAGACAGTTTTGGTAACAGTTAGGTTCACAGTTTGTTTATTTAATTTTTTGCGAAAATGATCTTTAAAAAGTGATCTAAAATATTAACAATTCCGATCATGAGCCTAAACTGCAAAATGAAAATAATAAAAGAAAATGTCGAAAGAGAACATAAAAATAAAAAAGTTGCTAACATTCCTCGTCAAGAGAATCTAACACTTCTTAAGCTCTACCACTTTCTCAATCCGCTTCCTAAGCTCTACCATTTCCTCAATCCACTTCCTCAATCAACTTCTTAAGCTCTACCATTTCCTCAATCCACTTCTTAAGCTCTATCACTTTCTCAATCCACTTCCTAAGCTCTACCATTTCCTCAATCCACTTCCTCAATCAACTTCCTAAGCTCTACCATTTTCTCAATCCAATTCCTAAGCTCTAGCACTTCCTCAATCCACGTACTCTAATGCTGTTTAAGCTAAAACTCATGGGCAAACCCGCTGCAATCTTTACTTTATTTGTTCAAACCTCAAGTAATATAGATAAGAGTCTGTTTCCTGGAAATACATGCATGAGTACTCCATTATATTGAACAGCTTTCATGGCATGCACATAACTTTACTTTTGCAAAATGTAAGACATGTTGAGTGAATCTACCAGGGTCTCCTATGGTGGCCACTGGCCACAAAATCTGTCAGGGCTCGTCATAATACTATATAAACATAAAGTTTACCTTTCTCTATTTTTAGCTAAGAAGTATGTAAGCCTTCACACACTTTGTGCTTGAGTGCAATTCTACCCTCTTTCCAAGTTACTTTATACATACCATGCATGCTTGCATGCTCTGACCAAACAACTGATGGAAGTACAATTTCTTCTTCTACTCTGTCACAAACTGATACTCTACCATGCAAGTGGTAAAACATAGCTCAAAATTCGAGATTAATGTTTGAGATTGCATGGTACATTTGGGGGGGGCTATTCAGACCACCCCATTCTGCTGAGTTGACCACCCCCCTAATTTTTTGCCCATTTTTGCCCATTTTGNTGGGCACAAAGGGGTAAAAATTTAAGTGGGGTGGTCAAATTAGTGGATTAGGGTGGTGTGCATAGCCCCCCCGGTACATTTATCACGACCAGACAGAGTGAAAGAATAATAATAAAATTAAGAAGATGCAAACCGTCTTTTTCCACTAAGATGCAAATTACAGTAGTTATATATAAACTCGATCTACATTTATGTTACCCCCGGAAAAAGGTGAAAAAATTATTGTATAAAACAGTCATGTTTTACACTTCTCATATTTTGCACATATATAAGAGGCCTCTAGGCAACATAAAAACCCTAATCGCTATGCATACCCCCAAGTGATCAAAACTCTTTTAACACTCATTCATACAAACCTCTAAAACAATAAAAATAAAAATCATTCATTTAAAAATTAGGATTCAACCATTACATTCCTTGAGAAAACACAAGAAAAAAAAAAGTACACTTCTCCTCCTTTAAAACAATAATGAATTGAATGAGTATAAGGTCCGTAGTTCGATTTTTTTGGTTAAAAAATACAATGACCTTATTTCTTTTGAGTTAGGTCCCTTGATAGAGTTTTCAAGTTTAGTCCCTCATTTAATAATTGTTGTATTTATTATTAGGACCATTAAATCTTAACCTCTTACAATTGTTAGGTAGTCTAGTTGGAAGGGCCGTAGAATTACTCACAATGCACCTAAGTTCGATCCCCTTCCCCCTAACTCAAAAAAAAAAAAAATTAACCTCCTAAATGCTTTGGAGGTTTTTAATTACCCCCAACAATTTTTTCCAATGCTATCAAAAAATAATTCCATTTTTTTCCGTTCATGGCCGTGTTTTTCTTTTTTTGCCCCACACTAATCATACAATTACAGTTGAATTATCGAAGAAGTCATAAGCTCTAAAAGAACGATTTTACATCATAAATTCTAAGCCCTAAACTTCCCAAACTATACTAACTTTTATAATAACTTTTAATAAAATTTATAAAAAATTAAAAATTACAAACATTTGTAACTCTTTTTTTTATTTAAAATTTCTCAACTTTTAAAAAATTACAAATAAAAAATATTTAATATTTTAAAAAATTGAAAATAAAATTTTAACCATCTAAAAAGGGTGGAAAATAAATGAAAAAAAAAAAAGAGAGGTGAAAGAGTTTGACTCTCATTTGGAGGTTTTCAATAAATTTCTATCGGATCAACACTTTTTGAGAAAAATAACAGTACCCACATAACTGTCAAAAAAATTATGATAATGTATAAAAAAATTATGAGTATAAAATTATGTACAGAAAAATTAGGATAATGTATATGTTACACACATATAAATCATTCTGGTTAAAAAAATATATAAATAAATAAAATTATGCCGCATCAACATAGTAAATCTGTGAAATAAATACATATATGTAGACAAATACGTTAGTTCTGTTTTTCTTTTTGCATAAATTCTATATTCATTACGAATTTTTTCTTGATAGATCACAAAAATGTAATTTCCAATTTTTTTGTTTTTTGAAAAACGAATCTGTAAAATTAAATCTCTGATATTTTCAAAATTAAGAAGAAATTGCCAATAGTGTGATTACTTTTGACACGGTACACAACATGTCTCGATTTCCAATTTTCCACCCCTACTAAAAATCCCCTTAAAATCAAGAAAACAACTAATTTGTTAAGCCAGTGTTCTTATATAACTTTGAATAACTACAAGGGTTATAATTTTTTAGCCAGTGCATGTTCTTGTCCTAGCTAGGGTTGTCTTCCTTCAATTTTTGAAGATCAAAAAAGAACAACCAAAATCATTGGAAAGAACTCGATCAAATGGACCAAGGAAAAAAAAAGAACCAAATAGTAGTCTATAGACTGTTGAAGGTTTCTCTGAAATTCTGAATTACAAATGGAGATCATAATTAGTAACAGAAAATTTTAAAGAAATCTTCTCTTCAAATTCCCATTCTCCTCATTTCTCCATGAAGGAGAAAACCCCAATAATATAAAAGGAAAGAGCGAGTCCAAAAATAAATTAGGCAAGAAAAGGCAAAAAGCACCTCACAAATCTGGAAGGGTGTGTGTGTCAACTGTTTGAGAAGTGAGGTGGTGATGGTGTGCATGTATGTGAAAGAAAGAGAGAAGAAAAGAAAAGGACTTGAGCATGTATATAACCCTTACTAGCTGGTTGGGCAAAGCTCGCATTCATATATGCATGACATTCATCATAACACCTCAGGCAACACAAAACATCAACAACATTGATATAATAGAGACATGAATATATGATATGATGCTTCAAAGCTAGCTTATATATAGTATACCTTGAACTTGCAAATTCGTAGAGCTTTCCTCTTGGAGAGAAGATTATGAGGGCAACCTCAGCATCACAAAGAACTGAGAGCTCAAAGGCCTTCTTCAGCAGACCACTCCGCCGCTTCGAAAAGGTCACTTGACGACTTGTGGCGTTCTCTATGCGCCTCATCTGGGTCTTCCCTCTCACCATTTTTCCTTCCTTTCTGAGAAAGAAGATGAAGAATTGATTCAAGCTCAGTAATTTAACACTACTACAATTAAACCTTCGGAAAAAGATGCATGTACTCAACCAAAAATTAATGAAAGCTAAATGTGTCACACAAAAAATGACTGAAAGGGTAAGAGTTTATGACTAAATGAAGATAAATAATCTTACCAAATAAGAAAAATGAACCTTTTTTTGCTGTGGAAGAGTCAAGAGAGGTCTCTCAGGTAGGAGAGGAGAAGTAGACAAGAGACCCTCTTTCAATTCAAATGGTTCTTCTCATCAAAGCAATCAATATATAGAATTTTGTGTGTAAAGAAACGATATTATGAGCTAGTCCATCAAAATGAAGATGCAAACAGTATTTGAAATTAACAAATGAACTTAAAACAAAGAAGGAAAGAAGAAAGTGCGAGAAGGATATGAGAGAGTCAAAGGGAATAAGTGAGTCTTACGAAATTGGCCCCGTAAAGCCTTTTGGTGACCAAAAAAAGGAAGAAGCAGCTCAAAGTGGAAAAAAAAACAAAGAAGAAGAACCCTCAAGTTTTTCTGAACAAAAATATATGTGTTATATATATATATATATGTAATCGGGTTTTCTGATTGATTGATTCAACAAGACCAAACGACAAAGCAAGAAAAATCTTAAATTGAGAGCTAAAATTTTAATTTCTCTCTGAAACGAACCAAAAAGGGAAAGAGAGTTGAAAAGGAAGTGAGCAAAAATAACCAAATAGGAAAGAAACCCAGAAAAGGGCCAAAAGGCTAATAAGAGAGAGAGAGAGAGAGAGGAAGAAGATGCCAAAGAAGGAAATGAGAGGCAGAGAACATAAAAACCTGAGGAAGGATTGATTATTATGAGCTACAGACCACAAGACCCAGAAAGGAAAAAGATGATAGAGAGCTGAGGATGATGGTGTGTTAAATTTGTTGTTTGAGATTGATTGACTTTTACTTGGGTCACCACCAGGACCAAGCAACAAGCACAAGCACACACCTACCTTTCCTTTCCTTAATTTTTTTTTTTTCCATATATATCTTCATTAATATCTCTGTCTCTCTCTCTCTACCTCAAACCCCACCTTGAAAAAGAAACATAAAATATACTATAACAATATATAAAATTCAAAGTTAGGAAACAATAAAGCCTCATACCCTTTGCTTGTTTTGGCAAAACCCACAAGACACCAGAAAAAGAAAATCCAGACACAAAAGGAAAAAATTTGAGAAAGCAAGGAACTTGGTTTGGTTTGATGAAAGTTCTATGAGAGAGAAAGAAATAAAAAAAGAGCTATAGAGTCCCTTGATGCCAATTATGCTATGCAATAACTTTATATTATATTCGACCAAAAAACAAAACTTTATATTATATAATATCTTTTACCCATTGTTTATAATATTGATGGTATTTTGTCTGTCAGTGAATGGGAAAAAATGAAAAGCAAATAAAAGTAAAGAAAGAAAAAAAAAGGGTATATATATGGTTAAAAATGGGAAAGACAGTACAATGTTAACAACACATCAACATCTCCGTACAACTACGTACTCCTTGAGCCAATGAGAAGTCGAAAACGCATAGGCCTATATCATTAGCTTTCCTTGTCAAAATGAAGGGTTCAGACCCCACAAGTTGTCTCTGTCCCTTTTCCCAGTTTTGTTTTTCTTGCCATTTTCTCTCCCTCTTTCTCATCATCTCTCTTTTTTTTTTTTTTTTTTTTAATTAAAGAGAGAGTCATCGCAGATTGCAGTGATGGAGCGTGAAGCCACTTACCTTTGTGGATGTGGCCATGTGGGGAATGAAAACTTTTTGTGTGACTTAACACCACAAAATATACGGATCCATCACGGTCTTTTTAATGTTAGTAATTCATTATTTATAATGTGTGTAATTATTAGAGTAATTTACAACTTGCAAATTTAAGATTTTATTCGATTCACAAGTAAGTCTCTATTCCTTCAATTTTTTCAAATTCAAACCTAATATTTGAATTTTATGATAATTTAGTTCCTTTGTCTAAATAACTGTTAGGTCAACATTATATACTAATATGGCAAAAATGAGACCTATTTTTTTTAGAACTGCTATTTGCACACATTTTTTTTTCTTTTTACACACCCTAATCACTTAATTAGTGATTTTACACATTTGCCCCATTGTAAAAATACCCTAAAGCCCTCTTCCAACATACCTCATCTCTCTCCTCCCTCCCCTCCCAACCTGCCTTGTCGAGTTCTCATATCTCCGGCTTCTCTCTCCCTTTTCCAGCTCATCTCTCATCCCAAATCACTACCCTCCCCACAATACCACCCTCTCAGCTCGCCAAGCTCCACGCAACAACATCCTCTCAACTCGCCAACCTCCCTGAAGGCCGCAGCACCGACCCTCATCTCTCTCTCTCTTCTCCCTGCAGCACCACCCTCTTATCTCTCTTTCTTTCTTTTCCCTGCAGCACCAATTTTTTTTTTTAAGTTACAGGTTCGGCGAACCAGTGCCGAACTTGCCTGTTTCGTTCGGCAGACATCCACTGAATAGAAGAGAATTGTTCGGCGAGTACCTGCCAAACGAAATAGCCAGGTTCAGCACTGGTCTGCCAAACCTGCAATTTTCTTTTTTAAGTTGGTGTTGCGGGGAGGAGGTGGTGCTGCGAGGAGAGAGAGAGAGAGAGAGAGAGAGAGAGAGAGAGAGAGAGAGAGAACAAAAAAAAGGAGGGGCGGTGCTGCAGGGAAGAAAGAGAGAAAGAAGGTGGTGGTCGAGTGAGGGAAGAAGAGTGGGAGGGAGGTGGTCAGTGAGAGAGGGAAAGGGAGAGAGGTTGTCGGGGTGAGGGAAGGGGAGCGGCTGGGATGGCAGAGGCTTGCAGGTGGTCGGTTCAGCATTTGTTTTTTTTTTTTTTTCAAAATTTACATTTGGGGTGGGGTGTGTAGTGTTTAGATTGGGTGGGTGTGTAGTGAAAACTTTGGTCAGATCAATAAGGTTGGGGTATTTTGGTAATAGAAGTGGTGTGTAAAAGAGAAATTTTAAATTTTAAAAGATGGTAAGAGATGTGTAGAAGAAAAGGGTGTGCAAAAAGAAGAAGAAAAAAAAAGTGTGCAAATAACAACTTTTTTTTTTTTCTAACATGGCATCCTTAGGAGTCCTCTTTATACTTGCATATATGGAAGCTATATAGATAAAACAGTTTAATTTTTAAAAACTGTTAAATATCAAAACAATTCAATTAAAGTGAGCCCCAAGCAAAAATAGGGCTCCCAAGCCTACCATGTCATAAAAAAAAGTGGGTCCTATTGTTATAAATTCAATTAAATAGATGGATGAGTCCTATTGTTATAAAATTCAAACATTGAAAAAATTATAAGAATAGAGTCAACTAGTGAATTGAATCAAATCTTGAGAATGCAAGTTGTAATTTGTTCTAATTTTTAAAAGTAGTACTTAATATTTAAGATTTTATATATTAAAAATTTGTACATGTTATAATTTGAATATGGCTTATTCACACCATTGTTCCATATAAGATACACTTTTTCTCAATTTGTCCCCTAAAACTTAAATTTTTTCAAATTGACACCTGAACTTCACACAGTTGTTGCAAAAGACCATATGCCATCAACTTTGTCAATTTTTCTGTTAAAATAGCTGACGTGGCACCTATATGGCATGAGTGTGACCCTTTTTTAGTTATTTAAGATCTATGTGGACAAAAAAAAAATTTTAAACTAAAAAATAATAAGATGCATGTCAATTTTTTATAATTTTTAATGTCTATATGGATGTTATATAATTAAAAAAGGGTCTCACTGATGCCATATAAGTGCCACATCAACTTTTTTAACGGAAAAATTGACAGAGTTGACGGCATATGATCTTTTGCAACAACTATTTGAAGTTCAGGTGGCAAACTGAAAGAATTTAAGTTTCAGGGAGCAGAGTGAAAAAAAATATATCTTACAGGGACAAAAGTGTGAATAAACTTTTGATTAAATTGATAACATCATGTTGACAATCTGTCATGTATTACTATCACACACAAAAATTTAAAAATAGAGATGTGTGGTTTTTATTCCTTTTTTGTTTTTGGTTGGTAGAGAAGGAGATATAGCTGAATAGCTGATTGGCCAGATTAAGAAAGGACTCCTGTACAGCCTTTAAAAATAGAGATGTGTGGTTTTTATTCCTTTTTTGTTTTTGGTTGGTAGAGAAGGAATCTGAAGATATAGCTGATTGGCCTGATTAAGGACTCTTGTACAGTCTTTATGTATAAAAGTATATATTTTGTATGATTGTTTCTTAATAGGGTCTTTCATACATATATGGCTGTATACTACATATAGCTGTGGGTTCATTTTGTGTACATGTAGCTGTACCATAAAGTTACTCTATGGTAAAAGAATTATGATTGCTTTTTTAACCCAAAAAAGAATTATGGATGTGACAACAAAACACAAAGATGTGTTACGTCCACGGTACACTTACATAGTTTAAGTAAAAAAAAATATTTGTTAAAAAATTTACTAGCAAAGAGTATGAAATATAGTGTTTTTACATGAATCAATAATATAACATTTCTCTCGTAACAAATATGCGAAACCCACCGCATATTAGTAGGATGGATCAAAGTACACATTATAAGATTAATATAACATGCACCGACCCATAGAATAATTGTTTTACTACTCTCATGTTTGGATAATGATGAGTTTTTATGCATTGCATGGCTGTATTTCGTTTTGGTTAATAGTAACTTAATACCAAATCAATCATTTTCAATTTTTTTCTTTCATTTGCTTTGCTAAACACTTTTCACAAATTTGAAAAAACGAGATCAAAATTCACTCAAAAAAATGTTTCAATTAATTTTAAGTAGCATATTGTAAAACTAAGTATTGAGTACTATTACTAAACTGTTTTTTTATATGTAAAATACATATATTAGTATATTACAAATCAAGGCTCCTACACGGAAATTGTCCTCACTTAACTACCTAGATCCAGGGTGTTAAATTTCGAAGTTTTCGATGAAATTTCGTCGAAAATTTCGATTTTTGGGGATGTCGAAATCGAAATCCATATTTGCTAAAATTTCAGGATGATTTCGTCGAAATTGTCGAAATAATCAAAATTTCGGCAAAATTTTCGATGGTGGTTTTCGATCTGGTTTTGGAGCTGGGTTTTTGCAGAAAAATGGAGAGGTGGCAAAGGGGAGATCGAGGGAGAAAGAGGGGTGGCGGCAGGGCGGCGGCAAGGGGAGATCGAGGGGGAGAGAGAGGCGACGGCAGGGGGAAGATCGAGGGAGAGAGGCGACGGCATAGGGGCGACGAGACGACGGTNTCAGGGTGCATTATATTTATCTTATATCACATGAAATCTACTATATAATTTGGTTTCTTCAATATTTTTTATCAATTTAGTAGATAATATGATAAATAAACATATGGTAAAATTTCATTCAAAATTTTCGTATTTTGATAACAATTTCCATCAAATTTTTGTCGAAATTTAAAAATCTTCGAAATTTCCATCGAAATTTCCTCGAAATTCGAAATTTTATTCCTTGCCTAGATCCATCATTCATGTTAGGTGAGGCCCAGTGGACCTCTTTAGGTGCAAGTTTTCTCTCAAAATGCTTTGGTGCTAATAATAGTAAATCCTCAACTTATATCTTGTAAATTGATAAGATATTTTTTCAATGTGAAACTAATTTTATTCACATTCATAACTTGTATCGAACCTCACAACTCCAACATAAACTACATCATATAGCTAGAGAGCTGAAAAAAAAAATTAATAATTTTTATTAATTTACTAACCAATTAATGTTTAAACACTCCTACTATTCATTAAATCCAATATAATTAACATTTGAGGTACATTTCACCCATTTTTGCATTCATGCTATGTAACTCAGTCGTCTATACCTAATCTTAGTGCAAGTTAATTAAATCCTCAATTTCACTTGTATTAGCCTAATATAATATCAAAATTTTTTAAGCAAATAGTTTCAATAAGCTGCCTTAATATTTCTGGACTTTTTTGTAATTTAAACCAAAAATACAACTTATCTTAATTTTGTTATTTATAAGTCCAATAAAAATATGAGAACCAAAGCATTCATGTTTTTATTTAGTAAATAACTACAAGGCTGTGATAGTCACAGCCTGTGGAAGGGATGATATTATGTGCTGATAATAGCGGCAAACCCCCATTAACTACTCCACAGATATTTTATAAAAAGAAGGTGGACACAGCAAGGAAATAATATAATATAATATTATTTATTTATTTATATTTAAGATTCAAAATTTTATTAGGTTCATTGATTTTAACTATTAAATTTCAATAACTTTTTAGTTTAGGTATCAAAATTAAATTGTATTTTAGATTAGGTACTAGTTGAAAAGTCAAACAAAATAATAAAGTAAAAGATATTAAAATTTACAAATATTACATTACATACCACTACAATAAAAAAATAAAAATAATATTACATCACAAATATTACATTAATTTATACTATATTGTATTAAAAAATATATATCAATTCAGTCACAATTAAACTGTGATTGTCTTAGTAAATTGAAAGAGACAATTCACACCATTATATTATGTATTATTTTAAGTAAAAGTATTGTTTTGATCTCTATTTATACTATATTGTAGTATAATTTTTCTAAAAAAAATTTAATTAAGTCACAATTTAACTGTGATTGTCTTACAACTTAGATGTGATTATCAGCCACAACTAAATTTGAAGTTGTGAGTGTCATACAGTCACAACTAAATGTAAAGTTCAGACCACATTAGCAAATTTTCAAGATAATATAAAAACATCAAAGCAATTTTGTCAAAACCTTATAAATTTTAACTAACACCCATTATATGTGGGCTAAAGAACAAAATTGTCAAATTGAAAAGATTCAAATCAAAGGGGCCAACATGTTTGTGACATAATCTAAAAAACTACATTTAAATTTAGTAGTTCAATTGAAATATTATATGGTCTTCATGCTATACCAAAAAATTATTAAGATTTGGTATTTAATTTTTAAAATTTTATTTGATTTTTAAACATTTTGTCAGTTAAATTCAACGATTACAACTTTTTACTAAGGAGTAACTTCTGATAAGCCTAATCAAACAGTCACGACTCTTTAAAGAGACATGTAAATTCCTATTAATAGAGAACCCATCAAACAAAAGAAAACAACATTCTTATCTTTTCTTACTGTATCTCATATTATCACCTCCTACATCCTCTCTATCTCTCACAATTCTCACACTCTCTGTACTTTGAGCAATTGATAAACACTTGACATTTCGTCTATCGTTTAACATGCATAGAGGATTAGATATCCTGTGAGTTTTTGGATTATATCTTAGAGTTGTAGATGACTGCCATCACCTACACGTAATGAGACGTTTATGGCTTTAGGATATTGACTACCATGCCTCCCTTGGATTCACATGTAGAATCTCTCATCTTGTCTATTTATTGATATATAGTTATATACTTTTTGATTATCATATAATTTATTTAGTCAGATATATATATATTAATATATAATTACTATAATTTTAACAATAACATTATTGTATTATAATTGAAAGACTAATATTTGGGATATTTTGGAACTAAATGACAGAATATGTATCAGTATTTTACTATAAGTAAAACAGTTTTATATATGTGGGGTTGGGTGTGATTTGTTTTTTGTTTTTTAATTAATTCTTTTAATTCTTAATTGAGTGAGAATGAAATAAAAGTGGTAAAGTTAAACAAATGACAAATTTTATGTGGATGGTTGTGTCACTCAGCAAGGTTGAGGTGGCACGTTGTCTCTACACAAGTTTGTCTAGTATATTAAATACGGCTACATTATTTTGAAGAAAAAATGTTAGCAAAAGAATTATAACTATATCCCTATTTTTAATTAAGAATTTTGTTTTCACTTTACTTCAATTAAGCACTATTATTTTTCAAGTGTTTCAATCAAGAATATTCCTTCAACTCCGTCAAATTTTTTGTTATAAACTTGTCACGTGACTCGTACGTGACCAGTTTGTAAGGGCATTTATGTATTTTTTGTGCATTTAAAAAATAATTATAAAATATAAAAAAAAGTTGGGAATTGAAACCCAGCCACACCAACCTTATCCCCAGCCACCACCACCGACCCACCTTCACTCCCCAGCCACCACCGTCGACTCCCCCTCCATCACCGGTGACTCCCCCTCCACCGACGACTTCCCCTCCACTGGCCATCCCTCTTCCCCATCAGCCCAGCCTCGCCCATTTCCTCTCTCTCAAACTCACTTTCTCTCTCTGCCTCACTTTCTCTCTCATCTTTCTCTGCATTTCCTCTATTTCTCTCTCATCGATCTCTCTTTGCCTCTCCTCTCTTTCTCGCACCTAACCCTTGCACCATGCTGACCCAGCCCTCCCCCTTCCCCTACCCAGCCTCGCCCCTTCCCCTACCACCTAGCCCGACCCTCTCTCATCTCTCTATCTCTATCTCTATCTCTCTCCCCTTCCCCAACCCATCCTCGTCACGCCCCCTACCCAGCCCTGGCCCAATCACACCCAGCCCCGACCCCGCCTCATCCCTCTGACGCCTATATCTCTTACTTTCTCTCTATCTCTCTCTCTCTCTCTTCGATCTGGACAGGGCCAAGCTAGGTGGTGGGGCAGGGGCAGGGCTGGGAGGGGAAAGAGGGAGGGTCGGGCTAGGTGGTGAGAGGGAGGGGCGGGGCTAGGTAGGGGAAAGGGGAAAGGGGAAGGCCGGGTCGGCATGTTGCAGGGAGTGGTGGTGGTGGTGGTAGATGTTTATTTTTTTTAATTCATTAGTTTTTTTTTAATATTTTTTTAAGAGAAATTACTTTTCGTCTTTATGAATTGGGCTTAATTATCGATTTACCACCTAAAATTGTAATTCATTCCCACTTTACCACCTGAAAGTTTTTTTGTCCCATATTACCACCTGTAACTTACATCCGTGTCCCATTTTACTTTGTTCCGTCAACAATTCCGTTAATGCTGACGTGGCGCGCTGGATGTGCGCCACGTGTCACATCTTTTTTGTATTTTTGTATTTTTCTATTTTTATAAACTTTGAAAATTAATTAAAAATAGCTTCGAACTTANTTTTAAAGTTTATAAAAATAAAAAAATGCAAAAAAAAAAAGATGTGACACGTGGCGCACATCTAGCGCGTCACGTCAGCATTAACGGCCAGATCGTCAGCATTAACAGAATTGTTGACGGAACAAGGTAAAATGAGACATGGATGTAAGTTACAGGTGGTAATCTGGGACAAAAAAACTTTCAGGTGGTAAAGTGGGAATGAGTTACAGTTTTGGGTGGTAAATCGATAATTAAGCGTATGAATTGATTATGTAACCCTCATGTGATCAATTTTAACAAAATTTTGGACGGAGTTGATAAAATATCCTTGATTGAAATACTTAAAAAATAATAATTCTTAATTGAAACAAAGTGAAAACGAGATCCTCAACTAAAAATAGAAATATAGTTATAGTCATTTGGTTAATATTTTTCCTTATTTTGAATCCAAATTTACGGTCCATAGAAGTATTCTTATTAAAACTATTTTCATAATTTTATTATTAATTTTTGTTTTCTTAAAGCATTTATGGTGACCCAAGTACCCAACAAGGCTACAAGTGGTACCCCAGATTCCCAGATTTGACAAGATGGTACTAATTACTAAATATCTACCAAAAATATAGCAGTCACATGGTTTTGCTTGCAAAATGATTTAACCCAGAAAAAAAAAAAAAAAAAAAAAAAAAAAAAAAACAGAAGTCCTTTTTGGGTTAGCTTAACTTATTGTGCTCACGAGTTTTCACCGATTAATTTCTGTCTTCTTTTTTCACCAATAAAGATCACTTCTTCCAGTCGCATGACTCGCATCAAAATATTCTCACCAAAAAGATACATTTATTTCACCTTTTTTTTTTTTTTTTTTGTTGTAAATTATAGATTATTTTTATTCTTTTGAGTAAATTAGACGTAAATATTTTAGATTTACACCCTTTTTAAAATTATTATTCTAATAAAAAAGAGTTTTAGTCAAGTTTTTCGTCTGATTTGAGTCATGTGAGACACTCACATAACTTTAAAAAATAACCATATAGACAAAAAAAAATAATAATAAATGAAATAATTATAAAAAAATTAAAAAACCCAATGATTAAATTAAAAAAACAGCCCCAACCCAGTAGATTGAATGATTGATCACCAATCAGCAGAATTGCTACAGAATCCAAACATCAAGATTCACAATAAGAGCTACACCCGCCATTAGAATTAAGAATATTAACATCCAATCAAAAGGAAAAAACTCAAAGCCAACGAAACTCATCCCCTTACGCCCCCGAGCCAATCCCCCAAACCCCAGTAGCCCTTCCCAGCAGCCAAGCCCACTCCTCCCTGCAGAGAAGAGATCGTCGGCGGAGAAGCTGCTTTACAATGGGAAATTTAAGGCCCTATTTGGCGTTGTATACTTGTATTGGCAACAAAAAGCTGCTTTCAAAATTTTAGATTAGTCGCAGCAAGTTTAATGTTTAGTAAATAAAGTGATCGTTGCTTTTTCTACGAATCAAGATCACCTACTTCAGTTTTTGAAAGCGGCTTTTCACATGCTTTTCAAAGTTTGTGGATGTAGTTACCTACCATAATTTTGGTCATTATATACAGCAACCACATTTTTAGATTAAAATTTAACAAATATTTTAATATTACTTTTTACACTCATAATATTTTTTTAAATATAGTTATCAAACACTAAATATTTTATTTTTACAATTAATTATACTTCACAACTAATTTTTCTCACAATAATATCAAACGATGTATTTAATATGAATTTAAGTAGAATTAAAAAGTCTAAATGTATTCGATGTTGACTTCTAAATAGTCTATCAAACTATAGTGGTATTCCATAGAAATTTTTAAAGACTTCATTAGTTGATAGATTTTTGTAGTTTTTTTTTTTTTTTTAATTAAGGATGTCTTAAATCAGTTTTCACGCATCATACTAATTTTTTGAACCAGTCAAAGGCAAGCAATCTACGCCAGACCTAAGAAATTCACAAAAAATTTTATAGTGTCTAATTTTAAACACCCTACTCACCAAAAAAATTTGTCTAAACCCCCACCCATCTAGAAACTCTTTCTAAACCCCCTAAAACTTATAATCTTAAATTACCCTTCTGACGCATGCTGACACATGCTGACGTCACTGTAACTGTATTTTAGTGAAACTGTTTTTTTTTTTTTTTGGGAATTGAAGTTTTTGCTAAAACTCAATATTTCCTTAAAACTAAAATCAAACACTGAAATTGAATTTCATTACACTGAAACTGAATTTCAAAAATTCAGTTACACTGAAACTGAATTTCAAGAATTCAATTACACTGAAACTGAATTTCAGAAATTCAGTTACACTAAATTGAAGAATTCAGTTATAAATTCACTTACTGAAACTGAATTAAGTGATGAAACAATTACACCACGACTAAAATGCAATTACACCTTAATTAAAAAACAATTACACCTTTACTAAAATAATTACACTTCACTAAAATAGTTACACCTTTACTGAATTCCGTTTCACTAAAAAGAACACAGCAACCTTATAAAAAAAAAAGAATAACAATACAATAAGCCATTGAGATGAGAGGAGTAGCCAACAATACAACGTCGTCCGATCATCTCACGCGCGACGAGTACACGACAGTCGCCACTGCCTCGATCTGTTTCTACCTGCAAATTTGATTCATCATATTTCAGAACCATAATTTCATTCAAAATTCTTTTAAAACTCATGTTTCACGAGCTGAAACTGTTTCACGAACTGAAACTGTTTCACGAACTGAAACTGTTTAATCAATAAATGTAGGCTTAAAGTTCCCTATCCAACTACTGTATTTTCACGGAGTGAAACTGAATTTTCACGAACTGAAACTGAATTTTTACACTGTTTCACTCACTCATGCACAACACACACAGATGCACACATAAGATACATATTTACAAACACAAATGCACACCTGCACACATACACACATACAGGTAGGCTTAAACTGCACATAAATAAATATATAAATAAAAAAATCAATCTCACGCAGTCACGCTCACACAGCCACAGCTTAAACTAAAACACAGAATACAAAACACAGAACTCAAACATTTTTGGAGCAACACACATTTACAACAATACACAGTTACAACACACAATAAGGTTCGATTTGGGGTTTTTTGATTCATCAGCAATTGGTCCAATCCAAACACATAGCATTGAAGAGTACAATGAGGAGAAGAATATTAGTACCTGACTCGACGAAAATGGCTGCCAGAAAAGCCAGATCGCCGGCGGAGAAGCCGCGGCCTTTGTGGCTTCGATTTGCCGCCGTGGCTGATCAGATGGAAAATCCGAGCACACCATCGTGCTCAGGACGTCGAGAGGAAGAAGGCTTGGGTGGTTTGGCATTCCAACTCCGCCGAAAAAGGCAGATCGCCGGCGGAGAAGCCGCGGCCTTTGTGGCATCGATCTGCCGCCGTGGCTGATCGGATGGAGAATCCGAGCATACCATCGTGCTCAGGATGTCGAAAGGAAGAAGACTTGGGTGGTCCGGCATTCCAACTCCGTCGAAAAAGGCAGATCGCCGGCGAGCACCACCGATCGTAGTCGCGGCGATCTGGGCTGTTTGGGCTTGATTCGGGGCGAGTGATGACAGAGGGAGAAAGAGGAGAGAAAGACGAAGCTGATGGTGGTGGTCTTGCTGGCAACCGTTGCCGGACGACACCACACGCGCCGACGACAGCCGCGCGCGGAGGAGAGAGAACAGAGAAGGTGCGGGAATGAGAGAGAGAGAGAGAGAGAGAGAGAGAGAGAGAGAGAGAGAGCGTGAGGATGAGGATGAGAGAAATAAAAAAAAACTGATTTGAATAACAGGGTTATAATAGGAATATTTAAAAAAATGTGGGTCAAACATAAGTGGATGTTAGTTGACCAGGGGGTTTTGGGAGAGTTTAAATGACTAATAGGGGGTTTTGAATTATTTTTAATAAGGGTGGAGGTTTTGAAATAACTAAACTCTAATTAGGGAGTTTTGAATAGTTTACATAAAATTTTATCTTCTTTATTACCTAGCTCCAAAAATCAAAGTAAAGACTCGAACTCGAACACCTAGATATTCTTGCAGACTTTTGAGTGCCAAGCATAAATACCAAACTCCATAATTTCTATAGCCTTTTTCCCATAGATTTCTATAGACTTTAGACGTGATTTTTTTTTTTTTTTTCTTTCTCTGTGTCCAGTTTTTCTCTCCTCCATTCCATCTCTTTCTTCTACATAAACCTTAACCCATGGATAGGCTCAATGAAAACAAGTCTGTAACCCAACAAAATTTCTTGTTCTTCCTTTACTTGTGCGAATCTCACTCTCAATGCTGACATGCCCAACACGAATCTCCAGTATGCATCTCAATTTTTTAGTGTTTTCTGTTGTTAGTATAGTTTGTAGCGAAAGGGTATTAGGATTTTCCAAAATTTTATCCAAAGCTTCCACTGATACATCATAATATGCTTTTCCTATCCATTAATAAACGAAACTTTTGTATGATTAGATTATAAAATTGCAAATTGAGGAAAAGAGGCAAAGAAGGTCGTGAAACATAACCATATTTGACAACAGATTACGATACCAACCAACTAGGAAGCACCGATACGCCATTTTTTTGAGGTATGCCGTATCAGATACTTTGATAGCATCGATATGTATTAGATACGGGAATACGCATATCCAAAGCATGCTATATGTATCTGTTGACTTTGCCTACTTGATACGGCTACAATATTCTAGTGATATTTCTCTGATACAGTCTCGATACATCTGAGATATTTTTTCAAGTTTTTTTTGTAAAAATGGAAGGTTTAATCGCAATTTTAGAAACTTTACAAAGATCAAATCATTAGAGCCCTAATTCAAGTATTCAACACAGCCATCACTATTCATGTGCGAAATAGAAAAGGAAGCCGAGAAACCTGGCAGCCATCGTCGTCGCGATCTGTGTCGCTGTCATAGAGGTTAGCTTGCTGCTTGCGTAGTTGCGTTGAGTAATCTGGTTAGCTTGCATAGTTGCGTTGACTCTGTTTGTTTTTTTTTTTTTATAACTCTGAAATTTAAATAGTATTGGGTTTAGATGATATTTGATTTTTTTTTAAGTTTAAATATATATATATATATTATTTTAATATTCGTATCGAAGCCATATCGGTGCTCTTATTTTTTAGAAATTTGGCGTATTGCATATCAGTGTAGTGTCACGTATCGGTGCCGTACCCGTATCGATGCTTCCTAGCCAACCAATGAATAGCTACTTCAAATCATGCTAACTAGAAATACACGGAAATGCAATCAGGATTTGGTGCTTGATGTTAATTGTTATCCTACAAATAACTATATGTGGTGCATGTAAAGTGTTTGATTTAATGACTGAGTGCTATATAGTATAGATTGGTGGATGGATTTAATTTTAGAAGTCAATGAAAGTCTATCAAACTCTTCAATAAAAGTCTAGCAAACATCATTAGACTCTATTTAGATTTCTCTATAAAAGTCGAAAAAAGTTTGTAAACTCTACAAAAATTTATCACTTAAAAAAGTCTACAAAACTCTATAAAAGTCTAAATTGGATTATATTAATTGTTAAAATTCAGTAAAGTTTACCCGTTAAAAAACACATCAAAGTTCAATATAATCTACACACATGCAAAAAAAAAGGAACTAATTAGGTTTCTAATAAAGATGTAGTGGTCCTAATTAGGTCTCTAGTAAAGATATTGTGGTCCAACCAACAACAGTATCAATTATTTGAATCTCAAAAAAAAAAAAAAAAAAAAAAAAAACTATCAATTATCAATTTTGTGCTTTTAATTAATGTATCTTCTAAACCACGATATTCTTTAACGCTTTACATTATTTTTGTTAAAAGTAAGTCTATCCATGGCAATATGCCCAATTGCCCACCAAATTGTTTCTCCCCATTTTACCCTTAATTAAAATTGAAGACAAAAAACCCAAAATTTTTTATTTTTTTTTAAACAAAACGAATTCAGCTACCCACCACCCTCTTATAAAGAAATAAAAACGGTGTGGACCCGTTTTGCTTCATTGACTTTGATACAACCAAATTATTGTGTCAAGCCCACACAACAAAAACGGCCTCCCTGAGATGTTGCACAACAGATTTATATAGTAGTTGCCACTTGCCCATAGCCTTTGGAGTAGTTGTGGATCTCCTGGAAAATGATAGGTTGTGGTTACTACTTACTAGTCAATGAAAAATAATTAATAATTAGGCTACACTTACCTAATACTCATAAGCCATAATCCGGACATCAAACTAAATTAAAAATGAAAAGCCTACTAGGTATGTAGTATGTACATGGAGAGAGATAACTTCACATGAAGGATAGCATTGTTGGCCCAATCCCACATTGTATGTATCATCGTCTAACCATCTAAAATAGTATATTTTAGAGAGAAAAGTTAGTTATCTTTTCCTTTGATCTTCTCTAATTATTCTCATTAGTCTTTTGATGAAAATAGTTTAATTTTTTAAAGATGATCTCTCAAAAAATTTAATTAAATAAAAAATTATTTAGTTATGTAACTATTATAAAAAACGATTTTGGAGATAATATAAATGAGAAAGTAACTAGCATTTTTCTATTTTTAGATGCTATTAAGTATTATCATTACACCAACTAACTATTAGTGTACCATATTTCTCTCCAATAGTCCAAGTTTCGAATTTCCTTATCTTAGATCATCATTACAAAAAACAAATCAATTAAATTGAAATCCTTAGTCATTTGATTATTATTGTAAATATTTTAGTACTTTTTTTTTTAATTACATTAGAAGTATTCGAACTCTTAACTTATTATAATACTAACATATTTCTCAACTTTTTTTTAATCCTACACCATTTGAGTTAAACCAAATGTTTATATTTCAATGTTTAATAAAATTATTTTGTTTGGCTATTTATTTATTTAATTGCATTAGATGAGTGAATAACTTTCTAATGGACTTTGTTATCATTCAACCACACAAGAGATGGAACTGACAACATTATCCCTCACCAGTTAGAGGATCATCAACCACATTCCTAGATGGCTACTGCCATTGTTACTCAATCTCACGGCACCGAAGTGATTAATTTAAGCATTAATACATGAAGACCCATAAACTGTAAAATTAATTAATTAATTAGAATCAGTACGACATGGACAAACCGTGGAACCTCAACTTCACCATTGACATAAATTTCTATCTGGTTTCACAGACCCAGGTGTGTACTGTGTAGAATAATATAATTAAAGTTGGGAGTTGTTGCAAGTGTTGGTAAACAAAGGTTAATTCTTCTGGGTTTATATTATATTTCTGTAAGGACTGCTTTCCTATGCTTTCATAGACGTCTGGCTGAAGGACATCATTGAAAGCTTAATTAATTACAATTAACATATATATGTCCCCTGAATCAAGGTATAGCTAGGTGATATGCTTACCTCTTTATTACTGCTAGGGAGGGACAGCAAAATCAAATTACCTCAAATTCTTAAACATGAGATATGCATGCATGCATTTATATAATGTAATGGAATGAAAGAAAAGGAGCTAGAATAGGAAAAGAAAGAAAAAAAACAGACACATAAGTAAGGTAGACACTGCTTTGTGATCTTGGTTAGAGATTGCGTGCATCTGTAATAACAATGGCTAAATTAGAGATTGATAAAGGCCAGGACAATTAATGAAGGAAAAGAAGCACTATGATAACATAAATTTTTATGAGTATAGTTATGTTAAAATCGTGTAATTTAGATTCATAGTAGGATAACATAACATAACACATATATGGTAATAAAACATCACCCATATCAAGTAATTGCAATTGGGCCAGGTGATCCGTTGCCCACAGATGTGAGTGAAATACACAGTGGACTTCCAATAAGTGCCATATACCCTGTAGGCATATGCCGAGGCAATGAAAGCCCTCTACTTAAAGGAGACTGGGACAATACCCTGGTGACAATGCAACAGAGGCCTAATTGTTGGCCATCTCTTCAAAAAAGAAAGAAGACCAGGAAATTTGGTTTTTTTTAGGACGGTGATTTTCATACTCCAATTTTGTATATTGGAACTCCTCTCATTATCTGAATTAATTATGCAAGTCACTTTGTAAACAATGGTATATAAAGTTACAGATCAAAAACCAAGTAATCAAATCAGAACTCTAATATGAGCAGCTTAAGGGAGCAAGGTAAAAATATTATGCCCCCTCCCTATACCTTAGGAAAACCCAATCCGAAGCTCTCTCTCTCTCTCTCTCTCTCTCTCTCTCTCTCTCTC